>CM046444.1:37189094-37731020 GCA_025506515.1 Flaveria trinervia
ACGTATATATCTATACATATATATATACGTATAGATATATATATATACGTATAAATATACGTATATATATACGTGTGTGTATATATATATACCATATATATATATTATATCTTATATAATATATATATATATTATTATCGTATATATATTATATATATAGATATGTATATTATATACGTATATATATATGTATACGTATATCTATCTATCTATATATGTGTATATATAAGTATATATGTACGTATATATATATATATCGTATATATATAGATAGATATACATATACATACATATAATATATATATATATATTATTTGTTATTATCAGTTATTTTAAGTTTTAAATAACAAAATTTGGAAAGACTGGGCCACGTTTCGAAACTCAAAATAATAATATAATAATATGACATGATATTATATATATGTTAATTTGAAAACTAAAGTGAACAATTATTATTGTCTTTTGTTGTATTATTTTATTGTTTGGAAAAAACATCGGCTCAGATATAATGATTGAATTGACGCTATAAAAACTTTTTGATATTGAAAACGAGTTGGATTAAATATACACGTGTCATTTGACAATATAAAAATATGTTTCAATGTAATTTAACTTTTAAACGAGTTGGGTTTTTCTGTAATATATGCTCTATTACATCGCGCACAAACGTCAATACACGTGTTTTTTTATGTACATTTGAGTTGCTTTACATTTCGATAAATTTGTTTTGAAAATAATTAGGTCAAATATAACATGTTATCATTTAATAGTAAATATTCGAGTTACTTTACATTATGACGTAAATTTAATTTAGAACGAGTCGGCTTATCGTAATCTATACTTTATCATGCCGCAAACGCCGCCGCAACGCGCAGTCGGTTAAAACCTAGTTTTACTATAAAACAAAAAGAAAATTGGAATTTGTCTTTGCATTAGTCGTGATGAATATCATCATAGTAAATATAATAATTAGAAAATATAATAATTCATTTGTAGTGGGAAGGTACTTCTTGTAAATATCAATTATCTATACTAGTTTTCTCCACCGCAGTACGCGGTGGAGGCCGAACATTTTTCTTAAACGAGTGTTACTTTGGTTGTTTTCGGATTAGATCGGCGGACACTATAAAAGTGATTGTTGTGGCAAAACTTTAAAATAGTAAATTTTAATGGTTAGACTTGAAAAATATATAATGAAAGGTTGGTTGTTTTTATCGCAAACTGGTTGAAAGAATAACTGAAACCCTTGGTTTAATTCACATTGACATACGTGATTTAAAAGCACACCTAACAAGAGGTGGCAATAAATATTCATTATTTTTATTGATGATTGCATTAGATATTGTTGTGTATACTTACTTAAAAGTAAGGATGAGACAATCAACAAATATATCGTGTATAAAACAAAGTTGAGAATCAACTAAACAAGAAATTAAAGTTGTGCGAAGTGATAGAGGTGGTGAATATGTTGCACCGTTCGTCGATTTATGTCCAAAAAGTGGTATAATACATGAATGTATACCACCTTACTTACCACAATCAAATGGCATTGTCAAACGAAAAAACCGTACTTTTAAAGAGATGATGAATGCCATGTTGATAAGCTCTGGGATGAGCCATGACATGTGGGGGAAGCTATCCTCTCGGCCAATTATCTTTTAAATAAAATACCATCAAATAAAGGGATATAACCCATTATGAGTTATGGATGGGTAGAAAACCATCATATAATTATCTTAAAGTGTGGGGGTGCCTAGCTAAGGTGATTGTACCACCGCCTAAATCTCAAAAACTAGGACCCGAAATTGTTGATTGCATATTCATTGGATATGCTCAAAATAGTAATGCACATCAATTTCTTGTAAGGAGTCCAATAATCTCAATGTACAAAAGAACACTATCATGGAGATAAGGTCAGGAAATGCTTCATATTATGAAAATGTGTTTTTGCAGGGCCAGTGAAGGGTATGCACTTACAACACAACAACACAATGAGGAGAGTAGCAAAGAATACTTAACAGATCAAATAATGAAACTGGATAACCTTTTGTAATGATACTAAGAACACAAGTATATATGAGATAGAAACAAGATAGCAAGATACACAAGGAGATGGTTTTCAAGATTGCAGTATATTGCCTTCTCAAGTTCTCTACAATTACAAAGCATATTCAAAAAGTTACAAGTACTTGAGATACATATACTAAATCCTACAGCCGGCCATACTTGGAAGGCCAGCTGGATACAATTGACTAGACACATACAAAATCAATTGTAGAGTCAAAAGGCAGATTGCCTTTTGACTAGTGACTATGACATGCCATAGCTCACATCCTAATATATTACAAAAAGGATAAAGTAGATGAAGTAGAAAGTTATAGACTCAAGACCTCAATGTACAGTTACTAAAAGCATGGACCTTTTCACCAACTTATGTAAGTTGGTGGCTTTACAGAGTTGCAGTGGAAAGGGGTCTAGCTTTATGTAAAGTACATCCGATAAAGCATGTATACTAAAAGTCTTCAGAAGAAATTTGTCTTCAAGTGTTGGATTCAGAAGACTTTGTCTCTGAAGCTTCGGAAGACTTCAGCTTTGGCTTCGGAAGATATTAGTCTTGGCTTCGGAAAATTTTACACTTAGAATATTTCTATTGCATATGTGAAACTTCCAAATCATTCTTCTTCAATGCACTTGTGCATGCATGCAGGAGACTTTGAGTGTTTGAATTGCATCAGCCTTTACAATTAATACTTACAAACTCCACCTAGGCTGATGCTTCCAAAACACTTTGAAAACTTCTAATATCAACAGTCCTCATTATGATAATGACCATCCCCTTCTTCATGAGATGATCAGGATCACTCAGACTCTCAAAGTGTCTTCTTATATCAAAGAGATCATGCAGAGGCAAATTGAACATGTCTTGCCATGTGTAGACATATTTAATGCCTTGATCTCTAATGACATGCCACCTTTCTTGATTTGTGGTGTATGTCCCGGACAAGATGGGTCTTCCTAATGCTAGAGGAGCTATTTGAATGGGAGATGATGGAGCATCCTCTAGTTGCACATCCTCTGGATATTCTGACTCATCTTGAGATTCTGAAAAGGATGTTTCTTTCTTCTTCTTTGGCTTTGGCTTTGAAGCCATCATTTTCTTTCTTTTTGTTCCTTTTAACTCAGAAGACTGGCCTGTAGCACCTGGTTGATCTTCTTTGTCTTTCTCAGTTGGGTCTTCCTCTCTCATAGGTTCAGAAGGAGAGGGAGTTTGACCCTGTTATGGATCAGAAGATGAAGCTTGCTGAGTCTCAGCAGGAGGTTCAGGTTGTGTTGTCTCAGGTTGTTCAACCTTAACCTTCACTTCAAATGGAGCTTCACTTGGAGGGAAATGTAAGTCTATTAGCTCTCCACTCTTGATCTTCGGTTTGATTACCCTGATGTGCTGACCCATAGTGGACAAAGACATAGGGACAATCTTGTTCCGAAGAATCCATACAGCTTAAAGAAGCTCATCATCCTCTGCCTGTTTGCAAACTTCATAATACTCTTCTGGATGATGGCTCTTGACTTTGCAACCTCTTCTCTTAGCTTCCTTTTGGTGATTTTTCTTTTCTTGACTATCTCAAGTTCAAGTTGTTTGAGATACTCAAACTCATATAGTCATAGGATGAGGGAAGAAGTGCATCTGCCTGATAGAGGCCTGTGGCACTCAGGTAGTTGATCATTTTGATCCTATCTTCTTCTTTATCTACCTGAGGTTCTTGTTGAACCACATCCTCATGTGCAAGACTTTCTTGAACTTAGGAGAGAGTAGGCATATGCTTGTATAATCTTTTCTTTCTTCTTTCTTCTTTCTTCTTTGATATGAATCAGTAGCTCATCTTCTGCCTCCTTTCTCTCCTTTGACACTTCCATGTCAACCAGTTCATTCAATTCTTCTAAGGGAAGAGAAATAATATTGTCAATGTCATAGTTCCTGGTCTGCAAGTAATTTATCTTGATTGCCCTCAACTCATCATCATGAGTGTTTGGTCTGGGGGCAGCCCTGATGGCAGTTTCCATGAGTCTTGCAGACCCAGTAAAGGAACCTTCTCCCCTCAGCTTCCTTTTCCTCTCTCTTCTCTCCTCCTCAATCTCCTCAGAGGTCATCTTTCTTTTCCCATTGTCACTCACAGACCTTTGTGACTCAGGGTGGAGAGAGCTTTGACCTTTATTGCTTGGTGTAGCTTCCAAGCTCTGGCCAGAGAGAGGTTGAGATGCACCTTCACCAGCAGGTGTCTTAAAAAGGGTATGAATCTCTGCAGTAGTTGATGATGATGAGACAGGGCTCTCAGGTTCTGCCATTGGGCCTTCGGTCAAGGTTTCCCCTATGAAACTAATCTTAGGGTCTGCCTCAACATCCAGTTGACCGATGGCATTGCCAATTGCCTTAGTCTCCTTGAAGCTGAACTCTGTAGTGATCCTATCTTGGATTATTTGAGCCAGCCTATCAGCTTGTCTTGATTGGCTTTGGTTGACAAGTGACATGTTGACTAGATCCAGACTTTCATAGAAGTTCAAGGCCTGAAAATTGAAGACCCCTTGTTGTCCTTGAACTCTAAAAATGATGAGGGCTCTTCTTCTTTCATCATACCTCCACCCAATGATGTGATTTGAAGTTGGTAGACATGACATAGCCCTTGGTATTTCTTCCTCAAACAGACTCTGTATGTAGTAGTCTATGGAGTCCACATCAATGTGAACTTGAGGAAGTTGCTGAGTATGCACAATTGTAAGTGAAGATGGTTAGTCCTTAATGTCCATAATCTCTGAAGAACTCCCAGGTTCTATGACTGTAATGACTTTCTCCCCCTTTTTGGTAGCATCACCCTCTTGCATAGGTGAGCTAGGAGTTAGCTCAATCACACTCATAGGTTCTTGTGTTCCTGGTTGAGCTTTTCTTAAAGGTCTTCCAACTAGTTTTTCCCTGAGATAAGAAATCTCAAGTTGCTAATGATTGACCCTGTTTGCAAGGTAGTCACTTGAGATTCAAGATGACTGACCTTGGAGACTAAATAGGTGCATGTTTTTTATAGTTTTTGCACCTTTAGTCTCAAATTCCCCTCATCTTCATCAGAAGAATCATTAAGGGATAAGATGATTGGACCAAAGTCCCCTCTCTTATCACTAGCTTCAGGTTCTTGGCTGCTAGATTTCCTCTGCTCACTAGCAGCCTCAGTTGAGCTGTCAATGGGCTGAGTTACCATGGTTGAGGTCTTAATGATGGAATCACCTGCAAAAGTGAGAGCCTCTTTCATATGGACATCCTGAACAGGTTCAGAAGTATCCACCTCAGCAATGGGTGACAGATGTGGGCTAGATATAGGAGACTCAGGAGCACTCATCTCTCTTTGAGTAGGGGAAAAGAAGAGAGAGACTCATAATACTCACTGAAACCTAAATCTTCATCAGTATAGAAGTCAAGGTTAGGAATTAGTTGGTTTAAGTCCAAAGGCTGAGGATGGTAGCTGTCCCTTGAAGGTTGTTCACTTGAGTGTTGAGACTCAAAGTGAAGGCTTAAGGCAGTTGGGCTTGTGAGCTCATCAGGCTGAGCATGAGAACCTCAGCACTGACCTTTGAAGTAAACATAGTGGTCTGCTCCTTAGGAGAAGTGGGAATTCCAGTGTCCACTTCTTCCTGTGGGGATGAGTATATGGGGACCTGCATAGAATGAATAGTCTGAGTAGGGGTTTGTTTGTATTTTCTTTGGTAGGTGAGGGTGATTTGTGGTTGTTGTGGTGGTTGGGATGTAGAAGGTGTGGGTTCAACACTAGCTGGTGCTGCTAGGTTGTCACCTTGAGCAATGAGCTCTAACATTTTTGGGACAAGGGTTGTTTCTACCCCAAAGAAGCCAACAGTGGGCTTTCTCAAGATCTAAAAGATGTCGGGCTTCATCTGTCCCAGTTTAAGAATATTACCTGTTCCCCTTAACTGTGAGCCCAGTTCATAGTTAGAATGTATTGAACATATCTAGGAAACATGTAGTATTCTAAGGAGTCCAAGTTCGCAAGCAAATTTGTATAAAAAACTAAGAGTACCTGAACTTGACTCCCTGAACCATTCCGTGAACAATGAATGAGAGATCTTTAGGAATTTGGTCCCATCCACCAAACTTGTTTGACAAGCTGTGGATAACCATATGAAGCAGGAATTTCCATTTAGATGAGACTTCCCCTTTCCTGAAGGTCTTTACAGAGAAATATCCTTCATAACCCATTTGCTCAAAGGAGTGGTTGATAGAATCTTTGAGAAAGAACACCTCACCTTCTTCATCATCCAGCTAAAGATGAGTGTTGATGATGGCCGGAGTGATGAAGATTGTTCTCCCCTACACTGTGGTAGACAGTTCCTTCTCCCCATCCATTACGGCCTCTTGGCAGGTCTTCCAGAATTCAAACAAATGATCCTTATAAAGTATAAGATCAATTGAAAGGGAGGTGAAGTAGTTGGATAGAGCTAAGAAACGACAAACCTCTAAGAAATATGGATCTTTCTCAGAGTGTAACAGAGCAACTTGATTGTGTTGCCTGTGTAACAGCATGGAGAAATTTGGTTCATTTCTACAATTAAGGTTGGCCATTTTTAGAAAGCTTAAGGATGAAGAAAGATGAACAAAAGTAATTTCAGAGAGAAATTTAGGGTTTACGTTTGGAGGGGAAGAAGAAGAAGATAGAAAGAGGGAGAACCGTTGGGTTTATATGTGAAAAGGATTTAAGACAAAATTAATGAAAGAGGATAAACCTTGAAATCCAGATTTCGGTTCCACCTCTAAAAAAGTAGTTTTGTTTTGCTCAAAAAGTAGTTTTCTTGGAAGTCAAAAAGCTTCCGAAGGTAAATTATCTTCAAAGTTTTAATGAAAAAGCTTCCGAAACTAAAATGACTTCGGAAGATTTTCCTAAGAGTTGTAAAAATTTTGCTTAGGAAGAAAAATTAAGACCTGAATGCTTTGTTCAGAGGAACAAAACTTCCGAGAGTTAATTTGCTTCGGAAGAAATAGTCGTTGAAAACATATAAGTGTCTAAGACAAGTATTAAGCTTTGAAGATATTTCAGAAATTTCTTTCGAAGGTAAATTACTTAGATAGTTAGTAGTTTTGAAGGCATGATTTTATTCCAAAGATAAAGCATATCTTTCGAAGGATCAAAATTTTCAGAAATCTAAGGAAAGTATTCAAAAGATTTTCATCCAAAGAAAACAAGAGCATATAAAAGTGATGAACTAGACAACTTTAAGACACACAGATTTTAAGAAATAATAAGACTTAGTTCTGAGAAAAACCTACTCAAAGTTTATCATCCCAATAGCTTGTATAAGATATTTAAATCTCTATTCATCAAAAAGCCGTTGTAAACAGATCAGCATATTGGTCATTTGTGTGGACTTTGACTAGTTTAATTAATCCCTTATCAAAATTATCTCTAATTAAATTATACCTGATGTTGATAGAGATAGCACTATTGTTGTTGATGTGAATGGGAGTCTCCTTGAAGTTTAATCCATAGTCAAGCATCGATTTTGAATCCATAGCACTTGAGCACAGCAGCTTGCAGCAGCAATGTATTCAGCTTTAGTAGTTGATGCAGAGACACAAGATTGTTTCTTGCATTGCCATGAGACAATTCTTCCACCAAGAAACTGACATCCTCTAGATGTGGACTTTGTAGTCATGTTGCAACCACTATAATCACTATATGTATAAGCATATAGATTGAATTCAGAATTCTTAGGATACCAAATACCAAGTGTTGAGGTATCTTAGAATCCTTTTGACAGTGATAAGGTAAGACATCTTAGGGTTGGCTTGATATTTTGCACACACACATATAGCAAACATGATATCTAATCAAATAGTGTGGAATCCTATTTGATTGGTGATCCAATCAATGAGAACAATTACCCGATCGATATGCGATTGAAACTAAAAGTTATGAACGAATAGTGATCGATCAGGAATGATCTATGAACTTGGACAGGCTTCCTTGGACGTTCTGGATGGCTAGGTTCGTAGAGTATCAAGTGTTTTGAATTCTTTCCAATTGTTTTTCCATGAATTAAGTGGTATTTATAGGTTAAGAGCATTCATTCGTATGACTGAACCATTAGCATGGTTCAGTCGTGTGACTGAATCATGCGACTAAGTCATACACACGACTGAGGGTTCAGTCGTGCGACTGAGTCAGTCTTATGTCTCAATCGTGCGACTGATCCAGTCTCCTGGTTCAGTCATGTGACTGGCCACTCGCATGATTACTCATCCGACCATGTTGAACATATTTCTTAATTATTATTGACTAAGAATCATGCACAACACCCTCAAACCTATATAATAAGGTCACACATATACATTATACTTTAACACACTAGTAATATGAATAAATAAACATTAATAAACATCAATCACAAATTATATTTCACTAACCCATTCATTACATATGTGTAAGACATGAAAGACAATTACATTAAGCGCATAAACTAGGAACATATGCATCTACAAACTCCCCCTTGGTCCTAGTTTCCTCTATTGTCTAACACTCTTCACATGTTCTTCGAACTTCTTGTTATTCTCCTCTTTTATAACTCCTGCATGTATTTCAATTGCAAAGCAGAGTCTTATCACGTGTTGAAACTAGGGAGCTTGTACAATGCCCTGTGTGTCATAGAACAGTGGCCACTTGTATAAAGTATAGACATCTTCATCAGACAAGCTTGTAAGCCCGGATAGTCCTCTATCTTTCCATGTTTTTTCAGTACTATGACCGCTTCACCTGTCCTCCAATCATAATACCACCATTTGAAGTGTGGATGAATTCCTGAGGCATTTCCTGTAAGGGAATCTTTGACATTGTGAGTGAAGGACTCTACTTCAGCACTACTTTCGGCTTCCCAATATAGGGTCCACTTTAGACCTACAGATGTACGTCTTTGGTTGTTGAGGTCTGAAGTTTACCCACCTGGTGTGGTATTCTTTCTTCAACGCAGCCTCAAACTAACCTGACATATTCCTTGGATTAGCATACAACAGATCTAGCATGCCAGTTAGTTGAGCTCAAAACCAGGGAGAGTCTTCAGATCATGAGGGTATCCGAAGTACTCAATCCCCTTCTCTCTCTTACAGCATAGACATTTAAGTCTTCAAAATAAGCCATGCAATGATTCTGTCAGACACTTTCTAATCACGTTTGACATTGTAGAGCTTTGTGTCGGCATCGCTTTGTAGTGCGCACTGGGCTTTCATTTCAGCAAAACAAGCTGCCCATTCAGCTTTCTTCAATTTGACATTAGCATCCGAAGCTTGGGCTGAGCTTTCTTCTTTCTCCTTTTCTTGTTCTACCTCTTCCAACTTCTCAAAGGTACCATTATTTCACCCAAGTGGGGATAACATGTCCTTCTTGATCAGCGTACTCTGGATGGTGTTCAGCAGTGACGTCCTCGATCTCAATCTCGTCAATATCATTAAGTTCATCGTCGACCAGCTCATCCGCATTTAGCCTGAATGTTCAACCAGCTGTTCATCTTCAGGTTGGTATGATATCTCCCTCCTCTGGCGTGTAGCTCATAGACCGTCTAACTATCCCTTGCAAGTCAAGAATCATGGTTAATTGAGTCTTGACCTGCTGAAGGGGTTGTACATCAAATTCATCGGTCTGTTGAGCTTCATCTTTTAATTAAACATTAAGCATATCACACATAATTCATTTTATAAAACATTAGACATAAACAGACATAAATGATCAATAGTTTATTAATGTAATATAATTTAAGTACAAAAGTTTTAAATATAAGAACAAAACATCTAATCATTACTTTTATCTTGAATAGCAGAGGATTAGGCTCCTTGATCTTGGTTCCATTTAGTTTGCCTCTCTTAGCTTGAGCAGAGGCTGATGCAGCAGCATCACCTTCCTAGTCATCCTCGTCCTCCCAGTCGATCTTTCTCGCTCGTTCCACCTTCTCCAACATCCTCCTCACTGTCATCTTCATCCTCCTCATCATCATCATCATCTTCATCATCACCATCACCATCTTTGATCTTTAGAGGCTCACTCTTTGACCCCTTTAGCTTTAGCATAATCTTCTTATTTTTCTTCTCCAGCTCCTCTATTCTCTTCACTGACACCAGCACCAGCTCATTTTGACTTGTAAGCGCATGGTGGGCTCGGCTTAGAGCTCTCTCATATAGGTCACTCTTCTTACTGAGCTCCATGATCTTCTTGGCTTGAGCAACATTAACTTTCATCATCTTATGTAAGTAAGAGGCCCTAAGCTCATCAGTTGCTAGCAGTCTAAGCACAGTGTTTTTTAGGTTCGCTAGCTGTTCCTCTAACCCGATGTGGGGTAGAGTGGGTCCAGCTAGGAATGGAGAATGTGTGGTGGACTTGCTTGATGAGAGGTGGTGGTAGTAGTGGATGTGGTGAATATGGGAGGTGGAATGTGTGTGGGTTATGGTGGAGTGGTTGTGGTAGTGGTGGAGGGATGAGAGATAGTAGTAGTAGGTGGAGTGGTGATGGGAGGTGTGGTTGTGGTGGTAGCTATGTAGTGGTGTGTGAAGTGGTAGTGGTGGAAGTTGTGGGTGTGACAGTGGTGGTGGTGTCTGAAGAAGTAATCAAAGTAAATCTCGGCCTCTTGCTCTTCTTCCTGTAAGTTTGGGCCATCCTCTTCTTCCGGGAGCCTGTTACCATAGGCACTCCCCTTAGGCTGCTGGGTTGGTTAGGGGTGTAAGAAGGATCTATGCCATCATAGCATCACCCCTTGACTCAGCTTGGCATCCACCAACCACCCTGATCCCTCTCTTAGTGGCCACGACCCGCTCCCGACCGTCCGTACTAGAGGCTTATCATCTGTCTCCTCTTCTTCTTCTATCAGAAAATCTGAGTGGATAGCAGCCTGCTCAGATCCACCTAGAGCAGAAGAAGTACTGGGACCTGCATCTCCCCCACCTTGACCGTCATCTTGGTCATCATCATCGTCATCGTCGTCGGATGTGTTAGTCATGAGGGGCTCAGTATCTGAATCACTGTCTTCGTGACGCCACTCTTATTAAAGGGTGCCACGTAGTCCTCATGGCCAGGTGCCCAAACAATCTCCTGACAGGGGGCTTCACCTACTTTCCCCTGTAAACTTTCATCCTGCCTAAGGTGGTATCATCCATCACCTCAAGCACCACTACATCATCTCTCTCCTTTGGCAGCGACGGAAGCTTGTCGTCAATAATAAGTTGTAAGATACGTGGATACATACACAACCTTCCTTGCCTTTAGCCTCAAGGTTCTCGATCGGATATGAGAAGATTACGGGAGAAACTGAACGGGTGGTTTAGTGCCAGTGCAACGTATGCATTCTGGATTTGGTCGAACAGGTCGTCAAATCCTCCACTCCTGGAGCTATGCACTTCAGGATCACATGTGCTAAATACTTGAACTGAGGGCACATGTTGCTCTTGTTCAGTACGACGACATTTATGTCACCGGCGTACTTGATCCTCATGAAGCATCCCCGGACAGTCAGGGGATGTAGCTTAGTTGGTAGGTTCCGTCCTCACCCAGTTCTAAGACCCGCCTTAGATCACCCTCAGTGATCTCGATCTCATGACAAAAATAGAGCTCTGTATACAATGTGGCTCAACAGACCTATCTCCTGGCGCTTTCCCAGAAGGCCTACTGAATAGATCTATAAGGTGTGTAGAGGACAGAGATCACCTGGGTAGAAAGGAATAATCCCTGTGAAGTCAGAAGCATTCCTGGACGAAGGATCAAGGTGAGCACATATGTTGTCCTTAGTGCTCATAGTCCACCTATCAGCCATGTTGTTGCAACACAAGAAACACATACGTTATATTTATGCATTGAGAAGACAGTTGGAACTTAAACTGTTTTGAGCAATCTGGTTCAATCATGCGATTGAACCATACGACTGAGTTCAGTCATGCGATTGAGCATGCGGCTGAGTTCAGTCATGCGATTGAGCTTGCGACTGAATTGAGTCGTGTGTTAAGCCATGCGGTTGGGTCAGTCGTGCGACTGAGTTACCGAATGAGTCATTCGTGCGATTGAATCGCACGTCTGGCTCAATCTTGCGACTGAAGTTCATTCGGAGTGTCTACTCGCATACGACTCTGTTCAGCACTCCGACTATGAATCTTGGTCAAAACTTAATGTTAGACATCGTGCTTAGACTCATTTGACTTGCAAACACTCTAAATAGCACCTGATGTCCTTGAAATCAACTATTTTGTTCATTTGAGTGGTCTATTTGAGTGGCTTTACTGATTTCTTGATTTTAACCAATTAGGTCAGTTAGGGTTTGATTACTCCACGCATTTTGTTCGATTTCAGTCACAAAGTACCTGTAGATTATTTGCACAACCGTTAGAAACAATATCAATGAGTAATCAAGGCAAATGAACTTTCGGTAGAGTGTCTGCGTATGAGATGGTTTTTGAACAATTTGAGGGGTGGTGAGAAATGCGACCAACTCACCCCTCTTTTATATTTTCTTAATGTTCAGTCGTACGACTGGACCCATACGCATGCTCCATCGTGCGATTGAGCCATACTCATGCTTCAGTCGTGCGATTGGGGTTCAGTCGTGCGACTGGCTCATACTCCTTGATTCATTCGTGCGATTGGTTCAGTCTTGTATCCAGTCGCATGATTGTTCCATACTCATGGTCCAGTCGTATGACTGGCTCATACTTATGGTTCAATCGTGCGATTGGCTCATACTCATGATCTAATCGTGCGATTGGCTTATCCTTATGAGCTTGAACCCTTTACACTTTCAACCCTTTAAAATGTTAACATTTGATAAACATTATGAACTTTTAACAAAATTTGATCACCTCAGACATGATCCTTTTAATTAGAAACTGATTGATCACCTCAACGTGATCCTTTTTAAAAAATGATTTGTCACCTCAGACGTAACCCATTTAATTTAACATGATTAGTCACCTTAGACGTGACCCATTTTAGTAAGTGATTCATAGAGTACATCCAGTTTTATAGTCCAACGATTAATCCTACAAACGAATAGAAAATAAAAAATAACTTAGAAATTAAAACAAACACGACATATTTTTGTTGTTTTGGGTTTGAGTAGAAACAGCTTCAAGTTGATTAGATCATTTCTGGAATGATTTATTTATGGAATCATACAAGTATAACAGAATCATTTGGGAACCCTTTATTAACATGCACTAGATGCTAGATTCTTGTTATGTCTGAGAGTCATTAGCACTTTCAAGAAATCATACTAAAACTATAAGATGCACACAATGATTTTGACTTTCAAAAATTGCAATCACAATGATTGTCAGTATGTTTGTCCCCTTAAATCCATACACAGACTTTTGACTTACAGTGGTGATGAATTAGGTTTACTTATTTCAACATGCATTTGTGGATCTCACAATTATTTGGCAATCAACATTCCTCAGGAGATTTTTGAGCGGTCTATGGGTATTGGACAAGAAGAGACTATTCTAAGAGCTTTCAAAGAGATGCCAAGCCTCAGGTCAGTGCTATCGCATAGTAGAGAGGCACAAACAACAATGAATTCTATAATATTTAGGTTATGCTTATCCTCAGGTCAGTGCCACCGAATAGCAGAGAGGCACACAACCTATCTTCTTGTTAGAACATTTAATTTTCTTTTTGCACATAACGCACCAACAACATAAGTTATCAGTTTGATTGCTTTTAGCAGTTTTTCATGTGCTTTGCTCATATTTGTGGTCATCCACACACATTTGTGGCATTTACTTTGCTCGTCACCCCTTTTTGAAATACGTTGATTATGTTAACCAGGGATAAGATGAGAACCCACAACAAGTTGAATAGGTTAGTTTGACATTTTAATTCACCAATGAAGTCTACTCATCTATTATGTTGAATCTACTGACACATCAGATTATGAACTAGCAACCTTTAGGTCTACTTTCTCTATGTTATCTCACTAGCAACTAGTTTAACTATCATTTTTCTTTAGTTGTGCTTAGACTTCTCAGACTTGTACTTTGAATTTCACATTTTGAGCACACTAGTTTTGAAGTCCCAACCATTTGTTCCCTGTGTACTATCATTTTCCATTTACTTTGAATCAGAATCACAGATTTGATTTCATTTCAATCTAGCTAAGCTGCCCTCCCCCTTCATTTTTTTAAAGTCATTAAATACTACACGAATTTAATACTAGACTACACTATCCTCCCCTAAAACTTCTAAACCGAATATATTTTTGTGTTTTTGGATTTTTATAGATAGGAAAATAAAATGAAATAAAATAAAAGAAAATAACTACACTAGTCGGCCACGAACTTTCATCTTCTGGAATCACTTCACTATTCTTTTTTACGCCATTAACCTCTAAAAGATATAAAAACCTCGGTTTATCAAATGCTTTTGTGTAGAGGTCAGCGCATTGAAAATCCGTATTAATTTTAACCACATCGATTAATTATTTTTCAAAAAAATCACGTATAAAGTGATATTTAATACCGATGTGTTTAGTTTTAAAATTTTGGACCAGATCTTTGGTTACAGCAATAGTAGCTGAATTATCAACAAAAATAGAAGTGTTAGAAAATTGCAAACCATAGTCGCGCATTTGCTGTTAAATCCAAATTATTTGGAAATAGCAACTAGTAGCAGCAATGTATTCAGCTTCAAATGTTGACAGAGCAACGGAGGTCTGCTTCTTACACTTCTAGGTGACTAACCGTCTACCAAAGAACTGACATCCTGCTGATGTTGACTTGTAATTCATTTTGCAACCACCATAATCCGAGTCACTATACGTTGTAAGCTCAAAGTCATTGTCATGAGGATACCACAACCCAAGTGTTGGAGTACCCTTCAGATAAAGAAAATTATTTTGACTCCTATGAGATGGTTTACTTTTGGTTTCGCCTTCTAGAACAAAGACATGTCGTGTACATGATATCAGGTCGTGAGGCTGTGAGGTACATGAGGGATCCGATCATTCCTCTGTAATTATGGCATCAACCAGATCACCATTTTCGTCGGGTGCCACGTCATGGTTTGTGGCAAGTGGAGTTCCAGCTGTAGAAGCATTTTCCATATCGAACCGACTGGGGATATCGCCTACATACTTGGTCTGATGTAGGAAGATTCCTTTTGGTGTCCGATCCATTGTAATCCAAGGAAGAACTTCATCTCCCCCATGGCACTCATCTCAAACTTTCTTTCATTACAAATTCAAATTCTTTACATAACTCTTCGTTTTTGGAACCAAAGATTATGTCATCAACATAAATCTGTACCAGCAGTAAGTCGCCATCTTTTTCTTTGATGAACAGTATACAGTCAATAACTCCTCTGCGAAAACCATGTTTTACCAGATGAGTTGAGAGTTTCTCATACCATGCTCTAGGGGCTTGATGGAGCCTATATAGAGCCTTATCCAGCTTGTAAACTTGTCCCGATGATAAGGATCCTCAAATCCTTCGGGTTAATTGACATAAACCATCTCACGGATGTCACCGTGAAGGAACGCACTCTTGACATCTAGTTGATAGAGTTTGATCTTCATGTAGGATGCATAAGCTAGAAAAAATATAGGTATAGCTTCCATCCTTGCCCCTGGTGCAAACACTTCATTGTAATCGATACCTTCGACTTGTCGAAATCCTTGAACAACAAGTCAAACCTTGTTTCGATTATGACCCCTTGCTCATCTTTCTTGCATTTTAGCACCCATTTAGTGTCTATTACCTTACCACCTTTTGGTTTGTCCACAAGGGTCCATACTCCTAACTTCTTGAATTGTAGGAGTTCTTCTTGCATTGCACTGACCCATGCCTCATTGTTTAACGCTTCACTAACATATTTTGGCTCAAATTGAGACACAAAACATTGATATGCGCCATCGTGAAGGTATCCCTTTTCCATTACCGAGCCATAATCAGCGGAGTATAGCTGATTTTTGGTATGTACTCCCGATCAAACACATCCCCAATGACATTGTCCAAGGGATGATAAACATTTAGCTGAGATCCGAGAGTTATTAGAACAATGAACTCATTATCTAGATAGTTAAACGCAGGTTTAGGATCTGTAGCTGTTGGAGTATGAGGTTCCGAAATGTCAGAGGCATCAGGATTTGATGCTTGTGTACTTTCATGGTAGGAACCTGTTCCTCCTGGTCCTCATTAGCAGTCTCAACTGCCTCATCATCAGGTGAAGACTCACTCACTCAAGGTCTCCCCTTGAAGGGTTTGCGAAATCATTTGATGGACCAGTTGATGTCGAGTCTGGTGGAGGAGGGTTAAGAGCATCGTACATCATCCTAGCAGAAAGCTCGTCATCAGTGTGAGAAGGCAGCAGATTGAAGGATTTAAAGAATCCATCATAGTCAAAGAAGAATGAGGGTCCTTTCCCAGTTGGGGGTTGTATCTCTGAACGTCAACGTTGCACCATACTTCTACCTGGCCCGTTGAGTTGTTGTAAACTCTCTTGTATAGTATGCTGTATCCGAGAAATATCCATTCTTGTGCCTCTCCCTAAACTTCCCATTCTAAGTCTTCTTCAACAATGTACAAGGTGCGCAAAGGGTTCTATATACTCCAAATTAGGTTTACGTCACTGGAGTAGTTCATAACACGTTTTTCCATGTCGTTTGACCACTAAGACTCGATTGAGCGTGTAACACGCATTTGCCACTGCCTCATTCCAGAACTGAATATGCAGTTTTGAGTTAGCAAGCATTGTTCTAGTAGTCTCTATCAAACTTCGATTCTTTCTTTAAGCTACGCCGTTCATCTATGGAGTGTAGGCCGAGGTGAATTGATGAACAATTCCTCTTTCTCTATAGTATGCCTCCATCTACTGATTCTTGAATTCAGTTCCGTTGTCTGATCGAATCTGCCTAACTTTCAGCTTGTAGAGTGATTCCAATGTAGTTACCATTTGTTTGAATGATTCAAAAGTTTCTGATTTGGCTTTCAGAAACATCACCCAAGAGAATCTTGAGTAATCATCTGTTACTACAAAGCAATACACATCTCCTGCAATGCTCTTTATGCTTACAGGACCAATAGATCCATGTGCAAAAGCTCGAGAGGCATATCAATAGAGTTGACTTTCTTTGCCTTATGAGACTTCTTGGTCTGTTTCCCTTTCTTGCAAGCTATGCAGAAGTCTGGAAGCTTGAAATTCTTGACATTACACCATTCACTAGGTCATTCTAAATCAAGTGATTCATCTTTCTAGGATTGATGTGCCCCATTCTCCTATGCCACAAGACTAAGTCCCTCTCAGTTGCCTTTGACAAAAGCATTGAACCGTGTGATCTATTGTGGATGCTTTTGATAGATCCAAGACATACAGGTCGTTATATCTTGAAGCTGGCATGAGAACCTTATCCTCCTCAATCACATTGTCCTTATTCAACATGTAGCACTTCTTGTTGTCAAATACAACCTTAAAGCCTTTATCACAGATCTGGGAGATGGAAAGTAAATTGTTTTGAAGTTGTTGAATATGTTTACCTTGTCAAACTTTACTTTCTCATTTCCTACTTCGTCTTATGCTGTGATGTGCCTCCTTTATTCCCAGCAAATGAAACATGTCCCCCTTGATTTGTTTGACGTTGAAAGGAGGGATGAATTTCCTGTCATGTGCCTGGATGCTCCACTATCAATAATCCAGGTATTAGTGATAGCGTTGTAGCGGACACCCTGCACAATCAAAGAAACATGTTAGTTCAGATTTGGGACCCAAGACTTAACTGGTTTGGGTGACCCAGAGGAATCACACATCATAAAATCAAACCATTGTCCTTTAAAGGATGATGCATATCTTTTTTCTTATCATTCTCACTATCAGACCCTATACTTGATTTTTCTTTCCATAAGTCAGTTTTATGTAAGGCCTATTTGTGGTAAACAAATGACAGACTTATGGTTTGAACTTTTGATTCACTAACACTCTTAGGTGGAGTGTTAGATATTATTTTAAAAGAACTTGGTTTTTCATCATAAAGTTTAATTTTCTTTCTTGATGTCTGATAGTAAGGACAATTAATATAAATATGTCATTGTTTTCTACAACTGTAGCAAGATCATGCTTCTACAGATTGAGGTAAACTTTTATGTGCTGTTGAGTTTAGTGAAGGTGTGAGGTGCGTCTAGTTTGGTTTAGTCACTACTCTTTTAGATATTTCACCTTTATAACAAAATTAATTGTTTTGACATTTTGAACATCTTTAACTTGCCCTTTGGTTGGACTTTGATGATTAACATGTTTGTGGTTAACATGTTTAGTTAGTTTAGGTTTTGATATAGACTTTGGTGAACCTAACCTTACATTAACCCTTTTGAATTCATCATCTAAGTTCTCAACTGGCATCTTGTCTTTTGATTTCAAAGTGTCTCCTTATGTTTAGTGTCAGATTTCACTGGTTTACCTGTGGAATTAGGATCACTAACTAGAGGAGTAGACACCACATGATCCTAAATTGGGTTGTTATTTATAGGTCTACATTTTGCATTCAAGAGGATCTCATGTGGTGGTGAAACTACTTTGAATCCCAAACCTTCCCCATTGTTTTGTTCTTTCACTAAATTCTTACTATGTGAGAAGAACCGCCCAACTATACAGTTTGTGTTTAGTGAATAACTTCGACTTCCAGAACTGCTTTCTTTTTTTGGTCTCTATTAATGAATTTAAATAAACTTATGTCATTAGATTGATTTAGGGCAACAACCTCGGTTTGCCATAGTGTTTACCCAAAAGCTCTATCTTTTCCTTAAAACTGCACTCATTTTGTTTTAATATGATTAGCTTCAGTGCAGAGTTGTAAGTCATTACTAAATTATCATTGTGTTCTAATAACCTAGAACATTTTAGATCTATGCTTTCCCTAAATTTTTCACATTCAAAACAAGCATGTTTATTAAATAGCTGATCTAAAGAACTGACCTGTGAGGATTCTGTTGAATCAACCATCAATGCAGAGGTCGACTCTTCAGTTGTTGGAGATTCTGAACTTGTTGCTCTGAGCTCTTCCTCAACTAACTGTTTACCACGTTCACAGCTTCCTTTATCTGACATCACTTGCTCAGCTACTATCTCACCTTCACTAGCAGACCCATCATCCAATGCTTCGACACAAACAATGTTTGATTCTCCAGGAGAGACAAATCTGAAGGACCAGTCTTGTCCTTCATCACCTTGGGCAGTTAGTGCTTTAGTGTCCTTATATGAAGAAATGGTTCCAACCATGTCTTTGTCTTGACGGTTGAAAGTAGGAAATGTGTTACCAGTTCCTGTTTTCTTGGGCTTGACACATTCACGTTTAAAGTGCCCCTTTTCACCACAATTGAAGAAGGTGACCTTGGTTTTGTCAAAACCAAAGCTCATATCTTTTATGGCTACGAGATTCTATCCCTTCTTCTTAACGAACTTTTAGCTCGTCTAACTGCACTTGCTAGAGCCCACATGATATCCATCCTTTCTGGCTCGTTCTCGTCAACCTGCTCGTAGTCTTTATCTACAAGATGACAATTTCCAATATTCCCAGCTACTAGACCATCATACAATTGAACCACTGCTGCTAGAAGGTCCATGTGCTCTTTTGTAACCTCCATTGTGACATTACCGAGATTCTCGGTCTTCAACTTCGTAGTATTGGCTTCAGGCACTATGTATTGAGTTGATGATGATCTAGACGTTTCTTGTCCTGAAGCAGTAGATTGGGAAGGAGCCGCGGAACTGGACACAAAAGCTGTTGAAGTGGTGCTCCTGAACCAGTTGGATTGGGAACTGAGTTGTAGAGTGAAGGATTCTGAACATACGATCCTTTCTTTGACTTGTACTTCATCCTCAGTTCCTCCTCCCTTAATTTCAGGATGAAGTCATTTATGTCCAACGTAGCAAGCATGTCATTCTGTCTCAGGTTGGACATAAATGAATCCCATTTCTCAGGTAAACCATCTGCGAAGCTTGAAACTTTTCTTCCATAGACGTCGATACACCATGAGTGTGCAGCTCACTCATCAGATGATAGAACATGTCGATAATGTCATCCAAGCTCTCATTCCCAATTGAGGAGAAATTATCAAACTCCTTGAGAGCCTTTGCCTTTAGTGCTTTAATGTCACATTCCCATCGCATCTCTTCTCTAATGCCTCCACAACTTTTACGCCTGCTTGTTCTTAGAAAATTGGTGAATGATGTCTTTTGGAATAGACTGATTCAGCAAAGCATAAACTTTCTTCTCAGCATTGAAGAGTATCTTTTGAGCCTTGCTCATTCCACCAATGTCAACTTTACTCCATTTGTGCTGACTGATACCGTGTAACCAGTCTCTATAGAAGTCCAGAGGTTGGGATCAACTTCATTTTGGTAAATCTCAAACCGCTGTTTCCATTTAGGATAGTCATCTAATGTTATAAGCTTTGGCGGTTTATTGTGATTACCTATCTCATTCTCCAGAAGCAGAAGGTTCTGGATGCGTGAGTCCTTCCCAGCAGTAAACGTTGAAAACTGATCTTCCATTTGTATCAACTTTGAACTTTGAGAATAGAACAACTTTAATCGTGTGAATGGACAATGCGTATGAATCACTCGTGCAAATGAAGAGTGCGAATGAATTCAATCGTGGAATTGGATTCAGTCGTGCATATGAACAAGGCGAATTGACCCAAGCGACTGAAGGTGTTCAGTCATGCGAATGAAGGATAAGACTGATTTCAGTCGTGCGGATGGAGGATGCGAATGAGTTCAATCGTACAAATGAGATATTCATGCGACTGAAGGTTGCTGTGTTTGGAAAAATCGAATTTTTGGGACTAAGACACGAATTACGATTTACCTAGAAACCCTAATCTGCCATATGACGGAAAACTTCAACTTTGATGCCTGGAAAAGTCGAAAAAAAACCGGTGGACTTAAAAAGATGACTCTTTTGAGTTAAAACGTGAGTTTTGACACAATTCTAATTGAATCAAATGCAAAATCAAGAACCAAGGCTCTGATACCACTTGTCAGGACCGTGTACGTACGGAATACCAACAAATTCTGCGTTTATACCTAATCAAATAGTGAGGAATCCTTTTTGATTGGCGATCCAATCAGTGAGAACAATTACCTGATCGATATACGATTGAAACTAAACATTTTGAATGAATAGAGATCGATCAGGAATGATCTATGAACTTGGACAGGCTTCCTTGGACGTTCTGGACGGCTAGGGTTCGTAAGAGTATCAAGTGTTTCGAATTCTTTCCAATTGTTTTTCCACGAATTAAGTGGTATTTATAGGTTAGGGCTTTCATTCGTACGACTAAACCATTAGCATGGTTCAGTCGTGCGACTGAATCATGCGACTGAGTCAAACGCACGACTGAGGGTTCAGTCGTGCGACTAAGTCAGTCTTATGTCTCAATCGTTTGACTTATCCAGTCTCCTGGTTCAGTCGTGCGACTGGTCCACAAGCATGATGTATTCATGCGTATGGTCCATAAGTATGGTCCATTCGTATGATTATTCATCCGACCATGTTGAACACATTTTTTAATTATTATTGACTAAGAATCATGCACAACACCCTCAAACCTATATAATAAGGTCACACATATACATTATACTTTAACACACTAATAATATGAAATAAATAAACATTAATAAACATCAATCATAAATTATATTTCATTGAACCCATTCATTACATATGTGTAAGACGTGAAAGACATTTACATTAAGCTCATAAACTAGGAACATATGTATATACACATGTTGAATCTCTTAAGTATGTCTTGAACATACTTTGACTGACTAATGAATATGCCATCTTCAACTTGCTTCACTTGAATTCCCATAAAGAAATTGAGTTCCCCCGTGGCACTCATTTCAAATCTGTCCTTCATCAGCTTCTCAAACTCCTTGCAGAGCTTTGGATTAGTTGAACCAAAGATGATGTCATCTACATATACTTGAACTAGCATTAGGTCATTTCCCTGTCCTTTGATGAAGAGAGTTCCATCTATAGTACCCCTTCTGTATCCATGCTTGCAGAGATACTGAGATAAAGTCTCATGCCACTTGCTGGGAGCCTGATGCAGCCCATAAAGAGCTTTGTCAAGCTTGCAGACATAATCAGGATGATCAAGATCTGCAAAACCAGGTGGTTGTTTGACATACACCTCTTCATCAATTAATCTATAAAGAAAAGCACACTTGACATCAAGTTGATAGACCTAGAAGTTCTTGGATGCAGCAAATGCCAGGAATATCATAACAGCTTCTAGTCTTGCAGCAGGAGCAAAGACATTAGTGTAGTCAATTCCTTCTTCTTGTGTGTATCTTGAACAACTAGTCTAGCTTTGTTTTTAATGACAATGCCTCTATCATCCTTCTTGTTCCTAAACACCCATTTGGTTCCAATAGTAGTCTTCCCATTAGAAAGAGGACAAAGGTTCCAAACTTTCTGTCTTTTGAATTGAAGCAATTCATGTTGCATAGCTTCAACCCAATTTCCATCCTTCAAAGCCTCATCAATTTTCTTTGGCTCTATCTGGGATAAGAAACAAGAGTGAAGACAAACATTTGCTTCATGGGTTTGTCCTCTTGTTCTTACCCCTATGTCAACATCTCCAATGATGTTTGTGGTAGGGTGAGACTTGTGGATCCTTAGCTGAGGGATCACAGCAAGTTGTTAAGAGATATCTAAATTAGAGAAATTTAGATCTAGCATGGATGTTTCTCCCACCACATCAGCACACTTATCAAGAAATTCCTGATCACTCTTACCACCTCCATCATTTTCTTCTACATTTGAAGTGTCTTTATCTGGTTGTGGAATCAGCTGGAATTTGTCATTGTGGTGCTGATAGAAACTTCATTTGCAGAGGTGGTTACAACTAGAGCTGAAAATGTGTTACTTGAAAGTCTTCTTAGCTCAAATATTGGGTCAAGGTCACCTATAGGTAAAATTTCTACAGACCTTGAAACAATCTCACAAGATTTGTTAAAACAGTTTGTAACTAAATCAAGATCAAACAGCCAATCAAGACAAGAACCAGCCACACAAGGTGTGTGTTCATTGAAAGTCACATTGGCTGACTCCTCAACAATTCTAGTTCTGAGATTGTATACTCTATAAGCCTTAGCTTGAGAAGTGTATCCAATAAATTTTCCATCATCTAATTTCTCAGCAAATTTGGCAATTTGATCTTTGGTATTCAAGATGGTGCAAGGACATCCAAATGACCTGAGAAAACCAATGAAAGGTTTCTTCTTGTGCAAAAGTTCATAAGGAGTCTTGCCATGAGCCTTAACCACTAAAACTTTATTCTACACATAGCAGGCAGTGTTGACTGCCTTTGCCTAGAAGATGATAGGCAACTTAGAGTCAGACAACATGGTTCTTGCAGCTTTAATCAGTGTCTTGTTTCTCCTCTCAGCAACACCATTTTGCTGAGGAGTCCTGGGAGCACTATATCGTCTTGTAATAACCTTTTCATCACAAAATGTATCAAAGATTTGGTTCTTGAATTCAGTACCTTGATCACATCTTATGGTTTTGACCTTGTGATCAGATTGATTCTCAATCTTTAGGATGAGATTCTTCAGAATCTCAGGAGTCTCATCCTTAGTTTTAAGGAAAAGACCCAAGTGAATCTTGTAAAGTCATCTATGATCACTAAACAGTAAGAGGTCCTTCCTAGACTCATTACACTAGTGGGGACAAAAGATCCATATGTAACAAGTGAAGGGGTGTAGTGATGGAGTTTATTTCCTTAGGCTTGTGAGATACCTTATGTTGCTTCCCTTTCAGGCATGCAACACAATGGTCATCACTTGTAAACTCTTTTTTTGGCATTCCAGTTACCAAATCATTCTTAATAAGTTTATTCATGTTCTTAAAGTTGACATGGCACATTCCTTTATGCCATAAGAAAGACTCATCACTATTTGCTTTAGATAGAAAGCATGAAACTTCTCCAGAGGGAGATGTTTCTTGCAAGTTCATCTTGTACATGTTCCCTTCCTGGGGGCTCTAAGCAGAATATGCTTATGAGGAATGACCACCCCGGGTTTGAGAACGATGAACTCATGCTCAGTAAAGAGCATGTTATGACTCTAATCATAAAATTGAGATACATTAAGAAGATTGTACCCAAGCTCCTTGACAAAGTTTACCTTTTCAATGTTGAGCTGACGATTTGTGACCTTGCCCCTTCCAGAAATGTAACCCACCTTCATCTCCTCCAAAAGCAATTGGTCCTCCATCAATCCTTTCAAAATTCTAGAGTAGTGACCTATTGCCTGTCATGTGCCTAGAACAGCCACTGTCAATGATCTAGACATTCTTGTTTGTCTTGAGTTGTCCCTGCACAAAGAAAATGATTAGTTACATTTGGAAACCCAATCCTTACTTGTATTGGGCTAACAAAAAGAAGTAGAAGGTAATGCAACAGTAATAGATCCTATAGTTGTGCTATGAGAATCTTGAGCTATTGTTGATGTAGAACATCCAGTCACTTGGTCTTTCTTTGACTTCCACACCACCTTTGGAAGTTCGGACTTGACCTTCAACACTTCATAAGCTTTTGAGACTTTGGAATTTTTGATGACTGGACCTTCAGAAGATTTTGCAAACACTACAGCAGACTTCAGTGCTTCTGAAGTATTTCTTCCTTTCGAGACCAAACTTTCTTCCGAAGGCAATTTTCCACTTGCGTTCTTCTTAGTTTTGGAGCTTTCAAAGGAAACAGATTTTCCTTCTGAAGCATGAATCTTCTTGGTACTCTTGGAAGTCTTTTTCTTGGTCATGTGAAGAGTACCTTTAGGATTGTATGGACAATCCTTAACAAGATGAGAAGTACTTTCACACATGACACACTCTATTTTCTTCTTCCCAATAGCACTTTTCTAAGAACAAGATTGATCTTGATCACATCCCTTCTCCACCTTTATCTTTGCAGATGCTGAGAAAGTCCTTTTGAGCTGAGAACTATTCTTGGAGTTGAATGGTCCAGGTTGTGTAGCAGTGGTACACAATAAATCAGGCTTCTTCTTGGTGCTGAGATGATTTGAACATGAACCAGAACTCTGGACAGTAGAGTTTTGGTTTATATCTTCAATCTTCACTACTTCAAACCCTACAGAAATAAAAACCTCTTTCTGCTTAGAGTCAAAAGTAGCCTTGATCTCTTGAGCCTTCCTAGCTTTTCTTTTGCTCTTTCTGATCAAGTTCTTTCTCATAGACTTGGTCATCATAGTCTTCTTCTTCTCCTCAGAAGGATAGTGGCCCTTCTTAGAATCCTCCTCTTCACTCTTTTCAGAGAAATTCTTCACTATCACTTCTTTATCCTCTTCACTTAAAGGGTATATGAGAGGAAGCTCATCTTCACAAGTTCCATACCTGGGTGATCTTACAGACAAGATTGTGTGTGGAGGAGCTATCTCATTGGATCCTAGTCCTTGCTTGTTTTGATTACACGCCTTGTTATGCAGGGATGAGGATAGCATGTTCTTGAAGGTCTCTTCTTCAAGAACACACTTTTCTGCCCTGGTTTTGCTGATCACAAGCTCAGCCTGGCACTCAGTTAGCTTAGTTATGAGATCCTTGATCTGAGTCCTATAATTTGTATGTTTATGTTTTAGAACTGAAATGGTTTTCTCTAAGTCCTCTATCTTTAGTTTATAATCACTTTCAGTCTTTCTAAAATAGCTTTTAGAATGTTTAAGGACTCAAGATCAGATCTCATTTCTAAGTTATAGGACCTGTATCTATTAACTTTAGCAATACATTCAGGGGTATAGAGATGTTCAAATACCTTGGCTTTATCATGATCTGCCACCAGTGCTTGGTTTTGAGAAGCATCTTCCACCAGAAAGCTCCAGTCAAAGCCTCCTTCTTCAACAGCAACTGCAGCTTGCTGCTTTGACTTCTCATTCTGGGTAGCCTTGTCAGTGTAGTTTGTTCTGGATTGTGCTTGATCACCATTTGTTCTTGGTGCCTTACACTCCCTATCAAAGTGGCCCATCAAGTTACAGCGGTAACACTTGACTTTGCTTTTGTCCAGTCCAAACTTTCCACTGGTTGCGTTGCTAGGGAACTTCCTTCTAGTCCGCTTGTAGAACTTCTTGGCTCTGTGAGTGGGAAGAGCCATTTGCTGGACTATTTCCATCTACTCCAGATCATCTGGATGGATACAATCTAGGTCTTCAAGGGTGAAAAGAAAGCTACCACTTTCATCAGAAGACACAAAGGCTTGAGAAGAACTTGTCTCTTGGAATGGGCTTCCTTAAGTGTAGTTCTCCCTTGGCATCTCAGGGAAGGTGATGAAAGGACCCTTTTGTGAATTGTCAGGGTAGCATATAAGATGATGTGGGGTTCTATGTTGTCCCTGTTAACCATATGAAGGGCTAAACCCATTTGATTGTTGGAGTTTCCAGATGAACCTTGCATGTTCATCTCCATCTGGTAGCCATTGAGAATCCCATATAACTCTGTAAGAGTGAGAGTTTTCAGGTTCTTAGTTCTCTTTATAACTACACAGTAGTGTGTCCATTTCCTAGGAAGTGAGGACATGAACTTCCTTACAATATCTATGTTTTCAAGAGCAACTCCTCCATCCACTAGGGTATCCACAATCTCAACATACCTGAAGTATTGTTGAGTCATGGTTTCATCTGCTTTGAAGGTGAAATTTTCAAACTACTATTTCAGGAGATCCTTCTTGTTCTCCTTGGCTTAGAGGAACCCTCATACATCAGTTTCAATGCATCCCACAGCTGCTTAGCTGTTTTGCATTTCTTGAAACCTTTGTACACAGACTTTGGAAGAGAAGTCTGAAGGGCTGTCATGGCCTTCTAGTCAATCTCTACTCTCTTTCTATCTTTATCTAAGTAGTTAGCCATAGCCTTCGAGATCATACCACCACCAGTAGCAAAGGGGGTTCTCGGTATGTAAGGTCCATTTTCAACAGACTCTCACATTCTTGAATCTAGAGACCTGATAAAACCTTCCATTCTTTGGCACCAGGTGTCAAAGTCATGAAGCGTGATCAGTGGGGACTTTGTCATGGTTCCAGTTTTCATATCAGATTTGAAAATCACGGCCATTGATAAGTTAAGTATTGTGTGTAAGGGATCTATAGATGGTGAGATCTTATATCAAGAGCCTAGAATGCTCTAATACCAAATGCAGGACCGGTGAAGGGTATGCACTTACAACACAACAACACAATGAGAAGAGTAGCAAACAATACATAACAGATCAAATAGTGAAACTAGATAACCTTTTGTGATGATACTAAGAACACAAGTAAATATGAGACATAAACAAGATAGCAAGATACATACAGAGATGGTTTTCAAGATTGTAGTATATTGCCTTATCAAGTTCTTTTACAAGTGATACAAATCATATTCAAAAAGTTACAAATACTTGAGATACATATACTACATCCTATAGCCAGCCATACTTTGAAGGCCAGCTGGATACAATTGACTAGACACAAACAAAAATCAATTGTAGAGTCAAAAGGCAGATTGCCTTTTGACTAGTGACTATGACATGTCATAGCTCACATCCTAATATATTAAAAAAGGATAAAGTACATGAAGTAGAAAGTTAAAGACTCAAGACCTTAATGTACAGTTGCTAAAAGCATGGATCTTTTCACCAACTTATGTAAGTTGGTGACTTTACAAAGTTGTAGCGGAAAGGAGTCTAACTTTATGCAAAGTACATCAGATAAAGCATTTATACTAAAAGTCGTCAGAAGAAATCTGTCTTCAAGTGTTGGCTTCAGAAGACTTTGTCTCTAAAGCTTCGAAAGACTTCATCTTTGGCTTCGAGATATTGGCTTGGCTTTGGAAGATTTCATACTCAGAATATTTCTGTTGCATATGTGAAACTTCCGAAGCATTCTTCTTCAATGCACTTGTGCATGCATGTAGGACACTTTGAGTGTTTGAGTTGTATCAGCCTTTATATTTAATCCTTACAGTTTCCAATGCGAGGACAAACACATTCATCTTCATCATCTTGGTTTGATGATGGATGTGCAAGTTCATCAACACAAAATGATGACATAATTCATGATAGTCAACACGAATGACCCGAGGTTGAAGAGGGAGAAATTAAACAAAGTAAAAGAGCAAGGGTTGAGAAATCCTTTGGTCTAGAATTCGTAAGTTATATGATTGAGGGTGAGCGTAATACATATCATGAAGCGGTATCCTCTTAGGAAGAACCTTAATGGAAACATGCAATCAAGAATGAAATTGATTCAATCCTTCACAACCATACTTGGGAGCTAGTAGATCTTCCTCCTGGTTGTAAACCGCTTGCATATCATTGGATATTCAAAAGAAGATGAAAGTCAATGGAAGTATTAATAAATTTAAAGCAAGGTTCATAGTCAAAGGTTTTAGACAAAAGGAAGGTCTAGACTATTTTGATACTTACTCACATGTGACTAGTATAACCTCCATGAGAATGATTCTTGCTATTGCGGAATTAAGAAATTTGAAAGTACATCAAATGGATGTCAAAACCGCAGTTCTAAATGGCGATTTAGAAGAAGAGATTTACATGGAGCAACATGAGGGTTTCTCTGCCATGGTCAAGAGGGTAAAGTATGTAAACTAGTCAAGTCATTATAAGGCTTAAAGTAAGCTCCAAAACAGTGGCACCAAAAGTTTGATCGTTCATGATTGACAACAGTTTCAAAATAAATGAGTGTGACAAATGTGTATATGTGAAAGATACACCGGGAGGCTATGTAACTTTATGTCTTTATGTAGATGATATGCTTATCATCAGGAGTAATGATAAAATAATAAGATCTACTAAGCACATGTTAAAAGGAATATTTGACATGAAAGACATGCGTTTAGAGGATGTAATTTAGGAGTGAAAATTATTTGAACCCAAGATGGTCTTGCCTTAAGTCAAGTTTATTATGTGGACAAGATTCTTGAAAAATTCAACTCAGGAGACACGCGTGTTGTACGTTCTCCGGTTGATAGCACCCAACATCTAAATAAAAATAGATGCAAGGGTGTTGCTCAGTTGGAGTATTTAAGAATCATTAGTAGTCTAATGTATCTAATGACATGTACTAGACCCAACTTAGCATACACGGTGAGTAGGCTAAGAAAATATACTAGTAATCCAAGCTCAGAATATTAGAAGAGTATAACGAGGGTGCTTAGATACATAAGATATACAAGAGATAATGGATTGCATTATACTCGTCATCTATTCGTGATTGAAGGGTACACTGATGTAAATTGGATATCCGATATAAAAGATTCCAAATCAAAAAGTGGGTATGTGTTCTTACTTTGTGGAGCACAATAACTTGGAGATCATCCAAGCAAACGGTTATAGCTAGATACACAATGGAATCAGAATTTATGGCTTTGGATAAAGCCGGAGAAGAGACTGAATGGCTATGTCAAATTGTGGAAGTCATTCCAAGATGGCCAAAGCCGTTATCGGCTATTTGCAAACATTGTGATGAGTCGGCAATTGGTAAAACCAAAAGCTCAATGACCAATGGGAAATCAATGCACATCAGGCGTAGACATAACACTATATGACAACTAATATCAACGGGTGTTATCCCGATTGACCTGTCAAGTCAAAATATAACATTGCAAACCTGATAAAAAAAGGCTTGAGCACATAATTAGTTTATAAGTTGTCAAGATGAATGGGACTAAAGCCCACGAAAATGAGAATATGAGGGAAACCTAACCTAGTTGACTGGAGATCCCAAGATCTAGGTTCAATAGGACAACTTAATCAAATGACCAACGGAGTCGATCACTATAGGGGAGTACCCTAGAATTTAAAGGGAATGACGAACTTCCTTGTCCATTCACTCTGGGGGAGTACCCCGAACCGGTGACCAATGGAAGGTTAAGCATATTTAGGTTAGATGATTGTGGGAATCAATATAACCATAATGATTTTAATGATTCTTGGAATCACCTATGTTAAAGAGAAGTGGGGTCACTTCGAATGGATTTGTGAGGAGGCGAAAATCCTAGAGCTCTCACAGACCAGGAAAGTGTTCCATGATCATTAACGGACATGACAATGAGGGGTTGATCAAACCAGGAAGAGTGTTGTGTGAATGTATATTGTCATCTACATAAAACAGGGTTTTTCCAAAGACATCGTGTCTACACACCGCTAGGAGACTAAGTATACATCACAAAGGAAGGTTCAAAGGGAAGACCTACCTATCCTGCAACACTTGACTGCTGAACCTTTTGGAGAATTGGTTTCCATTCATGTGGGGGATTGTTGGAAATTTATTGATAATATTAATGTGGTTATTAATATTTAGTCAATAAATTAATGTGTTGAATGAAAATTAATTTATTTAATGACATTATTAATTAATAGTGTGGGAAATTGTCCCACATTAGAGGAAAGAAAGAATATAAAATGGTTTATATTATATAACATATTGTCTATATTGTTTCCTAACTTTCACACTAAGTGGATTCACGAAGGGTGCGAAGCACCCTTAACATGGGCAAAAAGGCACCCTTAACACAAAAGAAGATGACGGTGGATGAATTTGTTGTTCGTCTTCGAAATGAAGAAGACAACAAAATGGCTCAAAAAGGCACCCGTGTGGAACCAATATCAAAGGCAAATGTGGTCGAACATGGGCAATCGTCAAAGGGTTATAAAGGTAAAGGAAAAAAGCCAATTGGGAAACCAATGGTGAACCTTGGACCAAAGAAAGGAGTTGTGAAAAAGAAACCTCCACCACCTTCTTTCCAAGGGATTTGCTACACCTTGTATATCCCGGAGATTTGCAAAAATCTTGTTTCGGGATGGTTGCTTAATAAGTTTGGTTTTCGTTTAGTGTTTAAGTCGGACACGTTTGTCCTTGTTAAACGTGGAATGTATGTAGGAAAGGGTTATGCCCTTAATGGTATTTTTAAGATGAATGTAACCGTTGTTAAAAATGAAGTGAATATGACTAATACTTCTATTTATATGCTTGAGAGTTTCCTTAGTATATTTAAAGGTTGGTTCGAGGGTCTGGTCAGGTGCGACTGACCTTGGTGTGAGCTCAGAGATGTGAGTCATAACAATTTTTGTTACACATTGACCAAAACTGACAATTGTTAATGGCGAATTAAATGAGCATTTATGATTTTGGATTAATGACTAAGTGATGGTTGGGTTGCTGTTACGATTCGAATTTTACTATAAATACTAGGGGTGGCTCAGAAGAAAGACAAACCAACACAACTCGAAACCTGCAGCAAAACAGGTTCTGTAATCATCCTCAATCTCTCTGGTTTGTCTTTTACAAACAAGTTCAGGTTCTAGATCAATCCCGGCAGTACAAACTGTTTTGGCTGTTGTACCATGGGAAACAAAATGAGTTCTCCTGGAAGGCTCGGAATTTGTTTTAAGGGGCTTGTGTTGAACATGATCCTCAGCTTTTACAAATATCATCTATTTCTATAAATTTATCATTGTAAAAGAGATTTGTAATCTTTTATTTATATTCATATGTATTGAGTATATTAATAAAAAAGTTGTTTGAGTTTTATTTTATATGAACGGTTCCATACTTAAAACAAACTTTAAAAACACTGCTCATATATTAATCTGTGTTTTTAAAAAGTTTATTTTTTAAACTATTTTCGTTTTGTTATTCATGGGTGATCTTCAAAGTTGGAATAGAACATCTCTAATTGAGTTTTATAAAATTCTGAAAATAGTATCAAATTTTTTTTTCAAATTAGTTTATGTTTTTAACTGTTTTTGCTTTCTTATTCACGAGTGATCTTCAAAGTTGGACTTAGAACATCTCTCGTTGAATTCTTATAGAATTGTGAAAATAGTTTGAAACGTTTTATTCAATTTTTGTAGTTAAAAACAACAAAAAAACATGTCTTCTAGTGTTATGAGTTTCTCTTTATCAGCTCCTTTAGCTGCAACCACTGTGGGAGCAACCCCTGTGGCAAACCACGCCGAAAAACCTGAAAAGTTCACGGGTGTCCATTTTAGAAGATGGAAATAAAAGATATTCTTCTACTTGACAACCTTGAACTTAGCACAGTTCTTGAAGAAAACTGTTCTCCTACCTAAAGAAGGGGATCATGCTCAAGCTTTGAGTGCCATTGATGCTTGGAAGCATTCGGAATTTCTTTTTCGCAACTACGTTTTGAATGGTCCTTGTGATTCATTGTATAACGTGTATAGCAACATAAAGACTGCCAAAGAACTATGGGAGTCTTTAGACATGAAGTATATAACCAAGGATGCCGGTAGCAAGAAATTCATTATGGTTTGGTTCTTGAATTTTAAAATGGTTAATGACAAGACTATGCTTAGCCAAATTCAAGAGTTACAAGTTATACGTCATGAAATTCATGCTGAGTGGATACCTCTCAATGACACGTTCCAAGTTGCAGCCATGATTGAAAAGTTGCCTCTAATTTGGATAGATTTAAGAATTATATTAAGCTTAAACAAAATAAGATGATTGTGGATGAACTTATTGTTTATCTTCAAATTGAAAAAGAAAACAAAATGGCTAAAAAAGGCACCCGTGTGGAACCGATGGCAAAGGAAAATGTGGTTGAACATTGGCAATCGTCAAGGGATTATAAAGGTAAAGGAAAAAATCTAATTGGGAAACCAAAGGTGAACCTTGGACCAAAGAAAGGAGTTGTGAGAAAGAAACCTCCACCTCCTCTTTTCCAAGGGATTGGCTATAATTGCAATTAGATGAGGCACCGTGCTAATCAGTGCAAGCAACCAAAGCGTGAGCATGCACATATGGTGGATGAAGACGGTGAACCGTTAGTGGCAATGATCACCGAGCTATCAGAAATGGTGGAAGAAGTCAACCTCGTGGGAGAAAATCCACATGGATGGTTCATTGATACAAGAGCTACCCGTCATGTGTGTGGTGACAAGACCCTCTTTAGCACTTTTAAAGAGGTTAAGGGTGATGAAAAGCTTTATATGGGTAATAAAGCTATGGCCGACATCAAAGATGAAGGAAATGTGATCTTGATGATGACTTTCATGAAGGAACTCACCTTGAGCAACACCTTGTATGTCCCGGAGATTCGTAAGAATCTTGTTTCTGGATGGTTGCTTGATAAGTTTGGTTTTCATTTAGTGTTTAAGTCGGACAAGTTTGTCCTTACTAAACGTGGAATGTATGTAGGAAAGGGTTATGCCCTCAATGGTATTTTTAAGATGAATGTAACCATTGTTAAAAGTGAAGTGAATAAGACTAATACTTCTTTTTATATGCTTGAGAGCCGCCTTAGTATATTTGAAAGTTGGTTCGAGGGTCTGGTTAGGTGCGACTGACCTTGGTGCGCGCTTAGAGCTGTGACTCGTAACAGTTTTCGTTACACGTTGACCGAAACCAACAATTTTAATGGCAAATTAAATGAGCACTTATGATTTTGGATTAATGACTGAGTGATGGCTGGGTAGCTGTTACGGTTCGAATTCCACTATAAATACTAAGGGTGCCTCAGAAGAAAGGCACACCAACACAACTCGAAACCTGCAGCAAAACAGGTTCTCTAATCATCCTCAATCTCTCTGGTTTCTCTTCTATAAACAAGTTCCGGTTCTAGATCAATCCCAGCAGTACAAACTGCTTTGGTTGTTGTACCTTGAGAAACAAAACGAGTTCTCCTGGGAGGCTCAGAATTTGTTTTAAGGGGGCCGTGTTGAACACGATCCTTAGCTTTTACATTTCTGTTCATCTATTTCTATAACTTTATCATTGTGAAAGAGATTTGTAATCGTTTATTTATATTCATTTGTATTGAGTATATTAATAAAAAATTGTTTGAGTTTTATTTTATATGAATGGTTTCTACAAACAATAATTCATATTCATTTCGCCTTTGGATTCATTCCCCGATCCTACTTGACTGATTTTACGTGAACTCTGATCCTTTACCTTTCTTTCTTCCAAGTTTTCTAATTTCAGTTCTGTTTCTGATCCTCTTTTCTTCTAGCTAGTATAACACGTCAGTACTTTCTGTGCCTCTCAAAAATATAGTAAATGTAAACTGATATCTCCACTGTTCTTCAATTTCCATAGCTCATAATGTGGTCACTAGTAAGATATGCAACAGTATATAGGACCAAAGAACAAGTGATGGAATCTTGCTTCTTTGGTCCTTGTTCTAGAACAACCCTTCTGATCCCTTCATTTCTCTGGCACGAACAATAGCGTAGAGTCAATAAAAATTTTCTAGATCCGTTCCTCATCATGAGCATTGTTCCTAATTTTTCCCAAGCCTAAATTGTATTAAAAACCAGTGATGGTTGTAAAATCTACCAAAAAAGGTAGAGATGACTTGCTACAAAAAGAACACGTTCGATAGGGATGATGGGGTTATAATGTTTTTTATTATCTTTTTGTAATTTACTTAAAAAGTAATTGAGTAGAGTCAACCAATAAAAATAAGAAAGCTAAAGATAATCATAAAGGACCTAGAACAAAGAATAACTAGATCAAAAAGCTAAATCTTGTGCTCATTTATAGCATGTGTACCACCCCTAGAACCAAATTAATGTAAATGAAGCCTCATGGATGAGCATTTCGTAATTTTCATGCAAGAAGAGCTTAAACAAATTCACTATAGGAATGGAGTGGGTCTTTAGAAATAATTATAAAAATGAAGTGGGTCTTTAGAAACAATATGAATGAAGTAGTAACAGAAAACAAAGCAAGGTTAGTATCCAAATGATTTAATCAGCAAGAAAACATTAATCATGACGAAACCTTTGCTCTAGTTGCTAGATTGGAATCCATAAGAATTATACTTGCTTTAGCTTGTTTAAAGTCTTTGTATCATGACCATCTAGTTTTAAGAACAAGCTGCTAGATCTTGGTATCATAGATTAAGAACATTTTTCTGTTAATAATAATTATAATGTAGGAAAGTAGATAATACTTTATTTGTTAAAAAGAAATGTGATAATCTGATCATTATGAAATTAGTATACGCTAATGATATAATATTTGGCTCTACTTCTCATGATTAATGTGATTAATTCTCAAATAAGATGTATGATTGAATTTAAAATGAGTATGATGGGTTAATTAACGTTCTCTCTTGAGTTACAAATTTAAACGATATGATGATGAAACATTCATTAATCAGTCTAAATACATTAGAGATATGCTCAAGAAGTTTGTTCTAAAAATGTAAAACACATGAATACACACACCTATGGCAACAACTCTAAACTTAGTTGAAGATGAACAATGTGAATCATTTCATAGTATAAAGTATAGAGAGATGGTTCGGAGCTTGGTTTATCTAACAACAAGTTGTTTGATATCATGCATGTTTTTAAACAAAACTCAAAATAATCACACTATGAAGTTGTCAAGAGATTCTTTTGTTATATGAAATAAACCATTAAACTTAGTATATGGTATCCCAAGAATGAAAATAGGAAGATACATGGATGATACAATGATCCGTGTGCGTGCACTCACACACATGCTTTTGTATATTAGCACTTACATCATGATTTATAAAAACAACCAATTGTTGCTCTATCAATAACCAAAGGGGTATATGTAGCCGCTGGAAGAACGTGTGCACAAGTTCTTTGAACGAAACAAAATTTGTTGAATACCAAAAGTGTTATATATCTAAGTGAAGTAAACTCGTATTTCATGCTAGAACTAAACATATAAATCTTGGGTACTATTTTTCGTAGGGAAAACATGTAAAAAGGTAACATAGTACGTAGTAACTTTCCTTTAGGAGAGAATATAGTAGACATATTCAGTAGACCATTTAAAAGAGAAACATTTAACATTCTAATGGGTCTAGGTATGTTAGAAGATAACCCTTGATGAAAATTATCAAAGATGTGAACTATTATTCAAAAAGACCAAACTGACCGTGTACGCTTAGATTGTAAAACTCTAAAATTAAATTGAGGGTATATGATAGGTATACATCGATCATACGCCGACCATTCTTTGACATTCCTTTCTTGTTTGACCATATTTTATTGCAAATTTAATCTTCTTAAAAATTCTTACTTTTCAACTCACCACCTGTCACTTCTCACTCAAATCAAACATTGCCTTTTGTACAAAAAAATCTTATTAAATTAATTAACCAACGGTTTCTTACGTTATCTTTTAATTTTCTTCATAACATATCCTAATAATCTTCGGTATCTCTCTTAAATCATCATATCTTCTTTATTATTTTATCTTGATGAAGAATAACATATTAGCAAGAACACAAGAGTCTCCTAAGAACACTAAGGTAATCATACTTCTTTTATCTAACCTAACATGAGATGCTCATAATAACATCTTTCATCTTAATCATCTTATAGTCTTTAAGTGTTGTAAGTCACCATAATTACAATATATTAACTTAGTTGGCAGGAAAATTGTTGAGTTTATAAGAATAACATGATTTCAAGCTATTTGGCATTTGAGGACTCACACCCTTGTTTATGAATGATAAATGTGTTATGGGTAAATGGCATTAAATGATAATAATGATGTTCCTTTATAAAGACAATTGTTTTTACACTCATGTTTGATATGAAATGAAAGTTTTAATTCATCCACCATAATGTTTAATTAAAGGATGTAATGTGATTCACCAATTGTAATACATGCTAATAGAACAATTTACGTAGAGTGGTAGTGGTGTTATGTAATGTTTATGTTTGGTCATTACATCCACGTGGAATGACCTCCAATCCATAAATATTAGCACCTATCTTGTAAGGCCCCGTTCCCGGGACGCTTATACCTGGTAAATCATTGCACATAAACCGTATAACTTTACATTTAACCTTCACAAAACATCACAGCGGAACATTAAAAAAACTTTTCATTTCATTATAGATGCTTTTACAAGTTAATACAATCGTTCATTTCAAAACATTGTTCGTTCGCATTACAATGCAAAAACATTAAACAAAAGAATGCCATCCAAAAGAGCTGAGTAGCCGCCCCGTGCCATCCTCAGCAACATTACCTGTCAACTGAAAACACATAAAAGTCAGCGTTGTTGAGTGAGTTCTAGTTTTATAATAAAACATACTTTACTTTCATTAAAACCGTTATTTACTTTGTATGTGGTCACACATCATACGTACTCATAGATAATACCATTATTATCACCATCATTCGTTTATTAACTTTCGTTCATTCATCGTTCGTCATTACCATTCACTTTCATTACTTTCATTCACATTCATTCATACATTCTTACTTTCATTCATACGTTCATCATTACTTTATTTCATTCCATCAATACCATAAAGTTTACCCTACCGTCATGCAGAAAGCGGGTACTAGGCCTAAGTCTAACATAGACCTTCCGTCATGGCGCACAGCAGCCTAGCCACAGTACTTAGGGGTAAATTCAGGCGTACCATTGTCATGTTCTATACCCACCATCATGCATAAAGAGGATACTGGGTCGAAGTCTATCATAGACCTTCCGTCGTGGTGCACAGCAGCCTGGCCATAGTATCTAGGGTAAGCGACAAAGGTTCTACACATATGGTCAATCACAAAGAAACACCCCAATGTGCATCCTTCTGGGGTAGCTAACCCAGACACCGTTGGACTAACACCCTTCATTGGGCATGTTCCGACATATAAGGCTTGCAAGACTTTCTTTACTTTCCATTGTTCATTAATGCATGCATTCATTCATCATGTTCCTTTTTTCATTATCTTCCACTTTACGTTACATAATAATTTCATTTCATTCATTAACATTCCACGTAAAGCCAAGGGAAAATAATCATACATAATAATAAGAAACATCAACATACACAGTCAACATCATCATACAGGGCATCATCATACATACATAACATACATCATCATACATCATACATAACATACAACATCATACATCATCATCCATGACCATCATAACGTCTATGACCCCAAAAGTCAACTTACATGAACCCCCAGGAATCTCCCACATCAAAACTTACATCTGTACTTTCCCCCGAAAGTTAGTAAATAGACTATGTTCTTTCGGGCGCACAAGCCCTACTTGGGTGTATGGACACCCTTCAGTCGCATGGCCTCCCAAGCGACTGAACACAATGCGGATGAACACTAGGTGAACGGGCCCTATGCGAATGGACCCAATACGGATGGACACAATGCGGATGGATCCTATGCGAATGGACCTAATGCGGATGAGCACCTGTGCGAATGGACCTAATGGGGATGGACCTAGGCGTATGGACCCTCAATCTCATGACTCACATACGTATGGACCTCAGTCACACGACTCACATGTTTATGGACTCCAATCGCACTCCTTTCGGCCGTATGGCCTTCTGCCGCACGCCATTCGGTCGCCTAGCCCTAGCTAATGCAGAATGCAGTTCATCCCAAACCCAATCTGCACTTTTCGGTCTCCAAACCCTCTCAAACCTGTTCTAAGCCCAAATCAACCATCCTAAACCTTAGGAATACATACTACAACACCATTCAAGAACACACAAGCCCGAAAACAAACCCCACTCGCATCACACACAACACATACATACAGGTTCAACACACACATTTCAAAAATGGGTTTTACTATGTGTTCCAGCCTCAAATCAGTTGAAAATGTGTAAAAGAGGGGTCCTAGAACTCCCACAAACAACAACCCCGTCGAGTAGAGCTTCAATCCAACCCGCTACACCTCGACTTTCACGCTCGAATCCACGAAAACCGAAGCTTGAAACCACTTTTCTTCCTCTCTTCTCTCTATGGCCGAAAATTGTGAGTGTGGGGAAGGGTGTGAGCTGCCTTCCCCCCTCTTATACCCCCACTCATTCAAGTTTTTCCCGTTTGGTAAGTTCGGTCCCTCAACTTTGGATTTTATTTCTTTTCTTTCTCTTTTCCTTCTTTCTTTGGCTTCAAGGGAAATAACCTGGTGTTACATATCTTCAAAACAATGTTATAACCTTTTCCACGCGCTTTCAGCTCGCTACCACTTAATGCAATGACCTTCATGTCATGAGGTTTGGATGTAATCTCCAAAATTATGTTATAAACTTCTAGGCACATGTTTGGTTCTTAATACTAGCAACAACACTCACTACAAACTACAAGAACCTATCATTGATATTTATTACCAACAAGAACATGTTGGTGATGGATGGCAGGAAGACTAGCTAGGTGATAGATGTCTCGATAGTTGTCCGTTAGTAAATACTGATAGAACGATATTGGAGGACCTAGCAACGGATTACAGACGAGTTTTTTATTTTAATTTTTGAACAATTTACAAATGGATTATCATTTTTCAATTTTCTAATGCATGTTAACATTAATACAAAGAAAACTAACATATAACATTGAGCATTTTCAAGGTCTTTTGTCTAGACTCTTATATACTGCCACATATTTTTCTTGACTTTCTTTCACTCGAAGTGATAGGATCAAATATATCAATTTGTGATGATCTATGAACATAATTCAAAGAAATACAAACAAAGTAATCAAATCAAGCAAGATATCAACAAAATTCACAGTTTCATTAATATCAAGCAAAGACAATTACAAAGTGAGTAAGTAGTTTTCCTCTCACTTACTAACTGCAACAATCTAAGCTATTTATAATGAAACAAAAGGAACTAATAAAATTACAAAACTAGTCCCTATACTATTACAAATAGTAAAAATACTCATAAAGACAACATGTTAATCTTTCTAGAGAACTAACAATACTCCCCCTAAGATTTACATGGTCTTCGGTCTTCAAAATCTTCAATCTTGTTTTCTTGTGAGCTTTCCTTCAGCTTTTATCTTCTATCTTCAGCTTTCAAAGAAGTCTTCAGGTTCTTCCTTGATCTTGAGCAATGGCTTCTTTTGATACATCTCTTGTTCTTTCAAAGCATTAGCAATAGCAGACTTAAATTTGCTAGCAAGAATGCCTTGTTCTGGTTTAGCTTCATTTGTTTTTATTTCCATCTTGTTCATTCTTTCCAATGTATCTTTTGATAAACAGGTGATATCAATGTTAGCATATAACTCAATAGAATTTTGATTTTCCTTTGAGTATATTTCTAAAACACCTTTCCTTGAAATTCTCATAAATTCAACGTCTTTGATATCTTTCTTCACAATGTTTGCATATGCAAGAGCCTTTCTTAATGATATTCTTTCCATTGCAGCATTCATCACATTTATGATGGAAAGGAAATACTTCATGTCTTGCTCTGCAACATCCGGAGATACTTCTCAAACTTTTGTACAGAAAAAATGTTATATAACTGGGATGCAAAAGTTTGAGTTTGAAAGCGCCAAAAAGTGTAATCATATCCTCATCCCATTGTTTGAGATTTCGAACCAATTTAAGCTCAAAAGTCTCAATGTTATAAAACCATCTAAGAATTGGTTTTGACTTCTGGTTGCCATAAATCACTTTCAAACCAGGAGTTGTTACTTTTTCAAAGTACTTATCATAAAATTCAATCATGAAGTGTTCTTCTTCAGATTGTAATCCCTTGAGCTTTTTGTTCTTCTTTAAAGTAGCAAAGTTCTCTTTATCTTCTTGATCACATCTAGTTTGAATAAAATTACTTGATCTATCCATTCCTTTTCTCAGTAATTCTACCATCATCTTACCCCGTTTAGAATCAGTTAGATTGATCAGAGATAATCTGTATAACTCTTTCAGATCTTGCACTGGAAGTTTAATGATGCTAGAGTAAAAATGATAGACATCACAAACTGCATTTACTCTTTTAATAAAAAATGCATCAAAAATCTCATCATACTTCCATGCTATTATCTTGACTTGATTTGCGAAATCAGGAGCAATCATAGCATTTAGCAACTCAGCAACTGATTGTCCTTTCTGTAATACATTCCTTACCAAGTCACCTGTCGATCTGGCATTATCAAAAATCTATATTTGTTCAGATGAGGCTTTGTATACTTGCCTTTTAGTACCTGAAAACATTTTAATCAGATCTTTTCTATTATCATAAGCATTAGTTTTTCTTGCCATTTGTTTAATTTCTTGAGGTTTAAGCACTCTTGTTCTTTTGGTGATTTCAAGATATTGAGGATTATCTGTATCAAGAATAATCATCTTCTTCGATTGTTTTTTAGTTTCTTGAAAGCTTTTGACAAGATTCCTTAAAGATACAGATTGTAATCTTTTCAATTTTCTCCATGGATAATTTCTAGCTTGCAACCATGATCTTAATACAGGAATACTCATATTATCAGGATCTGGATGGTGCAGCTCAGAGCTTGATAATTCTTCTACATTAATACTTTCTTTTGCTCTATCCCATTCTCCATGTTCTATCATAATATCATTTGGATCAATTGGAGCAACTGACTCTGCAGCAATACATTTCTCATATTCATCATTAATCTGAGAAACAGTCAATCCATCCAAAAATACTATGTTGTATTTCATCTTCACAAGATAGTTATATCTAACTTCAAAGTCTTGTGGAATTTCTTCTTGAATTTGAATTGTTTCTTGTGAAGAGAAATTTGATACAAACTGTGCTTCATCTATGTCTTCTTCATCCAGAACTTCATCATACCAGTCATCATTGTAAACTTCTTCAATGTCTACTAAAGCTTCAATTTGTTCTTGAGTGTTTTGCTCTTCAACATTTTCTTCTATTCTTTGAGCTTTTGAAGCTGACTCAGTTAAACTTGCATCTGCAATATCAACAATTTTCCTTTTTCCTTTAATCTTTTCAGAATTCTCTTCAACAATATTCATTTCAAAACTGATCATTGGATCTGATGAATTAGTCTTTTGAGATTCTTTTATCTTTATCAATTCATCTTTCAATTTTTCATGTTCATCAGACAGTTTCTTGAATTTTTCTTCAAGAATATCATAATCTTTTATCATTACTTCAACGTTTTTTATCACATCTTCTTTATCTTTAGCATAGCTCACAATCTTTGTATCTTTCAACAAATTTTCTTGTTTTAACTTTGAATTTTCATCCTCTAACTTTTGAATTTCTTTTTCAAGAGATATATTCATCTCTTTCAATATTTTATTTTCAGCCTTTAATTCTTCAATTTCATTTTCTTTACTCACATTTTCTTCTTTCAAGTTCTCTATCTCATCAATATCCACTAACTCCTCTGTTTGTATAGATACATTTTGTGTTGTACTCACAAGAATTTCTTCAAATTCTTCATTTACTTTAGTTTGAAACACTGGTTCATATAGCATATCATTCATGAAATCACAATCAAAGGTTTGATTTTGTGAATCTTCTTCATGAACACTAGGTTCATCTTCTTGAACATCATGAACAGAAACATCATGAATATCAACATCAGTAGCTTCTTCAGTTAAGGTCTGAGTTTCATTCACATTACATTCATCATTCCTTTCATCCGTAGCTGCTTGATGTGCTTCAGATGCACTATCATTGCCATCATCATCATTATTATCATCATCATCATCAGTTGATGAGCTTTCAGAATCTTCATCATCATTTTCTTCATCATCATCATCAATCGTATCATCCACAACATCCTCAATAAGATCATTTGGATCTATTGGTTTATCTTTAGATAGATGGTAGTGTGATTGATTTATATCTACCTCATCCATAGCTACATTCCTTATATACTCAAATAAAGGAATGTTTTGAGCACCAGTGATGATAGCCAGTCTTTTATAAACAGATTCAGACATGTGCTTCAATTGTAGTTTATCACCTTCAACTCCTTCCACATATAAGTCTGGATTTTCTTCATTAATAAGCATTTGGAGAAATCTAGGATACATTAAGTATTTATTTCTCTTTCCTCTTTCAAGATTGAAAATAAATCCATTCATTATCCATTTAGCCATGTTGAACCTTCTGTTAGTGGCTAAAGCGATAATTGGAGATGCAATGTCCACTGGGAATGAATCCCAACCTGCACTTCGTTTGGACATGCAATATTGAAAAATATAACATAGAAGTTTCTAGTGTTTATACACTCTAGCTCTGAAAAATTGTTTCTTTGGAAAATGATCTGGATGACCCATTTATAGAAAAACTTCTCTACATTTATTAAAAGTGTACTCAGATAAGTCTTGTGGGTCATTTTCTCCTAGTTTAAGAGCTATTCTTATTGCTTGTTCAGAGACTTCAAGCATTCTATCAGAAGTAATAAATGCTCTTAAAATTTTGTTCCCTTCTTCATCTCTTTCTATGTTTGCTGTTCTCCAAAATCTTTTGATTAATATTGCATTTATCAAAGGTCTAGCACACATAGCATAGACATATTTTGTTCTTAGGAGAAATCGAATAATCTCTTCATAACCAGCTGCTTCCCTGTTTTCTTCATCCAAGAATGCAGCAACATTATGTTTAGGCTCAAATTTTAAAGTTGCCATCTGCAAAAATATAAAGAAAAAGAATATTAGAACATTGAATTTTTCTTATGAATTTGCACTTTGTAATATTGAATTCAATTTTAACTTATGATTTTGACTTGTTACTTATGAATTTGATTTGTGAACATTTAAATTTTATGCAATTTTTATCTATCAATTATTTGAATTCTCATTCTTATACTTTTATTAAAAAAAATATTTTTTTATTTATTTATTTATCAAAAATTAAATATGTCTATTCATCTTCTTCTTCTTCCTTCGAAGAACCAGACTGTGCAACTATCATCAACATAATTCATGATTTCAGTTGAAGAACCATATATCAAATTGCTCGAAATTTGATACATATCACTAATCCAGAGTCAATTTTAGATATCATTAAGATTTGATTAGTTCAACTTTGAATGTTCAGTCACATAGTGTTCGAACGCCCAAATAGTAGTCAAACGACTATGTCATTCATCATGTATTAACCCAATTCTACTGATTTGAATCACAAACTTACGTTTATAACTCAAATAATATCTATCAATCAACACAGATTTGCTTCAATCAACAAAATCAGAAAGTTCGATGAAGACCAGATTCGATAGTTCAGAGGGTTTTGTTTGGAGAATTTTGTGTGAATGAGAAAACAAGTGTAAGTGTTCAATATATATTAAGTGAAATTTTAGACGTATGAGCAATGTTTGTGCGTATGAAATCCTAAAATTCACAAAATAATGAGACATATGAGCACTGTTTGCCGTATTGACTCAGACGCATGAGAACTGTTCAGCCGTATGAGAACTATTCAGCCGCATGAGCATTGTACAAACGCATAAGCACTGTTTAGGCGCTTTTGCACTGTTCAGTCACATGAAGTTCCTGAAACGTCCAACACTGTGTAGACGCATGAGACATTCAAAAAGTCTAACACTTTGTTAAAAACAGACTCTTTATCACTGTTTAGGCGTATGGGATTGATGAAACGCCCAAACACTTGGTTTAAACTCTTGGACTTATTGCAACTATTTAGGCGCATGGGAATATGAAAAACATCCAAACACTTGTATAAAATTCCTGAAAGTTCATTTTGCTCCTATTTAGACGTATGAACACTATTTAGGCGCATGAGTTGATTTTGAGTTGACTTTCATGAGTCTCACACTTATGTTTTTCAAATTTCTTCACCCGCACACTGTTCAAACACATTAGTAATATTTCATACTAATATTTAAACATGATACGCATAATTTTGAATTTCCCAAAATTTACATTTTAGCCTTTCAAATTTGAACTTTTTACATTTTGTACACTCAAATTTATTTTTCAACAATTTTTTTAATTCTTAACTTGATGTTTAACTTTTGAAAATTTCTCTTTCCTTCATTTTTGTCTCTAAAACATAATCAAATCTCTATTCTCAACTTTGAGAGAAGCATTTCCACTTGTAATTTAGGTTCATATTATCATTTTCAAAAGTTTCATGATCACACTCACATATACTTTGAACATATAGCATCATCCTTTCAATTCAACTTTTTTTTATTTTGATTTTCTAAGAAAAACTCTTCCATTTATTACTCCCCCTAAACTTTTAAGTTGAAACAACTTGTAAATTTCCTAAGGTAACATAATAAGATCATACAACTCATTGTGACATTGCCTTCACACACAGAACATGTATAAAATCAAAATGAAAGTAGAATCAAAATATAATATCAACAAGAATTAATGTCTGCAGTGAGATCATATCAATGAAGATCAGCACATTAAAATAAAAAAAATTATGGATAGTCATAGACAATGAATAAATCCTGATCAAGTGTGTTCTAGGTCGGTGATATCACAACAAAGGAGACACAAGATCTAAGGACAGACAATGAGTATTTGTGACAAAATATCAGCTCACTTACTTTTTCAATTCTTGGATTGATTAGGTTATATGTAGAGAGCTCAACTATCATCAAGACATGCAAGCAAGAACACATACTCAACTTATTACCTAAAACATATGGGTAATCAGAGCTCATGTTACTTAAATGAATAGAGAATGATCATGGATAACCATTTGATCAGCTCTAACTATCCATTTGAATAGATTGTGCACATTGGCATCTTTTGCATCAAAGAGAATATCCAGGTCTGTAATGACTTACAACAAATGATATCTCAGCACTTCAGGTCTATGATGACTCATAACAAAGAAGTGAAATGATGCTTGTAACAGATCTCATGATTAATTACATCACCATCAGGTGTGAGTGGTGTTACTCAACAAACAGTCAATCTGATAAGCCAAAACATCTCAAAAGTCCTCAGATGAATACATATTTAGTGTAATCACAAGAATTTACTTTTTCAGTATAATAGCATGATAGTGTCTACACATCATATCTGATCATGTCAGACTTTATTAATGAGTGAAATATGCAACTGATCTCACTAGTGTACTATCATTTCTCACATATTGCAAAACAGATTCTTTTCTAAACACTGAACTGATAATAGAAAAAGACTCTATTTTTGGAGTTTTGATTTATATTTTTGTATTTGGTTTTTCTATGACAAAAGAAAAACAGACACACACAAAATAAAAACAGGCAATTAACATTAGAGAATCACTTATGATGATCATTTGATTTAAAGGGTTCACATATGATTAATAAGACCAACTGATTCTACTAAATACTCAAACCGTCCTGGTAGGAAGGCTTTAGTAAATAGATCTGCCAACTGTTTTTCTATTGCAATTTGAATCAACCCTTTTTCAGAGTATCTCTAAGAAAATGATATCGAATTTCGATATGTTTTGTTTTTGATTGTTGAACAGGATTAGCTGTAATAAACATAGCTGCAGTGTTATCAATATAAATAGGTGTTTTAAGAAAATTGAACCCATAATCTAGTAGTTGATTTTGCAACTAGAGGATTTGAGAACATCCTGCTGATGCAGTAATATACTCAACTTCTGTAGTAGAAATAGAGACATTTGTTTGTTTCTTACATTGCCATGAGACTAATCTGGGATCGAGAAATTGACATTCACCCGAAGTAGATTTTCTATCTTGACAACAACCACCATAATCACTATCTGTATATCCATGTAATTCAAAGTTACCCTCGTAAGGATACCAATGCCCTAAAGCTGGTTTACCTTTGAGATACCTGAATATTCTTTTGACAACAATTAAATGTGATTCTTTCGGATCTGATTGATACCTGGCGCATACACAAACAGCATACATAATGTCTGGTCTAGATGCAGTAAGATACATCAAAGAACCAATCATTGATCTGTATAATATTTGGTCAATAGATTTTCCTTTTGGATCAGGTTCAATCTTGGTGTTAACATCTGCTGGAGTTCGTATGGACTGACAGTCTTGCAACTTAAATTTCTTCAAGAGTTTTTCAACAAACTTCTCTTGATTGATAAAAATTCCATCGTTAGTTTTCTTGACTTGAAGTCCAAGAAAGAAATTAATCTCTCCCATAGAACTCATTTGGAACCAAGATTTCATGATTTCTTCAAATTCATTACACAATTTTGGACTGGTGAAACCAAATATGATATCATCAACGTACACTTGTACACATAAGAGATCATCATTATCCTTCTTTATGAATAAAGTTGGATTAATTTTCCCTCTTGTGTATCCATGTTGGATTAAGTGTTGTGATAATGTCTCATACCAAATTCTAAGGGCTTGATGAAGTCCATATAAAGCTTTACTCAGCTTATACACTCGATGTAGAAATTCTGCATCCTCAAAGCCCGGAGGTTGCTTCATAAACACATCGTTAGTGATAGGACCATATAAAAAGGCACCCTTTACATCCATTTGATACACCTTAAATTTCATGAATGAAGCATAGGCCAGGAAAACTCGAATGGATTCAAGTCTCAACTGGTGCAAACACTTCATCATAATCTATCCCTTCTTCCTGTGTGTATCCTTGTGCAACAAGTCTCATTTTGTTCCTTATTACTACACCACGATCATCAGTCTTATTTCTAAACAACCATTTTGTGCCTATGGCATTATCTCCTTCAGGTAAATCCATTAAATTCCACACTTCTTGTTTGCGGAATTGAAATAATTCTTCTTGCATAGCTTCTATCCAACCATTGTCCTTTAATGCTTCGGTAACATTTTTAGGAAAAATTTGAGAAAGAAAACAAGAGTATAAGCACAAGTTTGCTTGTTCTGATTTACTCCTTGTTGTTCTCTCATTCAATGGACCAATAATCTGAGAATTTGGATGATTCTTGTGAATACGAGATGTTGGAATCTCATCACATTGAACATTAACATCCAGATTTATTTGGTTTAAGTTGGAGAGCTAATGTAACAAATTAGAAGAATGTGGATTGAAGTTTGGAACTTGAGTCGGTGAGTTAATAAAGTAATCAAAGTTACCAGTATCAACTGCATCACCGAAGATGGATGATGTTCCAGACTCAGGTTGCACAAACTCAATACCATCATTAGGAATTGGTTGTGATTCTTCCTAATCAAATGAAACTGAATGATCTGAAGCTGAATTATCATGATTATTGTCATTGAATCGAATTGTTGAGTCCTTGACAAATGATAAAAATGGGTAGTCTGAGCTAGAATCATCTGGGTCACAGAAATTTAACGTTGAATGTTTCATGAATTATATTTGTCATAGAGTTATACACTCGATAGGCTTTTGAAACAGATGAGTATCCAACGGAAAATCCATTACCAGATTTTGCTTCAAATTTTCCTAGCTAATCATTTAAATTAAGAATCATAACAGGACAACCAAATGATTTTAGAAAGTTTATGTTCGGTTTTCTTCCAAACATTAACTCATAAGGAGTTTCATTTTATCTTTCACAATTAAGATTCTATTCTGAATAAAACACGCAGTTGATATAGCTTCATCCCAAAAAGTGATAGGAATTTTTGCATCAGCTAACATAAAATGAGCAGCTTCAATCAGTGTTCTATTCTTTCTTTCAGCAACTTCATTTTGTTGAGGAGTTCTGGGAGCGCTGAACTGATGAGCTATCCCTTTCTGAGCACAAAACATTTCAATGTTAGTATTTTTAAATTCCGTTCCATTATCACTTCTTATTATTTTCACTTTATTTTCTAATTGATATTCAACTTTAATGATATATTCTTTCAGTAATTCAGCTGTTTCAGATTTAGCATACAAAAAGAAAACCCATGAAGATCTTGTATAGTCATCAATGATAACTAAACAATATGATTTTCGTCCAATACTCTTGACATTTATTGGTCCAAAAAGGTCCATATGTACCATTTGAAGAGGTTTGGAAGTTGAGTTTATAAGTTTAGTCTTATAAGACGCTCTGTGTTGTTTTCCCTTTAAACATGCTGAGCAGTGATCAGTCGTTGTGAACTTCTTAGATGGGAGACCAATGACATGATTTCCTGATACAAGCTTGTTCATATTCTTGAAATTTGAATGTCTGAGACGTCTATGCCAAAGCTGGCTTTCATCATTTGATGCTTTAGCAATAAGGCAAGTTGTTTCGGTTGAAGGATCAACTTGAGACATATCCAGTTTGCATACATCTCTATCCCTTTCACCTGTAACAATTACCCAATCTTTGCTTATCTGAAAACCTAGCTTCAAAACATAATAGAATGAATCATCAAAAAGAAAAGAATATGATTTATCACATATTTGGGATACACTTCAAAGATTAAAGTTCAACTGTGAACAAAAGTTGACTTTGTCAAAGCTTATTATCCCAGTTGATATTGTTCCTTCTCATGTTATTTTTGCATCAGCATCACCACCAAAGGCGACGTGTGTTCCATCCTTTAACTTAAAATCTTGTAACAATGCAGGATTGCCTGTCATATGCCGGCTACACCCACTATCCACATACCATGTATTAAGTGGTCTTCTTAGGCGTACTTGCGCAACAAGAAAATTAAGTTGATATATCCACCCAAGCCGAGATGGTCTTGGGTTTTCCAAATTTATCAATAATGGTAAATTGTTTGTAATGAAGATTATTCAAATCAGGTTTATTCTTGATGAATTTACCAATCTTGTTTTGGAAATTGTTTGAGTTATTTTTTAGAACATTCATACCATTTGATTGATCAATTTTTTACACAAATTGATGACTAACATTTTTATTAGCCATTCTTATAGATCTTGGTATGAATTGATCTTGCACATTTTGTTTATATCTCACATAATTGTTCTTTTGAAAGGATCTCAAACCTAAAGAAGGTGGATTTTTTAATTTTTAAAATCCATCAGTTTGATTTCTCATATATTGAGGATTATCATAACGTTTGCTCCTGTTTGAGTTTGCAAATCCTCTTTTAGGTAATCTCTTTCTAAAGTAACTATTTGCAGTATTGTGAGTCTTCTCATCACAATAAGTACAGTATTTGTTAAAATAACAATCTGCTGTAGAATGATTTCTCATGTCACATATGTGACAGTACTTGTAGAAATAGCACTCAGCAAGTATTGTGATTTTTCATATCACATATTTCATAGTACTTTTGTGGAGTTATAAACAGTGTTTGTTAACTTTTGACATTGACACTGTATTTGATTCATTTTTATATTTTGGTGTCAATAGTTAAACTGTTGTTTTTTCATTTTTCACATTTTGATTTTGTGTCAAATTGTTTTTCATCTATTTAACATGAACTTCCTTCTCGAATTTCTTATGAACAAATCTTTTTGCTACAGTGGAAGTCTTAAAATCTAAACTTGATTTCAGATCAGAGTGAAATTTGTTCATAGTATTCACCTTGTTGTTTTGAAGAGAATTCATATTTAACAAACCAGCTGACACAAATTTTATTGGTTTAAGTTTTGAAGCCTGATTTGTTGCTTTGATCAACTTTTTTGAACTTTTGTTTTGTTCAGATTTTAGTTTTGATAATTTCTTTCTTCTTCTTTGATTCTTTGACTTAGAAGAACTTGGTTTACTTTCAGATAGAACATCATCAGAAGAAGATTCCTTTTCAGATTGAACTTGTTTTAGATTAATAGTGTTTGAATCTTCTGATGTTCCTACCTGTTGTTTATCTTTGCTTTGAACTTTCACTTCTTCTAATACAGAATAAATTTGATCAGAAGTGTTTTGTTTTGTTTGTTTAGGTTCATATGATTTTATCTTGATTGGATGACCATTTTTAATCTTTTCTTGATCATTTTCAACAAAAACTTGTACATATTCCTTTTCTTCTTCTGAAATCTTATTTTTGACCTGAAAAGCTTTAAGTTTAGCTTTATTCTCAGGAGAATGATCATGTGTATTGAAGTTTTCTGGTAAAGTGTTTGTAATAGATTCAGGCATTGGTTTGTTAGTGAAACCTAACCCTGCTTTCTGATTATCTTTTCTTTCACTTACCAATTTTTCATTTTTGAACTTTTTACTTTAGCAAGATCCAATTAAGTAGTAGCATGTGCTATCTTTTCCTGTTCAAGATTTTTGATAGTCTCTTCCAATTGCTTAGAAACATTTTCTAATTCTTTTAGTGTTTTGTTCCATGAAGTTTGAAGAGAGATAATTTTTTGATCTGTTGTTTTATGATCAGATTTTAATTTGTTATGCATTGATTTTTCTTGTTTTAGTTTCTCACAGATTTTATATGAGTATGTTCTATAGTATTCAACATGTTCATAGCATGATTTTATGCATAGTTTTTCTCTCACTTAAGATGGTATTTCAGGGAATTCTGGAGATAAGGTTTCAGATTTTGAAGATGAAGTGTCAACCTTAGGTTGATCAGACTGTGCTATTAGAACTACTTCATCTGTATCTTCCTTAGGATCCAATTTGTCACTCCAATCATAGTCATCTTCTTCATTCTCACCTTCCACCTTTGGATCATTATTTTCTGACCAATCTTCTGACCAATATTCTCCCTGGATTCTACAATAATAGATAAACTTAACGTTAATTCATTAGTAAACTGTTCAGCATATGCACTCCAATCATAACCATCTTTAATGTTGACTACTAAAGCTTTCTTGGTTTCATTAGATGATTTTGTTTCATCTTTAGGCTCAGGCATAGGAAGACTTTGATAAGCCTTTTGAAAAGTCTTCTGAGCTGGTTGAAACCTTTGATTGCTAGAACTTGATTGAGCATTTCCTCCATTATTCCTTGGAGCTTTGCATTCTCTTGAGAAATGTCCATAACTGTTACAGTTAAAACACCTTGATTTTGACTTATCAAACCCAATAGTCTTTTTAGCACTTGGCTTGTACTTCCTGTTGACATATGAATGTTTTTGTGTCCTGTAAGCAATCATCACCATCTGCCAGTTTAAGTCCATCTCTTCAACATCTTCAGGATCCATTTCAAACAAATTCTGCAAAACAAGGTCTAATTGAGTTAAATGGCTACCTTGATACGCTTGAAAACTAGCCATAAATGCAGTGAATGCAGTTTTAGACTCTTCATCCTTTAATAGGATGTTTATCACATCTTTAACTTTGCTAGATTTAACAAAGTTAGATGAAGAAGTCTCTGTTTGAACATTGGATGTTTGAGACTGAGATTTAGGAGGAGATTGAGAATGAGTGTGTTGTGTAAGCAGAAGCACTAGTAAATGATGAATCAGTGAAAAATCCTGCTCCAACAAATAAATCTCATTCTTCTTCTGTAAATTTCTCACTTTTTGCCATGAATTCATTTTCAACTGTGTTTGCTGGAGAAGCAACAAACTGATACTGAGACATTGATGTTGCTCTATCATTGTTCCTTGAGCTTTTATCAATCTCTACTGACTCAATCTTGGCAATAAGTAGATCTAGATCCATAGGGAACTTCTCAGTATGCTTTAGTAAGGTTACTGTTTGTTTCCATGATGAGGGTAAAGCATTGAGTAGTCTAAGATTTAGTTCTTCAAGATCAGGCTTAATACCGCTGTTGACATCTCAGTTGTAAGTTGAACAAATCTGTTCATCATTTGGTTTACGGTTTCTCCAGACAAATGTTGAAACAATTCTAATTGCCTTTTCAGCTTTGTTTCTTGAGATTTTGAATCTCCTTGCCTCCTTCACAAATGGTCTTTAAGGCTTTATACATGGTATATCCAGTTTGATATTCATCAAGCCTTGCAAGAACTTCCAGAGGTAGTCCTTTACACATCAAGGAATATGCTTTGACATCATTCTTTACTCTTCTCAAATCATCTCCTTGAAGACCATCTTCAGGATAGGGTTCTTGAGAATCTTTAGTATAAACAAACCCTCTGTCGGCCTATCAGTGATTATAGGAATGTATGGTTCTTTCTCTATGGATTTCCAAAGATCAGTATCAATGGAATTTAAGTGATGTTTCAACCTAAGAGACCAATTTTTGAAATCAGCTTTATTTTTATGTTTTGAAACTCTATTTTCAGAATCTTCTGATTTCAACATTCTTATATTTTCGTTGTTTTTCTTAGATTTTTGAATTAAAAAAAGAGATGAAAAAGTTTTTGAGAAATTTTCCTTTTTAAAAAAAAATCTAAGTGTCAAGGGTGATACGCCTGAATAGTAATCAAACGTCCAAACAGTTAATGCGCCTAAGTTGAGTGACGTCTAAGGGACTGCCTTAGAATATTTTCCAAACCGCCTAAGTTGATGCGTCTGAACAGTAGTGAAACGCCTGAACATTCGTAATGCGCCTACACAGTTGTAAAGCACCTCAACAGTTGTCAAACGTCTAAACAGTTCTAATACACCTCAACAGAGATGATACGTCTGAACTTGTACTCTTCAACAGTAGTCAAACATCTGAAATGAAAACGTCCAAACAGTGTTAAAGCGACTATACAGTAGTCAAATGCCTAACACTTAAACAATTTTTTAGCAAACTTCAACCCTAATACGCCACATTCATCATGTTCATATGAATGTAACTAACTCAAATCTTCTGAAATTCTTCAAAAGTTGATGAATTGGATTGAAACTTTCCAATTAGACATGTTTTATACCAATAATCATTCTTCTAACATCAATTTCTTTCAATATTAACAACAAATCAATCAATTTTGTGATTTTTAGTTTGAAAAATAATGAGTTTTTCGAACACAAATTCAACAAATTATCTCGAATTTGATGAATTTCACTGCTAATTGTGGTTTAAAACATGTTTCTGCTGATGAAACACATCCAAAATCCACAAAATTTCAATTTAATTGTCTATCAATCACAGATTCAGTGAATTTTTGAGTTTGATAGTTCGACAGAACTAAAAGATCACTCTACCAACAGCTCTGATACCATTTGATAGGATCAAATGTGTCAATCTGTGATGATCTATGAACAAAATTCAAAGAAATACAAACAAAGTAATCAAATCAAGCAAGATATCAACAAAATTCACAGTTTTATTAATATCAAGCAAAGACAATTACAAAGTGAGTAAGCAGTTTTCGTCTCACTTACTAACTGCAACAATTTAAGCTATTTATAATGAAACAAAAGGAACTAAAAAATTACAAAACTAGTCCCTATACAATAGTAAAAAAACTCATAAAGACAACATGTTAATTTTTCTAGAGAACTAACACGAAGAATTAGAAGTAGAACAAAACTCATGCTAATGTTGTAAGGCCTTGTTCCAGGAAACCTTAAAGTTAGTCATTTATAGCATAAAAACTTTTATATTTATAGCTTTTGGAACGGAAAACATAATTTAATCATTTCTATAAAAAAATCAAAAAACTTGTAACTTTGTTTCATCATTACCTAACATTGGATGTTAGACATTTACTTCCCAGTAGCTTAAACTTTTATGTATCTTTGTCTTTAGCTTAAATTTTTATGTATCTTTGTCCTTAGCCTTGTAATTTACATGCCATCTAACAAGTTAGTGCTGCTAAATGAGTCATAATTTTTATATGATAAGATACACTTTTGTTTTGTTCATAAGCACATATCATACATACATGTCTTTCTATCCATTCTATTTAGTTCTTGTTATCTTTCTTTAGTTCATCCTTTCTTTCGTTATCTTTTATTTTTCATGAATTTGAGCCATTACTATATCACGATCAATCATAACCACAATGCTTGGGGTAATACCGAGAAACAGATTTCATAACCATAACTATTTGGCTGCATAAGTGTAAGACTTCATATCATATACATTGACAACATATGCCAACACCCCTAATGGCATCAGTCACATGCATAAACCGCTTACCATCAATAAACAAGCATAATTACATCTCTATTCTCTTCTATAGTTAATGCTTGCAAAAATTTTCATCCACAATTGAGCCTATTTAACATGTTACGTTTCATTGTCATTCATATATGTCTTACACTTTGTCTTAAAAACAAAAAGAAATTTGTTTACCTTTGAGCCTCTTCTAAAATATCTCAAAGAACTCTTCTCTCTCTCTCCTTATAAAAACACAATATCAGCTTGAGTAAGGGCAAAGGAGGAGGTCCTTTAACTGTTGATAGTTCTTTCTCAGGTTAAAAAATTTTTCATTTGTGACACCTTTGGCCCTTAAACTTAAACTACCAACATCCGTTTTTATTTATTTTAGTTCTCTGAATGAGTTCTCAGGCTATTACAAATGTTATGTCAGTCAACTCTAGTAATTAGCAGTCTAGTCTAGCTCAAATAAGGTTACTTGAACTACCTTTAACCAATTTCAATTTCAAAAACACACATATTCCAATTTTAAGAGGGAGTTAGTACTAATACAGCTTGCCAATATATTTCAAAACCAATTCCAACCCAATCTGATATGTTGAAGTTCAATACGCTCACAATATAGTGAACTATTTAAACTTTAAGGCCATCAACTCTAACAAACCTGCTAATAATAATATGTCATATTAGGTTATTATCTCGTGTATTACACGAGTTAAAATTTATAAATATGTAAACAAAAATATTTTGCTGGACCAAAAGAACCAATGAGCCGGATCAGAAAAACCTTAAGTCCTACAGACGTCACAACAACTGCTGAAGTCCACAACAGCTGAAGAAAAAGTCTAAAGACAAAGTCTGAAGACACAAGTGCTAAAGACAAAGTCTGAAGACAAGCGCTGAAGACAAAGTCTGAAGACACAAGTGCTGAAGACAAAGTCTGAAGACACAAGTGCTGAAGACAAAGTCTGAAGACAAGTACTGAAGACCAAGTATTAGTCGTTGTCACAACAGCTGAAGAGGTCTTCTTCAGTAGTTGTGATGGTTTTCTTTCAGTAGTTTTATGTTTTCCTTTCTGTAGTTTTGTAAAACAACTGAAGAGCTTGTTCTTCGGTCGTTGTAGTTTCAGTAGTTTCGTATCAGTAGTTTTATGTTTTATACTTAGCACTCTGATATGTTCTCAGTAGTTGTGAACATTTCAGTAGTTTGTTAAGTTTTAGTTATTTTTGTAACAAATCTGCCAGATGTCACTATCCCTTGATATCAGCAGTGATTGCACTCTATATAAGGAGTGTCAACCTTATTGTAATTATGAATGATTGAGTAGAAACATTTGATATTATTGAAACATTCCTTTTCATAGAAATATATTCTCTCTTTACAACCGTATTTGTTCATAATGCATACGAATATCAAATTCTTGCTATAATTTGTCTAATTCTTGTTCTTATCCCGGTGCGTTACACTCTAATCCATCAAACTTGAGATCCCTGATCCTGTCAAATGGTATTAGAGCCTGTTCATCATTGATCAATCTAATAATTGATCATTGAAACTGCTATCCAAGATCCAAGTTTGATTGAATTAGCATTTTTGCAAGAAACGGTTATAGAGATTGAATTTTCTGTGTTTTTGGTCATTCATCCTGAGATTTATTCTTGGTTTTCATTGAGTCTGTTGTGGTCTATGTAAAATCTTTTAAAAGCTTGAATTAAATTGTATTTGGACCTAAAATGACTACTCCTTCCAATGATCCTCACAATACTGGTTCCTCAAGCAGGAGGTCAGGTGATTCAGCATCTGCTGATGATGACCTGGGCTTTTTTTACGATGTTCTAGCCCAGAACACAATTCTTGAGGAAGAATTCAGTAAACTACAAAGACTACTTGACCAATTCTCTCAAACAGCAAGTCCATCTACCACCAACATAAACCCATAGATGGCACCTTCACCTGAAGGTCTCCCACACACTCAGCCACTCAAAACTTCCGAGCCACCAGCTTCTATTTCTGGCACTGCTTCTCAGGGACAGAACCCCTATAAGCAAACAGCTGCTATCTTTCAGCAATCCCTACCTCTCATCACCCCAATGATCACAGACATTGTGATCAAAACCATAGATGAGAGGCTTCCCTCAATCATACAACCCCTGGTGGAGGAGATTGTGAGCACAAGGCTTTTTGCTACTCAAACCCTTGCAACCAATGCAACCAATGCAACCAAAAAGGGGGAGAGTCAGTCAGTGAAAGCAAAGAGGAAGAGCATAGAGGGGAAGAAAGAAAAGGAGACTGAGAAGGAATAGGAGTTTGTGAAGGGAGCTGACATTGATCAAGTAGGTGAAAGTCACAAAGACTTTCATGTCACATATAAGAAGAGGAAGGTTGAAGGAAAAGAAAAAGAACTCGAACTCGATGAGATGATCAAAATGGCGGATGCTACACACAGTAAATCAATGAACTCCATTATTGATCAACTGTATAGACAGGGGTTCGATACTGCACAGCTTGACTCAGAGATTAGGAGACTTGAAGTTGAAGAAATTAACTCAAGATGGGCAAGTTATGATGCATTAGAAAGAGAAAGACTAGAGATCATGATCAGATTCATTGCAAAGTACCTTGGGAGATCATTGATCGAGATTAAGTCATGGACCAGGACAGTATCTTGGCAATAACCACCAAGATCTGTTCGTCTGAAGCATACACTAAGGGATTGGTGATTGAAGCACTAAATGAGGCAGGTGCTGGGAACAGAAAGGAACTAGCAAAACACTCAAAAGCCTCACTCACTACAAGAATGCTAGAACAACCTGCAAAACCTCCCACTTCAAAATCACCACTACCACAACCCTCTAAACCAACTCCTTTACCCTCAAAACCAGTAGCCGATGATGCACCCAAGAAGAAGAAGAGAAGGCTGTTGAGGCTAGAAGAAGAAGAAGATGATGATGATGATGATGAGGAAAAGATAGGCTGCCTCTTTCTGCAGTCCTAACTTTGCCTAAAGCCAAACCTATGCCCATCACTCCCACCTCACAGATGTAAGCTGTGAGAGTAAAGATAAAAGAAGAACAGCAGCAAAAGCTTCATGATGATGAGATGCTGAAAAGCATAGACAAAACTTATGCTGCTTCTTCATCAATAATCAGTATGAAGAAGGAAGCTCTGAGATTGTACACCCTTGCTAACACATTTCAATATCAAAAGGAAAAGGTGAGAATATGGCCTGATCCTAGGGTGGCTCATAGAATTGTGAAGAAAGACATTCCTTCGAGACACAAGGGCCAAGTAAAAAGGATCGTAGATGAAGAGATCACAGTGGTCCTTGTAGTATCACCCTGGGAAATTGTAGAAGATTTCAAGAAGGCCTATGAAACTAAACAGCCACCCCAAAAGATGTTAGAGAACAGAGTAATTAAAAAGGGGTTAGTCTACAAGAGGCTTGAGAACTTCAAACAAAATGAGCTCAGTCTGTTACTTGAAGGGACTCACCCAGATGAGTTTGCATACAGACAGATCACAACAGTTGAGCTCAAAAATGGCAAACAGGCTAAGTACATTTCAGAGCTGTATGGGCGTGAAGGATTGTTTGATGGTGGAGCTGAAAATCTTACCATGGAAGAACAAATTATGTTTCTCAGAGTCTGAAGACAAGTGCTGAAGACAAAGTCTGAAGACAAGTGCTGAAGACAAAGTCTGAAGACACAAGTGCTGAAGACAAAGTCTGAAGACACAAGTGCTGAAGACAAAGTCTGAAGACAAGTACTGAAGACCAAGTATCAGTCGTTGTCACAACAGCTGAAGAGGTCTTCTTCAGTAGTTGTGACGGTTTTCTTTCAGTAGTTTTATGTTTTCCTTTCTGTAGTTTTGTAAAACGACTGAAGAGCTTGTTCTTCAGTCGTTGTAGTTTCAGTAGTTTCGTATCAGTAGTTTTATGTTTTATACTTAGCACTCTGATATATTCTCAGTAGTTGTGAACATTTCAGTAGTTTGTTAAGTTTTAGTTATTTTTGTAACAAATCTGCCAGATGTCACTATCCCTTGATATCAACAGTGATTGCACTCTATATAAGGAGTGTCAACCTTATTGTAATTGTGAATGATTGAGCAGAAACATTTGATATTATTGAAACATTCCTTTTCACAGAAATATATTCTCTCTTTACAACCGTATTTGTTCATAATGCATACGAATATCAAATTCTTGCTATAATTTGTCTAATTCTTGTTCTTATTCCGCTGCGTTACACTCTAATCCATCAAACTTGAGATCCCTGATCCTGTCAAATGGTATCAGAGTGTGTTCATCATTGATCGATCTAATAATTGATCATTGAAACTGCTATCCAAGATCCAAGTTTGATTGAATTAGTATTTTTGCAAGAAACGGTTATAGAGATTGAATTTTCTGTGTTTTTGGTCATTCATCCTGAGATTTATTCTTGGTTTTCATTGAGTCTGTTGTGGTCTGTGTAAAATCTTTTAAAAGATTGAATTAAATTGTATTTGGACCTAAAATGACTACTCCTTCCAATGATCCTCACAATACTGGTTCCTCAACCAAGCCTCCGATGCTGGTTAGGAATGAGTACAACATATGGCAACGACGAATGCTCCATCACCTGTCTGTTAACAGCTCAGGTTGTTGGACATCAGTGGTACATGGTCCACACAAGCCTATGGTGAATAATCCGGAAACCAATCAAATGGTTCCGAAGAGGAGGGAGCAATACTCAGATGAGGATAAGAAATTGTTTGAGATTGATGCAAAAGCCCATGGAATTCTGGCCATGGCACTGCCAAATGAAATCTATTCTGGGCTAATGCATTATGAAACTGCCCATGACCTCTGGAATGCCTTGAAAGAATAATTTGGAGGAACAGATGAGGTCTTGGCAAATAATAGAGAAATCCTTGCCCAACAATATGAGACATTCTCTCATAGGAAGGGTGAGACGCTGACTCAACAGTTTGAGCGGTTCTCTTGTTTGATCTCTGAATTAAAAATGGTCAAACATGAGTACACAAACAGCCAGATGAATAACAGATTTCTCAGATCACTGCCTGAGAGATGGGACACATATACTATTGTCCTACGCTCCAGTGCAAACTTGGACAAACTATCTCTCACCCAACTCCATGGGAAATTGCTCACATTTGAGAGAGAGATAGAACAGAAACCAAAGCTGTCATCATCTAGAAAGCTCACTGATGATTTTGTACCAGGAAACACTGCCTTGGTAAGTCATGAGTCAGAGTACGCAGGATCAGAATGCCAATATGATGAGCATATTGATTTCACCTCAAACAATTCTAATCATGCCTTTGTGAGTGTTGATTGTCATTCTGGTAATAATAGTGACAATCTATGCTTTATCATGGATGATTTGAAGGGCATTGCTGATGATGATTTAGAAAAGATGGATATTTTGAGCCAAATGGCCTTGATCAATATCAGATCTCAGAAATTCTTCAAGAGAACTGGCAGGAACTTTCCTGGACTCTCTGACAAAACCAAAGTCGGTTTTGACAAGAGCAAGTTGAAGTGTCACAAATGCCACAGGCTTGGACACTTTGCAAGAGAGTGTAGATCAACTGGATCTAACACTTCTGCACCCTTTTTGACTTTTCCAAATAACAATTCACAATTCAAAGGGCAACACTCTGCTGGTTCTAGTCATTCATCACACCCTCAATCTCCTGCATATTTTGTTCCTCAGGGTCAAATGCCATATCCTTATCCCTGCTATTATATGCCACAGTCAAATCAAGTTCAAGCTCCTATAGTACCACAATCTCATGCACTACCAGAACCTCAACCATCTCCATCTCAATCACAACCTCATCACAGCTTCTTCACACCTGGAGTCGTTGACTAGAGTAGCTTACCTGATAACTTGTCTGGTCACACTGAGCAATACTATGCTGGTGCTAGTCAACATGGTGGTGAACACCCTTTTGGAAATCTTGCTCTCATGGCCCTGGAGTCTACTGAGGGTTCCTGTTCAAATGCATTATCTTCACAGGTAACTCAGGTATCTTCAGAGGCTAAAGCCAAGTTATGTTCTGAATCATGCATAGCTGCCTTTGGCTCTATTAGAGAGGCAAATGTAGCATTAATAAATCAAAAACTTGAGCTTGAGAAAACCATTTTCAAAAGAAAAGCTAAGCATGATTCTGCTCTTAACAGTAAAAGTGATGATATTTATAAGCTTAAATGCCAATTAAATGATGAAAAGGCCAAGCTAGAGGTTATTCTGGAAGACCACAGGAGTCTCAAAGAAAAACTTGCAGTGGCCCAAGTTGAGTGTGAACGTTGGGTCTCATCATGCAAGGGATTTGAAATGCTTCTTAGCAAGCAAACTGCTTCAAATGTGAAGTTTGGTATTGGTTACAACCATACTACTCCACCAACAGACTTTACTCCTAACTCCATAGTTAAGTCTGAAAGTGAAAGCAATCTCCAAACCACATTATCGTGTGAGTCATTCTCCAATGATAATCTAAGATCAGAGAATGAAACCAGTGTTAAGATCTCAACAAATAAATTGACTGATGGTCTAACTACTGAGACTCATATGAAGCTGAGTACTTCAGATGTTGTTCCTCAATGTACCTCAAGTACTGAAAGAGACCCAACATCTGAAAAGCATTTCAAATTAGTTGAAATACAAGGACTAACAACTGCTGAGGAATCCATCAAACAGTCTATTAGGACGGATGGAAAACAGTTGAATTACCAGTCTTCAGCTGTTACAAATCCTTTAGTACCTAGTACTGATAGGAGGAAAGTACTGAAGATCACACCTTCAGTAGTTTCCACTTCAGCAGTAAAGATGTCCAAGATGAAGAATAAACCATGTGAAATTTGTGGTAAATTCAATCATCTATCTGATGAATGTTGGTACAAAAAGGGTTTAAAGCTCCAAAGGGATGAGCTCATTAAACTAGAAATAAATAAAATGAAAACTGAGTTTGAGACCAAGTTTGTACCACAATCATCTCAACCTGATAAACCCAAGGCTTAGTAACCGTTTTAACGAGGTGACCACAAAACTACTTACTTGTATGAGTTCTTTGAGCCCATCTAACAATTTTTGTTACTTCGACATTCCAAAAATACTAAGGTTGGCGGAAATGTATCCATATGATTTTGATTATGTCGAAAAAGACAAGCTTAAATATGAACTTGGGATATACATTAGAAGCATCAAGAAGATACAAGGTTTGCTGACCTTAATGATATATCTGCTCTTGTAAAAAAATGATGGAGACAAGGAGACATATTGATTATCCTTTAGTTTATCATATGTTGAAGTTATCACTTGTCTTACCCATTGCAACGGCAAGTGTTGAGAGATGTTTTTCTTCAATGAGGCATGTGAAGACGGATTTGCGCAATCGCATGGGTGATGAATATATGAACGACTCGTGTATTTGTTACATTGAAAAGGAGCTCTTTGCAAAGGTGTCGATTGAAGATGTAATGGAACGGTTTCAAAAATGAAGACGCGTAGAGAACAACTATAAAATGTAAGTTTTATTTGTTTTTTTTTAATATTATATTTTTGTTAACATTTTCTATGCAATTTAATTATATTCCGAACCGACCCGACCCGACTTGACCCGACAACTCAAAAAAATTTATATTATCTTCTAACAAAACGAAAGACATGAAAAATAGTGACCCCATTGAAAAAAATTCCTGGTTCTGCCAATGGTTGATATTGGTTGCCATTTATAGACATATTCACAGGTGGATCGATATTCCGTCACTCCGTCAAAACGCCGACAAATGCATCTACTGAGAGCTCTAATCCTCAAAGGTGTTGTGGATGATCCATCAGAAACATTTTCTAACAATTAACGAGAATTTTTCCAGAAATGTTTGTACATTAATTATTGACGGATTGAAATAATAATAAACAATGGATCACAGTAAATTTCATCGGTGATCCGTTGGTAATCCTTAAAAAAAACTTAATTAATTTTGTTGTCCGTGAAACACACTTGTTTAGAATTAGTGTCTCTACCTGCGAATGGAATGACCTCCAAGCATCAAGTCTTATATACACATTATGTTTTCCTAACTATTATAAAAAAAAAAACCTTATAATAGATAGATATAAGGAATTTAGATACACAAAATTATATTAAAAAAAGCATCTATTTCAGAAACTCCTGGTATCATTAATTTTTACGTATACACAGCACTACCATCTTCATATTGTAGGATGTTATTCCTAGAAGAGAAATGCAATAAGGTTTCATAAAAATTATCATTTGAATCCAAAAATTTAAGATGTTATCATTTGCATTCAAAGATTTCACTAAATTATCATTGAATCTATTTGGTTACACCTAACTAATACGGTTAGTTTTTTCGTTAAGTTTCCAACATGAGAGTTATTAATTAAAAAATTATAAAATAAAAAAAAACAACTCACATGAGGATTTTTATATGTTAAGCCTTTTTGATAATTGTAACTCTATAATCATATTTGCAGGATCGTTCAAGGGCTTGAACACAATTACAACACAACAACACAATGAGGAGATTAACTAAACGTTAATCAAACAGTGAACTGGGAAACCAAAGGTGATGCAGAGAACACAAGTAAAGCAAGAGACAGAACAAGAGAGTATTAGTTCAAGGTAGCAGTATATTGCTTTCTCAAGTTCTTTTACAAGTGTTACAAAGCATTACCGAAAGATACAAGAACTTGGAATACTTATACTACAACCTACAGCCGGCTATACTATGAAAGCCAGCTGGATACAATTGACTAGACACTAACAAAATCAATTGTAGGATCAAAAGGCATATCTGCCTTTTGACCTTGTGACTATGACATGCCATAGCTCACATCCTTATACATTACAAAAAGGATAAAGTACATAAAGTAGAAAGTTTCAGACACAAGACCTCAATGTACAGTTACCAAAAGCATGGACCTTTTCACCAACTCTTGTAAGTTGGTGACTTATCAGAGACGCAGCGGAAAAGGTGCTTTATGGAACAGTACATCAGATAAAGCATGTGTACTAAAAGTCTTCGGAAGAAATCTGTCTTCATAGGTTGAAGCTTCGGAAGACTTTGTCTCTTCAAGCTTCGGAAGACTTCATGTTAGGCTTCGGAAGATATTGGTCTTGGCTTCGGAAGATATTACACTTAGAGTATTTTCTAATGCTTTGTGTAATTCTTCCGAAGCATTCTTCACTTCAGTACTTAGTGCATGTTGCTGAAACACTTAGGCAGTTTTGGGTTGCATCAGACTTCAGGAATCCTTACAAACTCCCCCTAGGCTGATGCTACCAAAACACCTAGAAGATCTTTAAATGTTTGTAGTCTTCAGAATAATCAATACCATCCCTTTCTTCATTTGATGGTCAGGATCATCAAGACTCTCATAGTATCTTCTCATTTCAAAGAGATCATGCAGAGGTAAGTTGATTATGTCTTGCCATGAGTAGACATTTTCAACACCTTGATCTCTGATAACATTCCATCTTTCTGGATTGGTAGAGTAAGTCCAGGATAAGATGGGTGTCTCGGTGCTAGAGGAGCCACTTGTATAGGAGTTGATTGGGCTGCCTCATCATGCACTTCCTCAGGTTGATCTGATTCAGCCTGGGGTGTAGAGGTAGATGACTTTGCTTCTTCTTTTTAGTCTTTGGTTTAGAGGCCATTTTCTTCTTCCTCTTTAATGTCTTTAACTGAGAAGACTGGTCTGCAGCACCATGTTGATCATCAGTGTCTTTCTCAGTTGGGTGTTCCTCCCTCATAGGTTCAGAAGGAGAGGGAGTTTGACCCTGTCTTGGATCAGAAGATGAAGTTTGCTGAGGCTCAGCTGGAGGTTCTGGTTCAGGTGTCTCTGGTTGTTCAAACTTGACCTCCACTTCAGGTGGGACTTGACTTGGAAGAGAGTGCAAGTCAATGAGTTCACCACTTTAATCTTCTGCTTGATTACCCTTATATGCTCATCCATTGTAGATAGAGACATGGGACCAAGTCTCCTTCCGGAGAATCCATATGACTTCAAGAAGCTCATCATTCTTTGTCTGTCAGCAGACTTCTTTGCATTTTTTGAATGATGGTTCTTGACTTTGCAGCTTCTTCCCTTAGCTTCCTTTTGGTTGTTTTTCTTTCTTTGACTAACTCAAGCTCAAGTTGCTTTAAGTACTCGAACTCAATGAAGTCATAGGACAGGGGAAGAAGTGTATTTGCCTGATAGAAGCCTGTGGCACTCAGGTAGTTTATCATTTTGATTCTATCCTCTTCTTTATCTACCTGAGGTTCTTGTGGAGCCACATCTTCCTGTGCAGGACTTTCTTGAACTGGAGAGAGAGTGGGAGTATGCTTGTGAAGTCTTTTCTGTCTCCTCTCCTCTTTGAATTGGAGAAGTAACCTTGCATCCTCTTTCTCCTTTATCTCTCTTGACACTTCCATGTCAGCCAGTTCATTCAACTCTTCTAAGGGGAGGGAGATGATTTCATCAACATCATAGTTCCTGGTCTGTAAATAATTAATCCTGACTGCCCTTTGTTCATCATTTTGAGTATTTGGTCTGGGGGCAGCCCTGATTGCAGCTTGCATGAATTTTGATGACCCAGAAGAACTTTCTCCCCTTAGCCTCCTTTTCCTCTCTCTCTCTCTTCCTCCTCAATTTCCTCAGGAGTCATTTTCCTTTTCCCTTTGTCACCAACAGACCTTTGTGACTCAGGGTGGATTGAGGCTTGGCCTTCATTGCTTGGTGTAGCTTCCATGCTCTGGCCAGAGAGAGGCTGAGAAACACCTTCACCAGCAGGTGTCTCAGATGGAGTTTGGACCTCTGCAGCAGTTGTTGATGGTGAGACAAGGGTCTCAGGTTCTGCCACTGGGCCTTCAGCCAAGGTTTCCCCTATGAAGCTAATCTTAGGGTCCACCTCAACATCCAGTTGACCGATGATATTGCCTGATTGCCTAAGTCTCCTTCTTAGAGAGAACTCTGCAAGGATCCTGTCTTGGATTCTTTGAGCCAGCCTGTCAGCTTGTCTAGATTTGCTTGGATTGACAAGTGGCATGTTGACTAAATCCAGTCCTTCATAGAAGCTCAGGCTTTGGAACTGAAAGACTTCTTGTTGACCTTGAACTCTGTGAAGTATGAGGGCTCTTCTGTCTCATCATACCTCCATCTGATGATGTAGTTGCCAGTTCCATGGTGGAGATGAGACAGCCCTTGGTATACCTTCCTCAAAGAGACTCCTGATGAGGGAGTCTATAGAGTCCACATTAATGTGAACTTGAGGAAGTTGCTGAGAATGCACAACAGCAAGTGAGGATGGTGAGTCCTCTATGTCCATTCTCTTTGAAGAACTCCCAGGTTCTGTGGTTGTGATAACATTCTCCCCCTTTTTGGTAGCATCACCCACTTGCATAGGTGAGCTGGAGGATAAATCAATCACTTCCACAGGTTCTTGTGTTCCTGGTTGAGCTCTCCTTAAAGGTCTCCCAGCTAGTTTTTCCTGCAGATATGAAATCTGGAGTTGCTGATCATTGACCCTGTTTTGCAGGGTAGTCACCTGAGATTCCAAGTGACTAACCTTAGAGACTAGATAGGTGCATGTTTGTGACAATTTTTGTACCTTTAGTCTCAAATTCCCCTCATCTTCATCAGAAGAATCACTGGGGGATGAGAGGATTGGACCAAAGTCCCTTCTCTCACCACCAGCTTGAGTTTCTTGGCTGCTGGTTTCCTCTGCTCACTGGCAACCTCAGTTAAGATGCCAATGGGCTGAGTTGCCATGGTTGAGGTCTTAATGATGTAATCACTTTCAAAAGTGAGAGCCTCTTCCATATGGACATCCTGAACAGGTTCAGATGTGTCCACCTCAGTAATAGGTGACTGATGAGGGATAGACTGAGGAGAGTCAGAGGTACTCATCTCTCTTTGAGTAGGGGAGGAGAAGAGAGACTCATGGTACTCACTGAATCCTAAGTCTTCATCAGTGTAAAAGGATAGGTTGGGAATTGGTTGGTTTAGATCCAAAGGCTGGGGATGGTAGCTGTCCCCTGAAGGTTGTTCACTTGAGTGTTGAGACTCAGAGTGAAGGCTTACAGTGTTGGGCTAATGAGCTCATCAGGTTGAGCTTGAGGAACCTCAGCCCTGATAGGTAAAGTAATGGGAGTGTTTTCCTCAGGAGAAGTGGGAGCTCTGGAGTCCACTTCTTCCTGTAAGTTGAGTATTTGGGGGCCTGCACAGACTCAATAGCCTGAGCAGGGGTTCGTTGGGATTTTCTTTTGTAGGTGAAGAATATTGGAGGTTGTGAGGGTAGGAGAGCAGTAGGTGTGGGTTCAACACTAGCTTGGACTGCTATGTTGTCACCTTGAGCAATGAGCTCTAACATTTTGGGACTAGGGCTGTTTCTACCCCTGAGAAGCCTACAGTTGGCTTCTTCATAATTTTAAAGATGCCGGGCTTCATCTGTCCCAGTTTAAGAATATTGCCTGTTTCCCTCAACTGTGAGCCCAGTGCACAGTTAAGAATGTGTTGAACATATCTAGGAAACATGTAATATTCTAAGGAGTCTAAGTTTGCAAGTAAATTAGTATAAACAAATTGTGAATACCTGAACTTGATCCCCTGAACCATCCCATGAACTATAAAGGAGAGATCCTCAGGAATCTGGTCCCATCCACCATGCTTGTTTGATAAGCTGTGGATAACCACATGGAGCAGGTATTTCCACTGGGATGAGACCTTCCCTTTCCTGAAGGTCTTTACAGAGAAATCTCCTTCATAGCCCATCTGCTCGAAGGAATGATTAACCGCTTCTTTTGGAAAGAACACCTCACCTGCTTCATCATCCAGCTGAAGATGTCGGTTGATGATGGCCGGAGTGATGAAAATTGTTCTCCCCTGCACTGTGGCAGACAGTGCCTTCTCCCCATCCATAATGACCTCTTGGCAGGTCTTCCAGAATTCAAGCAAATGATCCTCATATAGAGGAGGATCAATGGTGAGGAGGTGAAGTAGTGAGACAAAGACAAGAAACGGCAAACCTCTGAGAAATGAGGATCTTTGTCAGAGCATAACAGAGCAACCTGATTGTGTTGTCTGTGTAGCTGCATGGCAAAGTGAGGATCATTTCTGTGTGTAAGGTCAGCCATTGTGAGGTAGCTCAGAGATGAAGAGAAAAGAATGGGAAGTAAATTTCAGAGAGAAAGCTTTGGGTTTTAGGTATGGAAGAAAAGCAGATGATAGAAGAGGGGGGAAACCGTTGGGTTTATATGAGAGAGAAGGATTTCAGATAAAGTTTAATGAAAGAGGATAAACTTTGAAATCCGTATGTCGGTCCCACCTCTGAAAAAGTAGTTTACCTTTTTGCTCAAAAAGTAGTTTTCTTGGAATTCGAAAGGCTTCCGAAAGTAATTTGTCTTCGGAAGTTTGATTGAAAAAGCTTCCGAGGCTAAAATGACTTCGGAAGAATTTTCCTGAGAGTCTTAAAGATTTATGCTTCGGAAGAGAAATAAACTTTTGGATGCTTTGTATAAGAATGAACAAAGCTTCCGAAAGTAATAATTTTTTTTTTTTTTTTGCTTCGGAAGGAAAAAGTCCTTAAAAATGAATAAGTGTCCAAGTTGAGAATTTTAAGCTTCGGAAGATAAAGTTTGACTTCTTCCGAAGGTAAAATTTCTTAGACAGTCATTTATTTTGAAGACATATTTTCTTCCGAAGGTAAAATGTTATCTTCCGAAGTAGTGTCAGAAAATTTTCAAGAATTCAAGGAAGTCTTCAAAAAAAGAGTTTTTCATTCAAATAAAACATGAGCTTATGAAAGTGATGAACTAGACAACTTAGGACACACATATTTTAAGAAGAAATAATTAGAATTAGTTTTTTTTAAAAATCTACTCAAAGTTAATCATCCCAATAGCTGATATCAGATTTAAATCTCTGTTCATCAAAAGCTTTTGTGAACAGATCAGCATATTGTTCATCTGTGTGAACTTTGACTAGTTTAATTAACCCCTTTTCATAGTTATCTCTTATTAAATGATACCTGATGTTGATGTGTTTGGTCCTTGAGTGCTGCACAGGGTTCTCAGTGATAGAGATAGCACTGTTGTTGTCTATGTGGATAGGAGTCTCTTTGAAGTTAAATCCGTAGTCTAGCATCTGATTTTGAATCCAAAGTACTTGAGCACAGCAGCTTGCAGCAGCAATGTATTCAGCCTCAGCAGTTGATGCAGACACACAGGTTTGTTTCTTGCATTGCCATGAGACAACCCTTCCACCAAGGAATTGACATCCCCCAGATGTAGACTTTGCAGTCATGTTGCAACCACCATAATCACTGTCTGTATAGGCATACAGATTGAAGTTAGAATTCTTTGGATACCATAAACCAAGTGTTGAAGCACCTTTGAGGTATCTTAAAATCCTTTTCACAGTGATTAAGTGAGACATCTTAGGATTAGCTTGATATCTTGCACAAATACATGTAGCAAACATGATATCAGGCCTGCTAGCTGTAAGATACATAAGAGACCCAATCATAGCCCTGTATAAGTGCTCATCTACACACTCCCCCTCAAGATCTGGACCAAGAGAGTGGTTTCTGGCTATGGGTGTCTTAGCAGTCTTACAATCAGTCATGTTGAACCTCTTGAGTATATCTTGAATATACTTTGACTGACTTATGAAAATGCCATCTTCAACCTGCTTCACTTGAATTCCCAGAAAGAAATTAAGTTCTCCCATTGAACTCATTTCAAATCTATCTTTCATCAGCTTTTCAAAGTCTTTGCAGAGCCTTGAATTGGTTGAGCCAAAGATGATGTCATCCACATATACTTGAACTAGCAGAATGTCGTTTCCTTGTCCTTTGATGAAGAGAGTTCCATCTATAGTACCTCTCCTGTAACCATGTTTACAGAGATACTCAGACAGTGTCTCATACCACTTCCTGGGTGCCTGATGCAGCCCATAGAGAGCTTTGTCAAGCTTGCAGACATAATCAGGATGATCAGGATCTACAAAACCAGGTGGTTGTTTGACATAAACCTCCTCATCAATCACTCCATATAAGAAGCACACTTTACATCAAGTTGGTAGACCATGAAGTTCTTGGATGCAGCAATGCCAGGAATATCCTAACAGCTTCTAGTCTAGCTACAGGAGCAAAGACATCAGTGTAGTCAATCCCTTCTTCTTGTGTGTATCCTTGAACAACTAATCTAGCCTTGTTCTTGATGATGATTCCTCTATCATCCTTTTTATTCCTAAAAACCCATTTGGTTCCAATGGTAGTCTTCCCATGAGGAAGAGGACAAAGGTTCCAAACTTCTGTCTTTTGAATTGAAGCAGCTCTTGTTGCATAGCTTCAACCCAACTTCCATCCTTTAGAGCCTCCTCAACTTTCTTTGGCTCTAACTGGGATAGAAAACAAGAGTGAAGACAAACATTTGCTTCATGGGTTTGCCCTCTTGTCTTTACCCGGAGATAACATCTCCAATGATGTTTGTAGTAGGATGAGACTTGTGGATCCTTAGCTGAGGGATCACAGCAAGTTGCTGAGATAGATCCAAATTTGAGAAATTTAGATCTGGTCTTGAAGATTGATCCTCCACATTATCACACTTATCAAGATTAACTTGATCCAATGAGTGTGTGACATCATTGATGTTATCATCTATGGTATGGTTATTAGCATCAAGAGATTCTTGATCACTTTCACCATCACCATTGTTATCTTCTGCAATTGAGGTGTCTTTATCTGGTTGAGAGGCCTCTGAACTGGAATTTGAAGGCATGCCAGATGTATCAGCTGGATTTGTCATTGTTGTGCTGATAGAAATCTCATTTGCTGAAGTGGTTCCAACTGGAGCTGAAGGTCTTCCAAGCTCAAATCTTGGATCAGGATCACCTGTATTTAAATTTTCTGCAGATCCTGAAACATGCTCACAAGATTTATTAAAACAGTTGGTAACTAAATCAAGATCAAATAGCCAATCCGGACCAGAACCAGCCACACTGGGAGTGTGCTCATTGAAAGTCACATTGGCTGACTCCTCAATGATTCTAGTTCTGAGATTGTATACTCTATAAGCTTTAGCTTGAGAAGAGTATCCAATGAAGTGTCCATCGTCTGATTTCTCAGCAAACTTGGCAACTTGATCTTTGGTATTCAAGATGGTGCAGGGACATCCAAATGACCTGAGAAAACCAATGAAAGGTTTCCTCTTGTGCCAAAGTTCATAAGGAGTCTTACCATGTGTCTTAACTACTAAGACTCTGTTTTGCACATAGCAGGCAGTATTAACTGCCTCTGCCCAGAAGGTGATAGGCAGTTTAGAGTCAGACAACATAGTTCTTGCAGCTTCAATAAGTGTCCTGTTTCTCCTCTCAGCAACTCCGTTTTGCTGAGGAGTCCTGGGAGCACTGTATTGTCTTGTAATACCTTTTCATCACAAAATGTATCAAGGATTTGGTTTTGAATTCAGTTCCTTGATCACATCTTATGGTTTTGACCTTGTGATCACATTGATTCTCAATCTTTAAGATGAAATTCTTAGAATCTCAGGAGTCTCATCTTTAGTTCTAAGAAAGAAAACCCAAGTGAATCTTGTAAAATCATCTGTGATCACTAGATAGTATAAGGTCCTTCCTAAACTCATTACACTAGTGGGGCCAAAGAGATCCATATGTAATAAGTGTAGGGGAGTAGTGATGGAGTTCCTTTCCTTAGGCTTGTGAGATACCTTGTGTTGCTTCCCTTTCAGGCATGCAACACAATGATCATCACTTGTAAACTCTTTCTTTGGCATTCCAGTTACCAGATCATGTTTGATTAATTTATTCATATTCTTAAAGTTTACATGGCACATTCTTTTATGCCATAGGAAAGACTCATCACTATTTGCTTTAGATAGAAAGCATGAAACTTCTCCAGAGGGAGATGTTTCTTGCAAATCCATCTTGTACATGTTCCCTTTCCTGGGGGCTCTGAGCAGAATATGCTCATGAGGAATGACCACTCCAGGTTTGAGAACAATGCACTCATGCTCAGTGAAGAGCATGTTATGACTCTGATCACAAAATTGAGATACACTCAGAAGATTGTACCCAAGCTCCTTAACAAAGTTTACCTTCTCAATGTTGAGCTTACCATTTGTGACCTTGCCCCTTCCATAAATGTAACCACCTTCATTTCCTCCAAAAGCAACTGGTCCTCCATCAATTCTCTCAAAATTATGAAGTAAAGACCTATCGCCTGTCATGTGCCTGGAACAGCCACTGTCAATTATCCAGACATTCTTGTTTGTCTTGAGCTGTTCCTGCACAAAGAAAATGATTAGTTACATTTGGAAACCCAAGCCTTACTTGTCTTGGGTTCAGTAAGTGTAATAGAAGATAATGCAACAGTAATAGATCCTATGGTTGTACAGAGGGGATCTTCGGCTGTTGTTGATGGAGAAACCTCAGTCATTTGGTCTTTCTTAGACTTCCACACCACCTTTGGAGTCTTGGACTTGACCTTCAAAACCTTAGAAGCTTTTGGAGCTTCACAAGTTTTAATGACTGATACTTCGGAAGAATCTACAGTCACTGCAGTAGACTTTAGTACTTCGGAAGAACTCCTTTCTTCCGAGACCAACTTTGCTTCCGAAGGTAATTTTCCATTTACCTTCTTCTTTGATTTGGAGCTTCCGAAGGAAACAGACTTTCCTTCCGAAGCTTGAGACTTCTTGAGATTCTTTGAAGTCTTTGTATTGGTCATGTGGATAGTACTTTTAGGATTGTATGGACAATCCTTGGCAATATGAGAAGTACTTTCACACATAACACACAGCATTTTCTTCTTCAAAGAAATCTCCTTTTGAGAGCAAGACTGGCCTTGGTCACATCCTTTTTCACCTTCATCTTGGTAGATTCAGATACAGTTCCCATGGGCTGTGAACTGTTCTTGGAATTTGATGGTCCAGGCTGTGCAGCAGTGGTACACAGCAGCTCAGTCTTCTTCTTTGTACTGAGATGATTTGAACATGAACCAGAACTCTTAGATAAGAGGCTTTGGTGGATGTCTTCAGTCCTTATTGCTTTGAAACCTGCAGAGATGAACACTTGTTTCTGCTTAGCATCAAAGGTAGCCTTGATTTCTTGAGCCTTCTTTGCTTTCCTTTTGCTCTTCCTGATCAAGTTCTTTCTCTTGGACTTGGTCATCACAGTTAATTTCTCCTCCTCAGAAGGATAGTGGCCCTTGGAGGAATCCTCTTCTTCACTCTTCTCAGAGGGATTCCTCACTATCACTTCTTCATCATCCTCACTTACTGGATCTATGAGAGGAAGCTCATCTTCACAAGTTCCACACCTAGGAGATCTTACAGACAAGATTGTGTGTGGAGGAGCTATCTCATTTGATCCCAGTCCCTGTCTATTTTGATAACAAACCTTATTGTGTAGGGATGAGGATATCATGTTCTTGAAGGTCTCTTCTTCAAGAACACTTTTCTCTGCCAGGGCTTTGCTGATCACAAGCTCAGCCTGGCACTTAGTCAACTTAGTGATGAGATCTTGGATCTAAGTTCTAAAATCTGTATGTTCGTGTTTTAGTACTGAAATAGTTTTCTCCAAGTCTTCTATCTTTAACTTGTAATCATTTTCAGACTTCTAAAGTCAGATTTTAATATGTTTAATGACTCAAGATCAGATCTCATCTTATGTTGTAGGACCTGTATCTATTTACTTTAGCAATGCATTCAGGGGAGCAAAGATGTTCTAATACCTTGGCTTCATCATGATCAGCCATCAATGCTTGGTTTGGAGAAGCATCCTCCACCTGAAAACTCCAGTCAAATCCTCCCTCTTCAACAGCAACCGCAGCATGTTGCTTTGTCTTCTCAGCCTGAGGGGTATTGTTGGTGAAGTTTGGTCTGAGTTGTGTTGACCCCCATTTGCTCTGGGTGCCTTACACTCCCTGGCGAAGTGACCCATAAGGTTACAATTGTAACACTTAACTTTGCTTTTATCCAGGCCAAACTTACCACTGGCAGCATTGCTTGGAAATTTTCTTCCTGTCCTCTTGTAGAACTTCTTGGCTCTGTGAGTGAGAAGAGCCATCTGCTGAACTATCTCCATGTATTCCAGGTCATCTGGATGGATACAGTCTAGATCTTCAAGAGTGAAGAGATAATTTCCACAGCTTTCATCTGCAGACACAAAGGCTTGAGAAGAACTTGTCTCTTGGAATGGGCTTCCTTGAGTAAAGTTCTCCCTTGGTGTCCGGGGGAAGGTGATGAAAGGACCCTTTTGTGAGTTGTCAGGGTAGCATAGGAGATGATGTTGGGGTTCTATGCTGTCCCTTTCAACCACATGAAGGGCTGAACCCATTTGATTGTTAGAGTTGCCAGATGAACCTTGTAAGTTCATTTCCATCTGGTATCCACTGAGAATCCCATATAACTCTGTCAGAGTAAGAGTTTTAAGGTTCTCAGTCCTCTTGATTACCACACAATAGTGTGTCCATTGCCTAGGAAGTGAGGACATGAACTTCCTTACAATGTCTGTTCTCAAGAGGAACTCCTCCATCCACAAGGGTATCCACAATCTCAACATACCTGAAGTATTGTTGGGTCATGGTTTCACCTGTTTTAAAGGTGAAATTTTCAAACTGCTGCTTCAGAAGATCTTTCTTGTTCTCCTTGGCTTCAGAGGAGCCTTCATACATCAGCTTCAGTGCATCCCACAGCTGTTTAGCTGTTTTGCACTTCTTAAAACCTCTGTACACAGAGTTTGGAATAGCAGTCTGAAGAGCAGTCATGGCCTTCCTGTCAATCTCTACTCTTTTCCTATCTTCATCTGAGTAGTTGGCCACATCTTTAGGAATCATACCAGCACCGGTAGCAGAGGGGGTGCTAGGTATGAAAGGTCCATATTCAACAGATTCCCACATTCTTGAGTCAAGAGACCTGATGAAGCCTTCCATCCTCATGCACCAGGTGTCGAAGTCATCAAGAGTGATCAATGGGGATTTGTTCATGGTTCCAGTCTCCATATCAGTCTTTGAGATGGAAGCCATTTGAAAAAGTTTAGTTTTTGTGTGTGTGAGGGATCTTAAGATGGTTAGATCTTATATCACGAGCCTGAATGCTCTGATACCAATTGCAGGATCGTTCAAGGGTGAACACAATTACAACACAACAACACAATGAGGAGATTAACTAAACGTTAATCAAACAGTGAACTGGGAAACCAAAGGTGATGCAGAGAACACAAGTAAAGCAAGAGACAGAACAAGAGAGTATAGTTTTCAAGGTAGCAGTATATTGCTTTCTCAAGTTCTTTTACAAGTGTTACAAAGCATTACCGAAAGATACAAGAACTTGGAATACTTATACTACAACCTACAGCGGCTATACTATGAAAGCCAGCTGGATACAATTGACTAGACACTAACAAAATCAATTGTAGGATCAAAAGGCATATCTGCCTTTTGACCTTGTGACTATGACATGCCATAGCTCACATCCTTATACATTACAAAAAGGATAAAGTACATAAAGTAGAAAGTTTCAGACACAAGACCTCAATGTACAGTTACCAAAAGCATGGACCTTTTCACCAACTCTTGTAAGTTGGTGACTTATCAGAGACGCAGCGGAAAAGGTGCTTTATGGAACAGTACATCAGATAAAGCATGTGTACTAAAAGTCTTCGGAAGAAATCTGTCTTCATAGGTTGAAGCTTCGGAAGACTTTGTCTCTTCAAGCTTCGGAAGACTTCATGTTAGGCTTCGGAAGATATTGGTCTTGGCTTCGGAAGATATTACACTTAGAGTATTTTCTAATGCTTTGTGTAATTCTTCCGAAGCATTCTTCACTTCAGTACTTAGTGCATGTTGCTGAAACACTTAGGCAGTTTTGGGTTGCATCAGACTTCAGGAATCCTTACAATTTTTATTATTGTGTTTTTAACGTATTTTGGTTTAGTAATCGTATATTTTTGCCTGTTTTATTAATTAAACATAGATTTCTTTGGTTTAAAACTTTTGAATACGATTATTAATGTTTTATGATTATTATTTATGGGCAGTTAATGTTATTCTACAAGTTGTTTTCATACTTTTATGATAATTTGTCTTTTATGGTTATAATTCAAATAATTTATATAATATAATTTATTTAATTTATAACCATAAAAGACAACTTATCAAAAAGTATGAAAACATATGTAGAATAACATTACTACCCATAAATAATAATCAAAAACATCAATAATTATTATAATTAAGTTTTAAATCAAAAAATCCATGTTAATTAATAAAACGGGCAAAAGTAACATGCTTACTAAACCAAAATACATTAACAAGACAAAATAATAAAAATATGCTTATAGAGTCACAATTATCAAAAGATGCTAAACATAAAAATCTCACGTGTGTTGTTTTTTATTTTATATTTTTTTTAATTAAATAACTTTAATGTTAGAAACTTAATAGAAAAAGTTAACTGTGTTAGTTAGGTGTAACCCAGTGGATTCAAATAGCAATTTTAATAAAACCTTTGGATAGCATTTTAAACTTTTAAATCTAAATGAAAATTTCTATAAAACCTGATGGACGTAAAATACATTTAAAGAATAATACCGAAGTAATAGCACATACAAAACTTACAATCAAACTAAAGTTGGTTGGTTAAAAAAATTGAAAATAAAAGAAGGGAGCAGTATTAAGTGTGGTCATATATATTATTGGAAATAACAGTTGAATTTACCGAGTAAGCAATTAAGAAAGGAGACCACATTGAGAAGAGTCTCGTGTCACTCGGGCCCCACAATCAATTTGCATTGTACATATAAATACGCACACAACAACAACGCATAACAAAGGAGAACATTACAAAGTTAACCATGGCTGAAACCTTTGGGACCAATAATAATATCAACAAGAAGAATCGAGTTCTTAGAGTTTCGATATGTGGTGGTGCTCAAGAACTCGAACAAATGTCTCGAGACGGTAGCCAATACAGTCTAACCACTGGGATCCTACCGTCTCTTGGTGCTCGTAGCAACCGCCGTGTTAAACTCCGCAGCTTCATCATATCGCCTTATGATCGCCGATACAGGTACGCATATATATATATATACATATATATATGCATGTGTATGTATGCTTGTTTGAGTTAAATACAGTTACCATACCATGGTGCCTTTGTAATTTGATAAATATAAATTTTAATCGAAACACAAACGTCATTGATCGTATAAATATATTTTTAATCAACTAAGTATAATGCGTTGTTATGACATTCGGCAACCATGCTATGATTTATTGTCAACTGTACCGGCCGATATGTATTGCAGATGTTGGCACACATACAGACGCAAAAGCAAATAATATTATGAAGAACAGCATTCATTTCTCTCAAATCTTTATTGTTTTTTTAAGATTATTACAGAAATCTAAAGAAAGAAGTGTGATTATTGATTTTTAAACCATTGACATTGAGGGTCTTGAATGATCGTTGACATCAGCTTTACAAATTCAGCCTGCAAATTTACAAGTAAACAAAAAAAGAAGTTATTTGAAGTTTCTTATTTAACGGTAAAAAGTATAGTAGGGATATTTTATGTTTATGTTTATTTTGTATTTATATTTTGATTTGTTTAAATATTATATAATAATAAAAGAAAAACAAGACGTATGTTTTATTATCGGACGGATATAATTATAGATTGGGTTGGCGTTGTAAATTCACATGATGGATTAGGAATCTTCGGCTGGTTTTGGATGGTTTATACAATTCCATCATATGATGCACTGTTTACACACGCTATTAATATGTATACATTTACCCAAATTACGTTACACTCTAAATAATATACTTCACTTTTTTAAATTGACCATAAAAGTTTTAACTTTAAGTTTGACCGTAATGTTTTTTGTTTTTTTTTCATTTTCCTGTGATAAAGTAGTGTAGTTTTAATTTTCAAAAGTTAACTATAAAAGTTTTGCACTTTGAAATTTGGGCGCAAACGTTTTATTAATTTTGAATAAATACTATATACCTCAATCAACTTTATTAAACTTATAAGATACGGTTATCATTTTAGTAGTTTTTCAAAATTTGATAAAAAAATACGTGCGTGTTAACTCTTAGTCATTTTTATCATACATTTCGATGTAATTTTTTTCAAACCACAACCATACAACTTATCAAAACTACTTTATGGTTTGACTTTTATATATGAAAAGTGACACAAGTTATCCTTTTTATTTTATTAAACTTTGAAATATCATTGTGATGTTCATTTTTTTTATCTTCATCTAGACATAAATTACCTCTATAAACATGTTCATTTCATTTCAAATGAACAATTACTTTTTGTGTACTAACATATTTAGCGTATGGTTCATCTATTGGTGACCAAAAAATCATTAAGATCATTGACTTACTTCCCCTTATTCATTAAGGGTTTTTACTAGGCATGTAAAGAATAAAAAATGTTTATTTATTTTTTTTTTTTGAACGGCCAACTAATAATTATTAAGTCTGGTCACTTGGGTAAACACATTGGCGAACGGTCATCCACGCCCGCGAACATAGATAGCGCTGGTGACCCGGCTCGCACACCATTCCAAAAAAAACACACCACCCAAAGGCCTACTATGGTAAATCTCTTGGCCTACTTAAAATATATTACACCTAGTAAGACTCTAACCCATGACCTTCACTTTGAAAAATCATAGGGTGACTCCTACTAAACCATTTGATCTATGACTCATTAGCTGTTGATTTGTCTAACTTAAATTTTAATAAATAAATGAACAAATGTAGACATTTAAACGTATTTTTTTGTTTGTTAAGTAAAAAGAAAATTTTTATGTTTTTTTATGATTGTTATTAATATTCTACACGAATAGTTTATGAGCACGAATAAATATTAATAAATATGAAGAAACACAAATAAACTCAAATTACAAATAATCACAATCCAAAATGACATCTAAATTCCTTTTCACAATGTCTTGCATTTAAAAACACTAGCCTAAGTTAAAGTCTAGATACCATTACTGATTACTGATTAGTGATGCACGGCCAAAAGTTAGAAATGTCAACTGATGCGCTACTAGTTATATTTTAAAACAAGCATTGCACACTTCCCACAACATCAACAATTATATCACAGCGCATGAGTTTACATCTACTAAATGTTCTATTTACATATATATGTATGTATGTATGTATGTGTGCAAACACGCTGTTTAAATACTTAGGGTGACAGAAGGGAGACATGGAGCGTGTTAGGGGTCGGCACTAGCTGGTACTGAACATTAGTGCGTTGTTAAAAACTTTTAATTTTAGCTTATATTATTATTAGATATACTTTTGTTTACTTGTACTTTACAAGTTGTTGTTACGTTACTTCTTTTAACGTTTATTTGATTTTTTTAATAGATTATGCTCATTAGCATTTTTAGTAATTTTAAATTAACACTTATCATTCTTTTTCTTGCATGAATATAAAAATTAGGAAAGTATTTTTAGGCTAGTAAGTGAACTTTCCACGTGCTCGACTACCCAACGAAGACCATTTTGATAACTAAATCATATTCGAGTGCATCTCGGGACATAGAAAAAAATGCATATTCACCCTAAACGACTAGTTATTTATTTATTTTTCTTAATTCTTTTAACAGATTTAATTAATTAAATGTTTTTTATATTTTTTAAAACCATAGTTTATATTCTTTTTAAATTAATATTATATTTGTTTATGGAAAAAGAAATGGGTATTTATTCAACTGCTGTTTATTTTTACTTTTTTAGAAGAAATTAAAGATTTTGCTAAAATGTGCATCGGCCTGTAGAGTAGACTATTGTGGAATCTTTTAGATTATATACCTGCAACAATTAAACATCTCTTTCTTGTTTACTTTAGTGTTCTGAGAACCTAAGAAGCAACAATATTTATTACGCGATGCTTCCACCAATCCAATTTTATCTTGATTCTATCGGTTCTATTTCTTAAAAATATTCACATTTTTCACTTAATAATTCAAACACGTCGGTATCATTAGGCTATAATCTAGTGACTTATATGTATCTCTATCCACTGATAATGTTGTGGTGTACACGTTGTACGTTAATTATACATATATTGATCATATAGCATGTCACATGAGTGTTCAAGTGTATTCACCAGCTACATTTTTAATTTCAGGGTATGGGAGACGTATCTAGTCGCTTTGGTGTTGTACACGGCATGGGTGTCTCCATTCGAATTCGGTTTCTTAGAAAGACCAGAGCGACCACTCTCGGTTATTGACAACATTGTCAACGGGTTCTTTGCCATTGATATTTTCCTTACGTTCTTTGTCGCTTACCTCGATAAAAGTACCTATCTTCTTGTGGACAACCCGAAACAGATTGCTTGGAGGTATACGAGCACTTGGTTGGTACTTGATGTCATATCCACGATTCCATCCGAACTAGCCCACAAAATATCCACTCGATCCTTGCAATCCTATGGATTATTCAACATGTTTAGATTATGGCGTTTGCGCAGAGTTAGCGCCATGTTTGCCAGGTACAACTTTCATTCATTTGATTAAACATTGTTATGCTTTTACCTGTAACGGGTCAAACCACATACAATAACAATCAACTAACAATGTAAGAGGTCAAACGTTGCTTAAAGTGTATTTTACCGATGATAACTTTCATTCATTTGATTAAACATTGTTATGTAGATTGGTACTTAAATTCTTTTTATTTCTGAACAGATTGGAGAAAGATAAGAACTTTAACTACTTTTGGGTTCGATGCGCCAAGCTTATTTTTGTAAGTATTGTGATTCTACAGGAAAAGTAACATTGTGTACATGATGTTTATGTGTGTATATATCATGTTTTAAAATTGGGAAAGTAACATTGTGTACATGATGTTTATGTGTGTATATATCATGTTTTAAAATTGGGAAAGTAACATTGTGTACATGATGTTTATGTGTGTATATATCATGTTTTAAAATTGGGAAAGTACATTGTGTACATGATGTTTATGTGTGTATATATCATGTTTTAAAATTGGGAAAGTAACATTGTGTACATGATGTTTATGTGTGTATATATCATGTTTTAAAATTGGGAAGTAACATTGTGTACATGATGTTTATCATAGGTCACCCTGTTTGCGGTACATTGTGCCGGGTGTTTCTACTATTATCTCGCTGCCACATATCCTAGTCCAGGTAGTACTTGGATAGGGTACGGTAACACGGATTTCAAAGATGATAGTATGAGTACTCGTTACGTGACATCCATGTATTGGTCAATCACGACTCTAACGACTGTTGGATATGGCGATTACATGCTCAAAATAGACGGGAGATGGTATTCGTCATATGTTACATGCTTTTCAACCTCGGATTGACATCATATCTCATAGGAAACATGACCAATTTGGTTGTCCATGGTACCAGTAAAACAAGACAGTTTGTGAGTACACTTGTTCTTGAATCATTTTGTTTTTTTCTTTACAAACACATTTGACTGATTGCTTATAATATTATTTGAAATTTAGCGCGATACGATTCAAGCCGCCTCAAGTTTTGCGCATAGGAACCAGTTGCCAGCTCGGCTGCAAGATCAGATGCTGGCACATCTGTGTTTGAAGTTTAGAACTGATTCTGAAGGGCTGCAACAGCAGGAGACTATCGACTCGCTCCCGAAAGCCATTCGATCAAGCATTTCTCATTATCTGTTCTATTCTCTTCTAGACAAGGCCTATTTGTTTCATGGTGTCTCGAATGACATCCTCTTTCAGCTGGTATATTCAGAACATTACATTACGAAAATGCCATTTCGTTTTCAGATAATAAATTAATGCTGAATTAATAGCTACATATGTATTTGCAGGTTTCAGAAATGAAAGCTGAATACTTTCCTCCAAAGGAAGATGTTATCTTGCAGAATGAAGCACCAACTGATTTCTATATACTTGTTACAGGAGCAGTGGTTGGTGTTAAATTTTATATATTTTTTAATTTTTATTAAAAAAGTCTAAAATGTCCTTTAGTTTTTTATGTATTTTTTACATAATTTGATCAGGAACTGATTGTTATGAAGAATGGAGTCGAGCAGGTCGTAGGTGAAGCGAAACGTGGTGATCTTTGTGGTGAAATTGGGGTTCTTTGTTACAGGCCTCAACTTTTCACAGTTCGAACCAAAAGACTAAGCCAGTTGTTAAGGTTAAACCGTACAACGTTCCTGAACATCGTTCAAGCCAACGTTGGTGATGGAACCATTATTATGGACAATCTCCTCGAGGTTCGTCATCTAAGATCTCCTGTCTTGGAAGTATTTAGTCATGTAGACATACCGTCTTTATGTTGTTTTTCTGGCAAGCAGCATTTGAAAAACTTAAATGACCCGCTCATGGAAGGAGTGTTGATAGAGACGGAGAATATGTTGGCCCGTGGCAGGATGGACCTGCCACTAAGCCTGTGCTTTGCGACACGTAGAGGAGATGACCTTTTGTTGCAAAAGTTGTTGAAGAAAGGTCTTGATCCAAACGAATCAGACAACAATGGAAGAACGCCGTTGGTATGAAGTTTTCACGCGTTTGATTGTAACTGATTCCTTTCTACAAGAACATATATGCCTAACTTAACTTTCTGTGTTTTGTGATTATTCTCAGCACATAGCAGCATCAAAAGGAAGTGATAACTGTGTGCTTTTGCTGCTAGATTATGGAGCAGATCCCAATTGCATAGGTGCTTCCTTTTTACTCGTATGCGAAATGGGAGGTTTGGGGGTGTTGGAAATGAGGCAAATGAGTAATTTCTTATACGTGTCAAATTGGGTCGGGTCAGATTCATCGACAGTTTTCATTCGGAAAACTTTAGTTCCTATGTCATGACAAGTTATTGTGTGTTGACCTATACAGATTCAGAAGGCAACGTCCCGTTGTGGGAGGCTATATTAGGTAACCATGAGATGGTGATTGCACTTTTGGCGGATAACGGTGCCACCCTGTCATCTGGTGATGTGGGTCAGTTTTCTTGCATTGCAGCCGAGCAAAACAACTTAAATCTGCTAAAGCAAATCATTCGCTATGGAGGAGATGTCACTCGCAGCAGAAATGATGGTTCAACGGCTCTTCACGTTGCCGTCTGTGAAGGTAACATCGAGATGGTGAAATTTCTATTAGAACAAGGAGCCAATCTCGACCAACAAGATCATCATGGTTGGACCCCCCGAGACTTGGCTGACCAACAAGGACACGAGGATATAAAAACCTTGTTCCTATCTGTAGAGTTCACAGAAGACCAAAAGTTCATTAAACCACCATTACTCGTTTCGATCCCCGAGGAGAAACACGTGAAGTTTCTAGGGAAGTTTAAAAGCGAGCCGACAATGACCCGTCTCGGTCCCCAAGATTCGGACGATGCATCTTGGAGCCGGTCACGTCGGAGACGAAGAAGTGATAACTTCCATAATTCACTTTTTGGGATAATGTCGAATGCTCGAGAGGTTGAAAACAATATTGACTTGGTGTCACCGAGGCCTAAGAGCATGTTGGATGAAGTTAGCGGGAGGGAAAATCCTGGTAGGGTGGTTGTAAGTTGCCCGGAGAAAGGAGACGTTGCAGGGAGACTAGTCTTCATACCAAGAAACTTTCAGGAATTATTGGAGATTGGTGTGAAGAAGTATGGTTTTCTGGCATCAAAGGTTGTAAATAAAGAAGGAGCTCAAGTAGATGAAATAGAAGTAGTTAGGGACGGCGATCATTTGATATTCGTTAGCGATTCAAGTCAAACTGTTGAAGAATCAAATTAGCTAGATGGTGGAAATCTAAGATAACACCTTCAGTTCTAATCTGTCTTTGTCTATCTCAGTTTCAATTAATAGATCTTTAACTTTCTTCCTGACAAAAGTGCATTTAGATTACTAATGATCATGAGAGTAATAGACTAATAATTCATGTAACACACATTAGGCAAGTCATATAACAAAGAGAAGCAGGCGATAAAAACCACGAAGCAGCTACATATAGTGATTCAGCAACGAGACAGAAATAAACGACATAAAATAATTATATATGTTAGTGTATGTCATATGTGTGTGTGTTTAAAGACTCGACCTATATATCTGCATAAAAGCACAGGTACTTCAAGCATTTACCTCTAGAGCAAAACGATACTATTATTATATTTAATAGACATTTCTATGAGAAACTTACAAAATCTCCTATTGAGCATTTGAGACTCGACCTATATATCTCAGTTTATTAAAACTCGTTTATATGTTAGTGTATGTCATATGTGTGTGTGTTTAAAGGCTCGACCTATATATCTCAGTTTATTAAAACTCGTTTACAACTTGCCAACATGTTTAGAACTTGCAGCCCATCAATCCGTTTAAATAAATGGGTTACACATGTCTTGTTCCGTTATACGATGTTAAGGTCAAATTAAGGTTGATATAGCATGAATAAATATACAAGTCATGTCCAGGTCGTTCAATCCAACCCGACCTGATATCAACTAATACATTATTTATTTATAGAAGTTTTGCTAGACAAACATAAATAACTTAACGGGTCAATTTGACCCGACCCAACCTGTTTTGAATTGTATTCAAGTACTATACATTTTGACTCCACTTAATTTGACCCATCTCCTTACCAGCTCAACCTTGTAATCTTGACACCTCTTCTCAAAATTAAAAACAAATGTCTAGCACAAAACAAACAGAAACAACAGGACCAAATCCAGAAAACCCGAACCAGCAAAAACGCGAAGAAACAGAAACAAAACAAGCATGACCCATGACCCGTATGATATTTTTAAGTATCCGTCAAGATAAACAAATCTAAATGATGAACATGAAGAAATCTACAATTTACAGGACTAAAGGGGAAGATGCAGGTGAAAATATAAATGATTAACAAATTTGGTTCAGAGGTTGGTTTTTGTTTTACCATGACCTCTAATCATAGTTGTCAATAGCAAATAGTGGTAAATAGCGGCAAGCCACCTATATGCTACGTAGCGAATAGCGATAAATAGCGCCCGCTATTTCGTTTAAGAAATGTTTTACATTCAATAAATAAACATGTTTAGCTATAAAGTAGTAGAATAAATAAGCAAACACCACCAAATTAGCTAAAATACTCTATTTGTGTCAATTTTATAGTAATAAAGAAAAAAAATAAAAAATGCCACTGCAAGTCGCTATATACCGCTAAGTACTAGATAGCGGGCCTTGACCTTGTCGCGACGTGCACGCTATAGTGCCCGCTACGTTCACTGTTGACAACAGGGCCTCTAATTGAATCAGAGGCAAACAAGCAGCACCTAAAAACTTTTCAAAAGTAACAACAGAAAAACAGAAATATTGTTAGTTGATTGTTTTCTATTTACTAGTCCCTTTTCTAGAGTTATTCACAACTCTGATTCAATTAAAGGTCATGCCTGTTTGACTAGCAAAAATTCTGATTACTTGCTAACAGTTTACTAGTTGAGTCCCAAAGGCCAAAGTCACTCATGTTTGGGTGGTGTTGTATAATTTTTAGTCAAACTATTTGACTTCATCAAAAGTTGCATTTTTATAGGCAATTTATTGATATGAATTCAGCTGTTTCAGTTTGAGTACTTGATTATTTACTGTCTTTGTCATCTTTATGGGCATTTGGTTTGCTAGAATTGAACAGCAATACAGCATTCAATGAAATTGAAATTTGTATCCCATTCCTAACAGGTTTAGTTTGCAAAATTTGTTGAAATCGAAATATGAATTCAAATGATAACATGTTTGGAGAATAATGGAATTGGAGATTGATTTATTCTCTCAAATTTCTCTGAGTTAAGGAATTCAGCATTCCTTTCAAGTTGTGAAGAGACTTAACCAAAGAACTGATACTCCCACTCTCTCATGGTGCCGCCACCAATATCACCATACCAACTCCTTTAACAAATTAAAAAACGCGACAGTATAACTTTGACAGGGAAATTGATTACAAAATCCAATTCCTTCGACAAACTTCGACTCCTTTTAAAAAATTCCATGAACCAAATGCCCCCTTTATCTACAATCAATACTGTCAATGAACATTCATATCAGAAGAAAAGAAATTATCAAAAAGAAGCTAAAGAACATACTTGGTCAAGATCTCAATAACTACAGATTGCATTTCCTAAAGTAAAGAAGATGATCACACTTGCAGCCGCTTTGCTTCAAAAACTCATCTCTTTTTACAGCCTTGCGGGTTTTCACTATACAAAATTTTTCAACCTAAAAAACAATGAACCATATTTGATATTATATAAAAACAACAAACTTAAGATATCTCTCCAGAAAATTATTCAAGTAAAATTAACTATAAACTTACCTGAGTCAGCAGTTGTTATTGTTTGATTTGTTTCCATCAATAAAATGTAAACCGCATATTCATTACCTACTCATACAAAGTGACCATTAAAACATGAAATAGAAGAAGAAATAAACAGCTAATATACTAATCCATTCAAATTAAAATTGAAGACTTACTTGTTGATGTTAGATTTGGTTGTGAACTCTTGGTAGCTTTGAAATTCTTGTCTGAATTTTGAATGTTGCCTCTTATATAATTTAAGCCATTTCATTTCTTCTGGGCCAAAACTTGAGTTTTGTTCTTTAAAGTTAAACCTCACAGAGCAATGCAAGTCAAAAAACTCTTTCTCGTTCTTTTGACCAACATCAAAAATCACATTTGTATGTTTCTCATCCTCAACAACAGAATCATCTATCGCTGCAGAAGTCTTGTACGAAGATAAATTTTGTAAAGTCGGAGAACTATGAAGCACATCATCATTATCATCAGCGAGGGAAACCGTATGATCATTACAACTTTTAGACTCTGATTCAATAACTTCATTAGCTGCCCTCATTACTTTAACACATTCAAGATCAATTTCTGAGTCAGCAGGTCTGTTATCTGCTTTTAACATGAGCATTTTATGATAAGCCATCAGAAATGGGATTGGAGTAACAGGTCCCACTAAGTGATTACTAGGCTGATGTTTTTCAGACCACTTGCTACTACGGGAGGAAGGAATACGAAAGAAGAAAGGAGGCAAGTGAGGTTGCTGATATGAAACTTCCAAAAACTCAAGCGGTATGTTCTTTAACTTTGCAGGGACATTTGGTAGATCTGAATATGTCGAGAATCCAAGTCGTAGAACCTTCCTAGGTAGATTAGCCCACACACTTCTTAAAGCAACTTCACGTACACTGGTTGGCAATTTAATGTCTTTAAACACATCACTAATATTTATAGATCCATGGGAGCCACCTGATTGGTACTTGTTTAAACTTTGGCATATAACTTCATGAAATTCCTGGCCGAAAGACGCCTTTCCCGGAATTTCATTGTCATGATTTTCATATAACTTTATACTCAGGATTCGGTTGAGATCTGAATTTAAGTAGCCATCAAGCCATTCAAGTTTCAAGTACTGAAAAACCTTTCTATACTTGAAACCCTCTTCACCTGCTTCATAGTAATAAGAGTCTTCAAGATCAAAAGATTGATCAATGTGGCCTTCTTTTGAAGTTCGTGAATAATCCCACGAAGCACAATATCTATGTAATTCAAGACTCCCTGAAGATGTCAATGTAATGACTGTAAACCCACCAAACTCATCAGGTTTAAACAATTGAGAAGAGATTTCTTTATCAAGAATGCCAAAACCCAGTACAAAACCTTTCTTTTGTTGCCAATTAATCCAAATAGGAAGCTGGTCTTTAAAAAAATCTTCTTTAACAAGACAACTACCACAGTGGCATTCACGGGTAACAATGAAATATCAGAAGGGAGTCCCCATGCATAAAAAGACGAAGAAGCAGGCCGTGGGCCATAGCAAAAAAGACTAAATTCACAGTTCCAGAACGAGCCCAATAATACACCATAACCAGTTGTAGAAGCCCAACCATAAGTATCAACCTTAGATAGTGACCTTAATTCTGATAAACTAGAAACGGAAATGTAACTCGGGTTCATGACATTATGGGCCCAACGTAGAACTGGAATCATTGGTTTTCTAACATCACAAAGGAAAACCATGCGATTTGAAGCTAAAGTGAAGTAGAATCGATCGGGGCCAGCAATGGAGTATGCAAGAAATCTATCATATGTTAGATGTCCAGCATCAAGTTTTAACAAAGGGGTAATACTGTAAGTTTCAGATCTCAAATCAACAAGAAAAACAGCACTTGAGTGAACAACAATCAAAATTCTTGGATGCCAACTGAAATCACAACTCAACCAATCAATCTTCTCTGAATCAGCATACTTTTCCATAAAACTTTGACTTTCTTCCAATCAACCTTTGAGATAGCATTGTGGTCCAGATAAAGAATCCATATCAAACAAAAATAAATCACCATTTTCTAGCAAGACCAAACTTTCTTCAGGTAAATGTGGGCTCCAACACGTGTGGATTACGGTAGAACTTTGGAACAATTTATTATCGACTAGTTGTAATGCAGGTGTAATTTTTCCAGAATGCTCCGTCCTTATTTTGATGTTGTAGTAGTGAACAGAACTGGTAGTAGAAACCAACAAGTACCCAATGACAGAGTCAGTAGAATAACCTGAACAAGCAAGTAAGTTGACCAAATTTCAAAATTCATAGGCTAAATCAATAAGTTAGTGCAATTCTACCAAATAAGATTATGAAACTAAAGTAGGTTTACTATAGTGCTAAAAGACTAGGCCAATGAACATAATTTTCTAACAAAGGAAGTATAGTTTATTTCAATTTATATATTTCTCAATAACTGAATCTAATTACTTCAGTTCATCAGAATCTACACTTTCCTTCAAGGAAGGAATCCTTATTTTCTCTTGTGATCGTACATGCTATAACTTGTCAAACAAATATTTTGCTGAAAATTAGGTTTAATACAAGAAAAACATTTTTGATAAGCAATAATAACCACCTGAAGTATATTGGCAATCAGCAAGCGGACTAACTGAGATGTTGAGAATCCTATGAGCCAACGAAGTTTCTGAGGTAAGAAGTTCAGTTTCACAGAAGTCTCCTGTCACTGCCAATTGGAATTCTCAACAGACAATACGACAAACCCAAGTTGACGTGAGTTGGAACCGGTGGGAAAGAATGCCAGAGTGGAATCTGTACCGGGACACCTCATCAATTGAAGATATTGTGTGAGATGAATTGCTCAGGGTTTGACAAACATGACGACAACTGTGGGGAAATACAAGTGGTTGTGGAAGGGAGAATAGAAGATGATTTATGAAGGAATCTGGAGAGAGAAAGTCTAGGGTAAGGAGGGATTTGAGGAGCGATGGAAGGTGAAGTGAAGACATGATAGTGAGCTTGTAGTTGGGGAGATGGGTTAAAGATCAAAGGTCCAATTTCATCGGTGGTGGTTGGGGAGAGGAGGAGCGGCGGCGAGTGAACAAAAGAGATTGGCCACAAGGATTTCCACTCATCTGAGGTATCCATCGTCTAGTACCCAAAAGACCTGCAAAACCTATATGTGTCATTGCATATTCTTGACAGAAAAGAAAAGCATCAGTCACTACGATTAACAACCATTTTCAATTCAACCAAACAAGTTCATTATGGTGCAAAGCACTGAATTATATGACTATAAAAGGAAGGAAGCACAAATGATTGAATTCAAGTTGCATTTGTTTTGGTTTTTCACTTAACCTTCCAATAAATCATCCAGCTTATTCATTCTTACCAACTATTGTGTAAATCAGTTAATCAAAACAGTAAAAAGAAGCAAAAAATATTGAATGTAAGTTGCATTTTGTTTTTCTCACTGCACTTGAACTAAATTTCAATAAATCATCCAAAGTTGTTCATTCTTTTCATTTTATGAAATCATTACATATCTAATCAATGGTTTGCAACAAAAAGGTAAAACTGATGGTTCAAAACACCAATTACTGAAACAATCATCTTTAAACATCTAAAATTAAAGTACTTCTGGTATAACAAAATTCGATTAGAAACATTTCCTCAACAATGAAAACAAGAACCTCCTTCTTGGAATAATGATTAACCAGTTATAAGATCAATTTTTCTAGTACAGTCCACAAACTCAAAGAATCCCAAGGTACACAATCAACCAGATCAATACCCATTCAGATACCAAGTAAAACAAGCAAAAACATATATCATAAATGCACAAATCTCATATTCAAACACACATACACAAAACAATCAAAAGAGCATAAAGATAATCTAAAAATTAGGGAAAATATTATACCAATAAGTAAATAATCAAGCCCCCAAACGATGGACTGAAAACAGTTGAATCAAAGCGACTAAAATCTCAACAGGAGAGGTAAGTCGATAGGGGTTTGGTTGGATATGTGAGGGACATAGGCGAAGGATAACAGGGCCGGTGGCACCCCTCTTTAGTGTTAATTTTTGGAACGGTAGAGTAAAATAAATTTTATATATATCGAGTTCACCCCACACCCTATAAAAATTTTAATTTCGCCCATCGCCCCTATGGGAATGTTCAAGCTCCGACTGGCGCATGGAAAGACGATGCAAGGGCATACGATAGCAAGGTCTGTAGGTTGTGTTCATCAATGGCTAGGTGCAGTGACTAAACCAGGATAACTTTTAAATTAAAAAATTTAATCAGGGTCTAAGTTTAGTGTTCTGATATCTATTAATTCGATTTACAGAATTGGGTACATATTCTTGTAAGCAACATCTAACAGTTAATTATCAAATAATCATTAAAAAATGAAAAAAATGGTACAAAAAACAAAGTTAATTCTTGGAGGTGAGAAAAGTGCAGAACCATGAATGCCATAGTCAGATTAGTAATACCTTTTAAAACTTGTCATGTCACGCAATGCCTTTGTGAGCTCTACAAATTCACAAATTTGAAGCAAGTACTTGGCTTCAATCTAAATCAAATAAAAGATGATAATGCAAACGTAATAAATGTTTCAATATTTAAAAAAAACCCTCAAAAGAAAGAGGGTTGTTTGTTTATGTTGCTAGGATCATTCGATTGTAAATGGTGAAAGCATATCTACTGCATAGGAATTGATAATCAGAATTAAGTGAAGAAAAGTAACCTGAGTGGTTTTGGTCTCGTTGGCGATCGCCGGCGGTGTTTTCACTACAAAAGCATCGATGAAGTGGGGAGGGTTTTGGCCTTTTGGGTTTTTCTCAAAAACCACCTTATTATTATTATTTTTTTATTTTCTTTATTTTACAATTATACATAAATAATTTTTACATTTATACTAATAAAATAAATGTTTAAAAATCAAATACAATACTTTTATAATATCTACTTAGCCTCCGTATAGAATTTTAGGTTATGTTATTACTAGAATGAAAGTTAACTATTTAATTATATATTAAATAAATGCTAATGGTTGTTTATATATTTTTCAAACTATATATAGATTTTTTAATGAACCAAAAACATGCTTCTTTTTATTAGAAACAAAATTTATGATTTATGAAGTTTTTTTAATATGTAGAACTTTTAAAACGTAGTGTTTTTCCCGCTAATTGAATAGCTTGGACATAAAGAGATGCAAAAGTGACTGATATACTTATATGTATATTTTAATTATATAATACGTCATGTCATACACCACGTCACGAGTAACGTCACGTGCCACGGCATATAAAACTAACGAAGTTAATAAACAGTTAAACTGGAATTGTTATTGGCAACAAAATCAAAAATTGGGATTAGCACCGATCAAATTGTTAGTTAGGATTACTAGTAGCTAATAATTAATAATTTTGATTATTAAAATCCAATTTTCCTTATACAAAAACTAACTAGGTATTTTTCTATATCGTACGATGTTAGTTTTTTTTTAGATAACTAATTCAACTATGGGTATGTTGGCTCAGATTTCATGACTCATTATGGCTACTAACACCGTAGATGCAATGTAAAATGGTAGCATGAAATCACATTAACATCATGAACATCACGCCATGTAATGAGATAAAATTTGATTCATAATTACCACTCGTGCGTATCTAATCAATAAATTATTTTTCTTTACATTCCAAATTTAACATATAGGATAATAGTAGCAAGTGGAGTTTTGATCGTATTTGGAGGCTCAGAAAACAGACTTGATATGGTTGCAATTAGATGTCAGGCCAAAACACCAAAGGCTAAAGTCTTATTCTGCCTCATCGCCTTTTGGTTTCCATGAACCAACTATATTCGGTTATGCATTTCTAGTAATTTGAATCATGACCCAAAGCCATATCATTGATATAAAAAACCAAAAAAACATCATGGATCGTAACTTATACCAATCCCCTAATCGAGGATATGTTATCATCATCGACATAATAGATCATCCAACCACACAACAATTGGCTACAAACTGATTAACCAAACAAACAGCAACCGAAATCACCAATCAAAAGAAAACCAAAAAACTATTTAAGACTATTAATAATTACCATGGGTGTCTTAGAGGGTAACCCTGACCATCAAATACAACTGCCAATTATGACTTAGAGACCAACATTTCACAAGAGATAAACCATTGACAAAGTATGTCAGATGAACCGATGTCCATTATCATCAACATCAACAAATAACAAGCTCACACAAATTGCAATAAAGTCATGTGTAGAGATTAATGAAGAGGCTGATGCAACCTAAACATCTTTAGTCTTTCCTGCATGCTGCACAAGTGCATTGAAGTAGAATGCTTCGAAAGTTTCACATATGCAACAGAAATACTCTAAGTGTGAAATCTTCCGAAGCCAAGACCAACATCTTCCGAAGCCAAAGATGAAGTCTTCCGAAGCCTCAGAGACAAAGTCTTCCGAAGCTTCAAGTTCATGAAGACAGATTGCTTCCGAAGACTTTTAGTAACATGCTTTATCTGATGTACTGTTCCATAAAGTTGGACACCTTTCTGCTACAACTCTGCATGTCACCAACTAACATGGTTTGGTGAAAAGGTCCATGCTTTTGGTAACTGTACATTGAGGTCATGAGTCTGTAACTTTCTACTTTATGTATTTTATCCTTTTTGTAATAAATAAGGATGTGAGCTATGGCATGTCATAGTCACTAGTCAAAAGGCAATCTGCCTTTTGACTCTACAATTGATTTTGTGTGTGTCTAGTCAATTGTATCCAGTTGGCTTTCAAAGTATAGCCGACTGTAGGATGTTGTATAAGTATCTCATGTTCTTGTATCTTTCGAATATGCTTTGTAACACTTGTAATAGAACATAGAGAAGGCAATATACTGCATTCTTGAAAACCAAACACTTGTGTTCTTTGTGTTATGTCTCATATAATACTTGTGTTCTTAGTGTCACCACTTGGTTAATCAAGTTTACTGTTTGATCTAAGTTTAGTTTATCTCTTTTTTGTGTTGTTGTGTTGTAACTCTACACCCTTCAACGATCCTGCATTTGGTATCAGAGCATTCCAAGCTCTTGATATAAGATCTCACCATCTTTAGATCCCTCACACACACAAATACTAAACTTTTCAAATGGCAGCCATTTCCAAAACTGATATGGAAACTGGAACCATGAACAAGTCCCCACTGATCACTCTTGATGAGTTTGACATCTGGTGTTTAAGAATGGAAGGTTTTATTAGGTCTCTTGATTCAAGAATGTGGGAGTCTATTAAGAATAGATCTTTCATACCCAACACACCTTCTGCTACTGGTGCTGGTATGATCCCCAAAGATGTGGCTAACTACTCCGATGAAGATAGGAAGAGAGTAGAGATAGACAGAATAGCCATGAAAGCACTTCAAACTGCCCTTCCAAACTCTGTATACAGAGGTTTCAAGAAGTGCAAAACAGCCAAGCAGCTGTGGGATGCACTGAAACTGATGTATGAGGGTTCTTCTGAAGCCAAGGAGAACAAGAAGGATCTCCTGAAGCAGCAGTTTGAAAACTTCACCTTCAAAACAGGTGAAACCATGACTCAACAGTACTTCAGGTATGTTGAGATAGTGGATACCCTAGTGGATGGAGGAGTTTCTCTTGAAAACAGAGACATTGTAAGGAAGTTCATGTCCTCACTTCCTAGACAGTGGACACACTACTATGTGGTAATCAAGAGAACTGAAAATCTCAAAACTCTTACTCTGATTGAGTTATTTGGGATTCTCAGTGGCTACCAGATGGAGATGTAAATGCAAGGTTCATCTGGAAACTCCAACAATCAAATGGATTCAGCCTTACATGTGGTTGAAAGGGACAGCATAGAACCCAAACATCATCTCTTATGCTACCCTGACAACTCACCCAAGGTTCCTTTCATCACCTTCCCAGAGACACCAAAGGAAAACTACACTCAAGGAAGCCCATTCCAAGAGACAAGCTCTTCTCAAGCTTTTGTGTCTTCTGATGAAAGCTGTGACAACTCTCTTTTCACTCTTGAAGACCTGGACTGTATCCAGAAGATCTGGAATACATGGAAATAGTCCAGCAGATGGCTCTTCTCACTCACAGAGCCAAGAAGTTCTACAAGAGGACTGGAAGGAAGTTTCCAAGCAATGCAACCAGTGGAAAGTTTGGACTGGACAAAGGCAAAGTCAAGTGTTACAATTGTAACCTGATGGGCCACTTTGCCAGAGAGTGTAAGGCACCTAGAACAAATGGTGGCCAAACACAATCCAGATTAAACTACACTGACAAAGCTCTCCACAATAAGAAGTCAAAGCAGCAAGCTGCTGTTGTTGTTGAAGAAGGAGGCTTTGACTGGAGCTTTCAGGTTGAAGATGCCTCTCCAAACCAAGCACTGATGGTAGATCATGATGAAGCCAAGGTATTGGAACATCTTTGTACTCCTGAATGCATTGCTAAAGTTAACAGGTACAGGACCTATAACTTGGAACTGAGATCTGATATTGAGTCCTTAAACATTTTAAAATCTAATTTTAGAAAGTCTGAAAATGATTATAAGTTGAAAATAGAGGACTTAGAGAAAACCATTTTAGTTCTAAAACATGAACAGACGGATTTTAGTACTCAAATTAAAGATCTCATAACCAAGTTAACTGAGTGCCAGGCTGAGCTTGTGATCAGCAAAGCCAGGGCAGAAAAGAGTGTTCTTGAAGAAGAGACCTTCAAGAACATGATATCATCATCCCTGCATAACAAAGTGTGCTATCAAAACAGACAGGGACTGGGATCAAATGAGATAGCTCCTCCACACACAATCTTATCAGTAAGATCTCCTAGGTGTGGAACTTATGAAGATGAGCTTCCTCTCATAGATCCTATGAGTGAGGAGGATGAAGATGAGATAGTGAAGAATCCCTTTCCAAGAGTGAAGAGGAGGATTCCAAGAAGGGCCACTATTCTTCTGAGGAGAAAGTAAAGACTGTGATGACCAAGTCCATGAGAAAGAACTTGATCAGAAAGAGCAAAAGAAAGGCAAGGAAGGGTCAAGAGATCAAGGCTACTTTCGACTCTAAGCAGAAACAAGTATTTATTTCTGCAGGGTTTAAAGTGGTAGGGACTAAAGGCATCAACCAAAACTCTGCTAAGAGTTCTGGTTCTTGCTCAACTCATCTCAGCAGCAAGAAGAAGACTGATCTGCTGTGTACCACTGTTGCACAGCCTGGTCCATCAAACTCCAAGCACAGTTCTCAGCCCAAAAGGATTGTCTCAGCATCTGCAAAGATGAAGGTGGAGAAGGGAAGTGACCAAAGACAGCCTAACTCTCAAGACAAGGCTCTTGTGAAGAAGAAGATGAATTGTGTTATGTGTGACAACACCACTCACATTGCAAAGGATTGTCCTTTCAATCCTAAAAGTATTGTCCATATGGCCAAAACAAAGGCTTCAAAGAGTTCTAAGAAGATTCAAGCTTCGGAAGGAAAACCAGTTTCCTTCGGAAGTTCCAAATCTAACAAGAAGGGAAGTGGAAAATTCTCTTCGGAAGAATATTTGGTCTCGGAAGAAAGGAGTTCTTCCGAAGCACTGAAGTCTGCTGCAGTGTTTGCAGAATCTTCCGAAGGTTCAGTCATCAAAACTTCTGAAGCTCCAAAAGCTTCTAAAGTGTTGAAGGTCAAGTCCAAGACTCCAAAGGTGGTGTGGACGTCTAAGAAAGACCAAGTGACTAAGATTTCTCCATCAAAAATAGCTCAAGATCCTCTTAGTACAACCATAGGATCTATTACTGTTAAATTACCTTCTGCAATGAGCCCAAGACAAGCAAGGCTTGGGTTTCCAGATGTAAATAATCATTCTCTTTTATGCAGGGACAGCTGAAGACAGACAGAAATGTCTAGATCATAGACAGTGGCTGCTCTAGGCACATGACTGGTACTAGGTCACTACTCCAGAACTTTGAAAGGATTGATGGAGTACCTATTGCTTTTGGAGGAGATGAAGGTGGTTACATTTCTGGTAGGGGCAAGGTCACAAATGGTAAGCTCAGCATAGAAAAGGTAAACTTTGTAAAGGAGCTTGGATACAATCTTCTGAGTGTATCTCATTTTGTGATCAGAATCATAACATGCTCTTTACTGAGCATGAGTGCATTGTTCTTAAGCCTGGTGTGGTCATTCCTCATGAGCATATCCTGCTTAGAGCCCCCAGGAAAGGAAACATGTACAAGATGGATTTGCAAGAAACCTCTCCCTCTGGAGAAGTTTCATGCTTTCTGTCTAAAGCCAATAGTGATGAGTCTTCCTATGGCATAAAAGAATGTGCCATGTAAACTTTAAGAACATGAATAAGTTAATTAAGCATGACTTAGTAACTGGAATGCCAAAGAAAGAGTTTACAAGTGATAACTACTGTGTTGCATGCCTGAAAGGGAAGCAACATAAGGTATCTCACAAGCCTAAGGAAAAGAACTCAATCACTACTCCCTTACAGTTGTCACATATGGATCTCTTTGGCCCCACCAGTGTAATGAGTTTAGGAAGGACCTTATACTGTCTAGTGATCACAGATGACTTTATAAGATTCACTTGGGTTTTCTTCCTTAGAACTAAGGATGAGACTCTGAGATTCTGAAGAATTTCATCTTAAAGATTGAGAATCAATCTGATCACAAGGTCAAAATCATAAGATATGATCAAGGAACCGAATTTAAGAACCATATTGCAGGATCGTTAAAGGGTGTAGAGTTACAACACAACAACACAAAGAGGAGATAAACTAAACTTAGATCAAATAGTAAACTAGATTAACCAAGTGATGACACTAAGAACACAAGTAGTATCTGAGACAGAACACAAAGAGCACAAGTGTTTGGTTTTCAAGAATGTAGTATATTGCTTTCTCTATGTTCTATTACAAGTGTTACAAAGCATAAATAAAAGATACAAGAACATGAGATACTTATACAACACCTACAGCCGACTATACTTTGAAAGCCAGCTGGATACAATTGACTAGACACACATAAAATCAATTGTAGAGTCAAAAGGCAGATTGCTTTTTGACTAGTGACTATGACATGCCATAGCTTATATCCTTATCTATTACAAAAAGGATAAAGTACATAAAGTAGAAAGTTACAGACTCAAGACCTCAATGTACAGTTACCAAAAGCATGGACCTTTTCACCAAACCATGTTAGTTGGTGACTTGTAGAGTTGCAGCGGAAAGGTGTCCAGCTTTATGGAACAGTACATCAGATAAAGCATGTTACTAAAAGTCTTCGAAAGAAATCTGTCTTCATGAACTTGAAGTTTCGGAAGACTTTGTCTCTGAGGCTTCGGAAGACTTCATCTTTGGCTTCGGAAGATGTTGGTCTTGGCTTCGGAAGATTTCACACATAGAGTATTTCTGTTGCACATGTGAAACTTCCGAAGCATTCCACTTCAATGCACTTGTGCAGCATGCAGGAAAGACTAAAGATGTTTAGGTTGCATCAGCCTCTTCATTAATCTCTACAAACTCCCCCTAGGCTGATGCTACCAAAACACTTAGAAAACTTAGATATTAACAGTCCTCATTAGGATGATCACCATTCCTTTCTTCATAAGATGATCAGGATCCTTTAGGCTGTCAAAGTGTCTTCTCATGTCAAAGAGGTCATGCAGAGGCAACTGAAACATATCTTGCCATGTATAAATGTCTTCGATACCTTGATCTCTAATAACATGCCACCTTTCTGGATTTGTGGTGTATGTTCAAGAAAAGATGGGTCTTCCTGATGCTAGAGGAGCTACTGAAGTTGGAGTTGATTGAGCATCCTCTGGTTGCGCATCCTCAGGCTGTTCTGATTCATCCTGAGGTTCAGAAGGGGATTCAGGCTTCTTCTTCTTCTTAGACTTTGGTTTAGAAGCCATCCTCTTCTTTCTCTTTCCAAATTTTAACTGAGAAGACTGGCCTGCAACACCAGATTGATCTTCACTGTCTTTCTTAGTTGGGACTTCCTCTCTCTCAGGCTCAGAAGGAGAGGGAGGTTGACCCTGCTGTGGATCAGAAGATGAAGTTTGCTGAGCATTAGCAGGATGTCCGGTTTTGTTGTGTCTGTTTGTTCAACCTTAACCTCCACTTCAGGTGGGACCTGACTTGGAGTGGAGTGTAAGTTAGTGAGTACTCTACTCTTAATCTTTTGCTTGATTACCCTAATATGCTCATCCATAGTGGATAGACACATGGGTCCAAGTCTCCTTTCGGAGAATCCATACAACTTCAAGAAGCTCATCATCCTCTGCCTATTAGCAGACTTCTTCATGCTCTTTTAGATGATGGCTCTTGACTTTGCAGCTTCTTCCTTCATCTTCTTCTTTGTTGTCTTTCTTTCCTTGACTAACTCAAGCTCAAGTTGTTTTAAATACTCAAACTCAACATAGTCATAAGGTAAGGGAAGGAGTGCATCTGCCTGATAGAGACCTGTGGCACTCAGGTAGTTAATCATCTTGATTCTGTCTTCTTCCTTATCTACCTGAGGTTCTTGTTGAACCACATCCTCTTGTTCAGGGCTTTCTTGAACTGGTGAGAGGGTAGGCATACCTCTGTACAGTCTTTTTCTTTTTCCTCTTCTTTGACCTGTACTAGGAGTTCTGCACTTCTGCCTCCTTCTTCTCTCTTGACCTTTCCAGATCAACCAGCTCATTCAATTCATCCAAGGGGAGAGAAATGATATTATCTATGTCATAGTTCCTAGTCTGCAGATAGTTGATCCTGAATGCCCTTAACTTATCATTCCGAGTATCTGGTCTGGGGCAGCCCTGATTGCAGACTCCATGAGTCTATTAGAGGAACCTTCTCCCCTTAGCCTCCTTTTCCTCTCTCTCTCTCTCCTTTGCCTTAATCTCCTCAGATGTCATTTTTCTTTTCCCTTTGTCACTCGCAGACCTTTGTGACTCAGGGTGGAGAGAGCTTTGGCCTTTATTGCTCGTTGCAGCATCTGAGCTCAGGCCAGAGAGAGGTTGAGAAGCACCTTCACCAGCAGGGGTCTCAGAAGGAATATGGATCTCTACAGCAGTTGGAGATGATGAGACAGGGCTCTCAGGTTCTGTCACTGGGCCTTCAGTCAAGATTTCCCCTATGAAGCTAATCTTAGGGTCTGCCTCAACATCCAGTTGAGCGATGACATTGCCTGATTGTCTTAGTCTCCTTCTTAGACTGAACTCTGCAATGATCCTGTCTTGGATTCTTCTAGCCAGTCTGTTAGCTTGTCTTGATTAGCTTGGGTTGACAAGTGACATGTTAACTAGATCCAGACCTTCATAGTAGTCCAAGTTCTGAAAATTAAAGACTTCTTGCTGTCCTTGAACTCTTATGATAATGAGGGCTCTCCTGTTGTTGTCATACCTCCACCCAATAATGTGATTGAAGGATGATGAAGGTGACATAACCCTTGGTATCCCATCCTCAAATAGACTCTGTATGAAGGAGTTTGTGTAGTCCACATCAATGTGAACTAGAGGAGGTTGCTGAGAATGCACAGTTGCAAGTGAGGATGGTGAGTCCTCAATGTCCATTCTCAGAGGAACTCCCAGGTTCTGTGGCCGGAATGACTTTCTCCCCCTTTTTGGTAGCATCACCCACTTGCATAGGTGAGCTGGAGGATAGGTCAATCATATCCATAGGTTCTTGTGTTCCTGGTTGAGCTCTCCTTAAGGGTTTCCCAGCTAGTTTTTCCTTAAGATAAGAAATCTCAAGTTGCTGATCATTGATCCTGTTTTGTAAGGTAGTCACCTGAGATTCAAGGTGACTGACCTTTGAGACTAGGTAAGTGCATGTTTTAGACAGTTTGTGCACTTTTAGTCTCAGATCCCCCTCATCTTCATCAGAAGAATCACTGGGGGTGGAGAAATTGGACCAGAGTCCTTTCTCTCATGACCAGTTCTAAGTTCTTGGCTACTGGATTTTCTCTGCTCACTAGCAGTCTCAGTTGAGATGTCAGTGGGCTGAGTTGCCATGGTTGAGGTCTTAATGATGTAATCACTTTCAGAAGTGAGAGCCTCTTCCATATGGACATCCTGAACAGGTTCAGAAGTGTCCACCTCAGTTGTAGGTGACTGATGTGGATAGATGTAGGAGACACAGTAGTACTCATCTCTCTTTGAGTAGGGGGAAAGAAGAGAGATTCATTATACTCACTGAAACCTATATCTTCATCAGTACAGAAGTCAAGGTTTGGAATTGGTTGGTTGAGATCTATAGGCTGGGGATGGTAACTGTCCCTGAAGGTTGATCACTGGAGTGTTGAGACTTAGAGTGATGGCTTAAGGCAGTAGGGCTAATGAGCTCATCAGGCTGAGCATGAGGAACTTCAGCACTGATTCTTGAATAGATGGGAGTGGTCTGCTCCTCAGCTCCATTCTTCCTGTATGGGTGCGTATATGGGGGCCTCCACATACTGAATAGTCTGAGCAAGGGTTCGTTTGGATTTTCTTTGGTAGGTGATGGATTTAGGTTTTGTGGGTGGTTCGGAAGCAACAGGTGTGGGTTCAACACTAGCTTGTGCTGCTAGGTTGTCACCTTGAACAATGAGCTCTAACATTTTTGGGACTAGGGTTGTTTTTACCCTAGAGAATCCAACAGTGGACTTTCTCAATATTTTAAGATGCCAGACTTCATCTGTCCCAATTTAAAATGTTACCTGTTTCCCTTAACTGTGAGCCCAGTTCACAATTAAGAATGTACTGGACATATCTAGGAAACAAGTAATATTCTAAGGAGTCTAAGTTAGCAAGAAAATTTGTATAAACAAACTGAGAGTACTTGAATTTGACCCCTTGAACCATTCCATGGACTATGAAGGAGAGATCTTCAGGAATCTAGTCTCATCCACCATGCTTGTTTGATAAGCTGTGGATGACCACATGGAGCAGGAATCTCTATTGGGATGAGACCTTCCCTTTCCTGAAGGTCTTTACAGAGAAATCTCCCTCATACCCCATCTGCTTAAAGGATGATTAACAGCTTTCTTTGGGAAGACCACCTCACCTTCTTCATCATCCAGCTAAAGATGTCTGTTGATGATGGCCGGAGTGATGAAGATTGTTCTCCCCTGCACTGTGGCAGACAGTGCCTTCTCCCCATCCATAATGACCTCTTGGCAGGTCTTCCAGAATTCAAGCAACTGATCCTCATATAGTGGAGGATCAATAGTGAGGGAGGTGAAGTAGTTCGACAGAGATAGAAACGGCAAACCTCTGAGAAATGAGGATCTTTCTTAGAGCATAACAGAGCAACTTGATTGTGTTGTCTGTGTAGCTGCATGGTAAAGTCGGGATCATTTCTGTGAGCAAGGTTGGCCATTTTTAAGTAGCTTAAGGATGAAGGAAGAAGAAGGAAAGAAATTTCAAAGAGAAATTTGGGTTTTTAGGTTGGAGGAAGAAAAGATGATAGAAAGAGGGGGAAACCGTTGGGTTTATATGTGAGAAGGATTTCAGATAAAGTTTAATGAAAGAGGATAAACTTTGAAATTCGAATTTGGTCCCACCTCTGAAAAGTAGTTTACTTTTTGCTCAAAAAGTAGTTTTCTTGGAAGTCAAAAAGCTTCCGAAGGTTAATTATCTTCGGAAGTTTTAATTAAAAAAAGTTCGAAGCTAAAATGACTTCTGAAGAATTTCCTGAGAGATTTGAAAATTTTGCTTCAGAAGAAAAATTAAAGCTTGAGTGCTTTGTGGTAAACACAAAGCTTCCGAGAGTTAATTTTGCTTCGAAAATAAATAGTCCTTAAATTTAGTAAGTGTCTTAGACAAATATTTAAGCTTCGGAAGATAAATTTTGAACTCTTTCGAAGGTAAACATCTTAGACAGTTATTTAATTTTAAGGCATGATTTACTTTTGAAGTTAAAAACAAAAACTTCCGAAGTATCAGAAATTTTAAAAAATCTTAGGAAAGTCTTCAAAAAGAAAATTTTCATCCAAAGAAAACATGAGCTTATGAAAGTGATGAACCAGACAACTTAGGACACATATATTTTAAGAAATAATAAGAATTAGTTTTAAGAAAAGCTTACTCAAGGTTTATCATCCCAATAACTGATATAAGATATTTAAATCTCTATTCATCAAAAGCCTTTGTAAACAGATCAGCATATTGTTCATCTGTGTGAACCTTGACCGGTTTAATTAATCCCTTTTCATAGTTATCTCTTATTAAATGATACTGATATTGATGTGCTTTGTCCTTGAGTGCTGCACAGAGTTTCTGTGATTGAGATAGCACTGTTGTGTCTATATGAATGGGAGTCTCCTTGAAGTTTAACCTATAGTCTAGCAGGAGATTTTGAATCCAAAGTACTTGAGCACAACAGCTTGCAGCAGCAATGTATTCAGCTTCAACAGTTGATGCAGAGACACAGGATTTGCATTGCCATGACACAACCCTTCCACCAAGAAATTGACATCCCCCAGATGTAGACTTTGCAGTCATGTTGCAACCACCATAATCACTATCTGTATAGGCATACAGATTAAAGTTAGAATTCTTGGGATACCATAGGCCAAGTGATGATGCACCCTTGAGGTATCTTAGAATCCTCTTGATTGTGATAAGGTGAGACATTTTAGGGTTGGCTTGATATCTTGCACAAATACATGTAGCAAACATGATATCAGGCCTGCTAGCAGTAAGATACATAAGAGATCCAATCATAGCCATGTATAAATGCTCATCTACACACTCCCCTTCAAGATCAGGACCAAGGGAGTGGTTTCTGGCTATGGGTGTCTTAGCAATCTTACAGTTAGTCATATTAAACCTCTTGAGTATGTCCTGAACATACTTTGACTGACTTATGAAGATGCCATCTTCAACTTGATTCACTTGAATTCCCAGAAAGAAATTAAGTTCCCCCATGGCACTCATTTCAAATATGTCTTTCAACAACTTTCAAAGTCTTGCAGAGCTTTGGATTAGTTGAACCAAAGATGATGTCATCCACATATACCTGAACTAGCAATATGTCTTTTCCTTGTCCTTTGATGAAGAGAGTTCCATCTATAGTACCCCTCCTGTATCCATGTTTACAGAGATACTCAGACAGTGTCCCATACCACTTCCTGGGTGCCTGATGCAGCCCAAGAGAGCTTTGTCAAGCTTGCAGACATAATCAGGATGATCAGGCTCTACAAAACCAGGTGGCTATTTGACATAAACCTCTTCATCTATCACTCCATACAAAAAGGCACACTTCACATCAAGTTGAAAAACCTTGTAAGTTCTTGGATGCAGCAAATGCCAGGAATATCCTAACAGCTTCTAATCTTGCCATAGGAGCAAAGACATCAGTGTAGTCAATCCCTTCTTCTTGTGTGTATCCTTGAACAATCAGTCTAGCTTTGTTCTTGATGATGATGCCTCTATCATCTTTCTTGTTCCAAAACACCCATTTGGTTCCAATGGTAGTCTTCCCAGAAGGAAGAGGACAAAGGTTCCAAACTTTCTGCCTTTTGAATTGAAGCAGCTCTTGTTGCATAGCTTCAACCCAACTTCCATCCTTTAGAGCTTCATCAACTTTCTTTGGCTCTATCTGAGATAGGAAACAAGAGTGAAGACAAACATGTGCTTCATGGGTTTGTCCCCTTGTTTTTACCCCTAAGACAACATCTCCAATGATGTTTGTGGTAGGATGAGACTTGTGGATCCTAAGCTGAGGGATCACAACAAGTTGTTGAGAAAGATCTAAATTTAAAGTTGTTGAGAAATTTAGATCTGGCATAGATGTTTCTCCCACCACATCAGCACACTTTTCAAGTGAAACTTGATCCAAGCAGTGTGTGACATCATTGATGTTCTCATCCACAGTGTGGTTAGTGGCATCAAGAAATTCTTCTCACTGTCACAACACCATTGTTCTCTTCCACAGTTAGGTGTTCTTATCTTGTTGTAGAGCCTCTGAGCTAGAATTTGAAGGCATACCAGATGTATCAGCTGAATTTGTCATTGTAGGGTTGATAGAAACCTCATTTGTAGAAGTGGTTCCAACTGGAGCTGAAGTTATGTGTCTTGAAGATCTTCTAGCTCAAATCTTGGATCAGGATCATCTGTATTCAAATTTTCTGCAGATCATTCAACATTCTCACAAGATTTGTTAAAACAGTTGGTAACCAAATCAAGATCAAACAACCAATCCGGATGAAAACCAGTAACACAAGATATGTGTTCATTGAAAGTCACATTGGCTGACTCCTCAACAATTCTAGTTCTGAGATTGTATACTCTATAAGCTTTAGCTTGGAAAGAGTATCCAATAAAGTGTCCATCATCTGATTTCTCAGCAAACTTGGGAATTTGATCTTTGGTATTCAAGATGGTGCAAGGACATCCAAATAACCTGAGAAAACCAATGAAAGGTCTCCTCTTGTGCCAAAGTTCATAAGGAGTCTTGCCATGAGTCTTAACTACTAAAACTCTGTTCTGCACATAGCAGGCAGTGTTGACTGCCTCTGCCCAGAAGGTGATGGCAGTTTAGAGTCAGACAACATGGTTCTTGCAGCTTAATCAGTGTCATGTTTCTCCTCTCAGCAACACCATTTTGCTGAGGAGTCCTGGGAGCACTAAATTGTCTTGTAATACCCTTTTCATCATAGAATGTGTCAAGGATATGGTTTTAAATTCGGTTCCTTGATTATATCTTATGATCTTGACCTTGTGATCAGATTGATTCTCAATCTTAAGATGAAATTCTTCAGAATCTCAGGAGTCTCATCCTTAGTTCTAAGGAAGAAAACCCAAGTGAATCTTGTAAAGTCATCTATGATCACTAGACAGTATGAGGTCCTTCCTAAACTCATTACACTAGTGGGACCAAAGAGATCCATATGTAACAAGTGTAAGTGAGTAGTGATGGAGTTCTTTTCCTTAGGCTTGTGAGATACCTTATGTTGCTTCCCTTTCAGGCATGCAACACAGTGGTCATCACTTGTAAAATCTTTCTTTGGCATTCCAGTTACCAAGTCATGCTTAATTAATTTATTCATGTTCTTAAAGTTTACATGGCATATTCTTTTATGCCATAGGAAAGACTCATCACTATTGGCTTTAGTAAGAAAGCATGAAACTTCTCCAGAGGGAGAGGTTTCTTGCAAATCCATCTTGTACATGTTTCCTTTCTGGGGGCTCTAAGCAGGATATGCTCATGAGGAATGACCACACCAGGCCTAAGAACAATGCACTCATGCTCAGTAAAGAGCATGTTATGACTCTGATCACAAAATTGAGATACACTCAAAATATTGTATCCAAGCTCCTTTACAAAGTTTACTTTTTCTATGCTGAGCTTACCATTTGTGACCTTGCCCCTACCAGAAATGTAACCACCTTCATCTCCTCCAAAAGCAGCAAGGTCCTCCATCAATCCTTTCAAAGTTCTGGAGTAGTGACCTATTACCAGTCATGTGCCTGGAGCAGCCACTGTCTATGATCCAGACATTTCTATCTGTCTTCAGCTGTCCCTACACAAAAGAGAATGATTAGTTACATCTGGAAACCCAAGCCTTGCTTGTCTTGGGCTCACTTGCAGAAGGTAAATTAACAGTAATAGATCCTATGGTTGTACAAAAAGGATCTTGAGCTATTTTTGATGGAGAAATCTCAGTCACTTGGTCTTTCTTAGACGTCCACACCACCTTTGGAGTCTTGGACTTGACCTTCAAAACTTTAGAAACTTTTGGAGTTTCAGAAGTTTTGATGACTGAACCTTCAGAAGATTCTGCAAACACTGCAACAGACTTCAGTGCTTCGGAAGAACTCTTTTCTTCCGAGACCAAATGTTCTTCCGAAGAGAATTTTCCACTTCCCTTCTTGTTAGATTTGAAACTTCCGAAGGAAAATGGTTTTCCTTCCAAAGCCTGAATCTTCTTAGAGCTCTTTGAAGCCTTTGTTTTGGCCATATGGACAGTTCTTTAGGATTGAAGTGACAATCCTTTGCAATGTGAGTGGTGCTGTCACACATAACACAATTCATCTTCTTCTTCACAGGAGCCTTGTCTTGAGAGTAAGACTGTCCTTGGTCGCTTCCCTTCTCCACCTTCATTTTTGCAGATGCTGAGACAGTCCTCTTGGGCTGAGAACTGTGCTTGGAGTTTGATGGACCAGGCTGTGCAACAGTGGTACACAGGAGATCAGTCTTCTTCTTGCTGCTGAGATGAGTTGAGCAAGAACTAGAACTCTTAGCAGAGTTTTGGTTGATGCCTTCAGTACCTACCACTTTAAACCCTGCAGAAATAAAAACTTGTTTCTGCTTAGAGTCAAAAGTAGCCTTGATCTCTTGAGCCTTCCTTGCCTTTCTTTTGCTTTTTCTGATCAAGTTCTTTCTCATGGACTTGGTCATCACAGTCTTCACTTTCTCCTCAGAAGGATAGTGGCCCTTCTTGGAATCCTCCTCTTCACCCTTGTAGAGGGATTCTTCACTATCTCTTCTTCATCCTCCTCACTCATAGGATCTATGAGAGGAAGCTCATCTTTACAAGTTCCACACCTAGGAGATCTTACTGACAAGATTGTGTGTGGAGGAGCTATCTCATTGATCCCAGTCCCTGTCTGTTTTGATAGCACACTTTGTTGTGCAGGGATGAGGATATCATGTTCTTGAAGGTCTCTTCTTCAAGAACACTCTTTTCTGCCCTGGCTTTGCTGATCACAAGCTTAGCCTGACACTCAGTTAACTTGGTTATGAGATCTTTAATTTGAGTCCTAAAATCTGTGTGTTCATGTTTTAGAACTAAAATGGTTTTCTCTAAGTCCTCTATTTTCAGCTTATAATCATTTTCAGACTTTCTAAAATCAGATTTTAAAATATTTAAAGACTCAATATCAGATCTCAGTTCCAAGTGATAGGACCTGTACCTGTTAACTTTAGCAATGCATTCAGGAGTACAAAGATGTTCCAATACCTTGGCTTCATCATGATGTGCCACCAGTGCTTGGTTTGGAGAGGCATCTTCAACCTGAAAACTCCAGTCAAAGCCTTCTTCTTCAACAGCAACAGCAGCTTGCTGCTTTTACTTCTCATTATAGAGAGCTTTGTCAGTGTAGTTTGGTCTGGATTTTGTTTGGCCAGCATTTGTTCTAGGTGCCTCACACTCTCTGGCAAAGTGGCCCATCAGTTTACAGTTGTAACACTTGACTTTGCCTTTGTCCAGTCCAAACTTTCCACTGGTTGCATTGCTTGGAAACTTCCTTCCAGTCCTCTTGTAGAACTTCTTGGCTCTGTGAGTGAGAAGAGCCATCTGCTGGACTATTTCCATGTATTCCAAATCATCTGGATGGATACAGTCCAGGTCTTCAAGAGTGAAAAGAGAGTTGCCACAGCTTTCATCAAAAGACACACAAGCTTGAGAAGAGCTTGTCTCTTGGAATGGGCTTCCTTGAGTGTAGTTCTCCTTTGGTGTCTCTGGGAAGGTGATGAAAGGACCCTTGGGTGAGTTTTCAGGGTAGCATAAGAGATGATGTTTGGGTTCTATGCTGTCCCTTTCAACCACATGTAGGGTTGAATCCATTTGATTGTTGGAGTTTCTAGATGAACCTTGCATTTTCATCTCCATCTAGTAGCCACTGAGAATCCCATATAACTCAGTCAGAGTAAGAGTTTTGAGATTTTCAGTTCTCTTGATCACCACACAGTAGTGTGTCCACTGCCTAGGAAGTGAGGACATGAACTTCCTTAAAATGTCTCTGTTTTCAAGAGAAACTCCTCCATCCACTAGGGTATCCACTATCTCAACATACCTGAAGTATTGTTGAGTCATGGTTTCACCTGTTTTGAAGGTGAAGTTTTCAAACTGCTGCTTTAGGAGATCCTTCTTGTTCTCCTTGGCTTCAGAAGAACCCTCATACATCAGTTTCAGTGCATCCCACAGCTGCTTGGCTGTTTTGCACTTCTTGAAACCTCTGTATACAGAGTTTGGAAGGGCAGTTTGAAGTGCTTTCATGGCTATTCTGTCTATCTCTACTCTCTTCCTATCTTCATCAGAGTAGTTAGCCACATCTTTAGGGATCATACCAGCATCAGTAGCAGAAGGTGTGTTGGGTATGAAAGATCATTCTAATAGACTCCCACATTCTTGAATCAAGAGACCTAATAAAACCTTCCATTCTTAAACACCAGATGTCAAACTCATCAAGAGTGATCAGTGGGGACTTGTTCATGGTTCCAGTTTCCATATCAGTTTTGGAAATGGCTGCCATTTGAAAAGTTTAGTATTTGTGTGTGTGAGGGATCTAAAGATGGTGAGATCTTATATCAAGAGCCTGGAAAGCTCTGATACCAAATGCAGGATCGTTGAAGGGTGTAGAGTTTAAACACAAAAACAGAAAGAGGAGATAAACTAAACTTAGATCAAACAGTAAACTAGATTAACCAAGTGATAACACTAAGAACACAAGTAGTATATGAGACAAAACACAAAGAGCACAAGTGTTTGGTTTTCAAGAGTGCAGTATATTGCTTTCTCTATGTTCTATTACAAGTGTTACAAAGCATAAATAAAAGATACAAGAACATGAGATACTTATACAACATCCTACAGCCAGCTATACTTTGAAAGCCATCTCGATACAATTGACTAGACACACATAAAATCAATTGTAGAGTCAAAAGGCGGATTGCCTTTTGACTAGTGACTATGACATGCCATAGCTCACATCCTTATCTATTACAAAAGGGATAAAGTACATAAAGTAGAAAGTTATAGACTCAAGACCTCAATGTACAGTTACCAAAAGCATGGACCTTTTCACCAAACCATGTTAGTTGGTGACTTGCAGAGTTGCAGCGGAAAGGTGTCCAGCTTTATGGAACAATACATCAGATAAAGCATGTTACTTAAAGTCTTCGGAAGAAATCTGTCTTCATGAACTTGAAGCTTCGGAAGACTTTGTCTCTGAGGCTTCGGAATACTTCATCTTTGGCTTGGGAAGATGTTGGTCTTGGCTTCGGAAGATTTCACACTTAGAATATTTCTGTTGCACATGTGAAACTTTCGAAGCACTCCACTTCAATGCACTTGTGCAACATGCAGGAAAGACTAAAGATGTTTAGGTTGCATCAACCTCTTCATTAATCTCTACACATATCCTTGACACATTCTGTGATGAAAAGGGTATTACAAGACAAGTTATTGCTCCCAGGACTCCTCAGCAAAACGGTGTTGCTGAGAAGAGAAACAGGACACTGATTGAAGCTACAAGAACCATGTTGTCTGACTCTAAACTGCCAATCACCTTCTGGGCAGAGGCAGTCAACACTGCCTGCTATGTGCAGAACAGAGTTTTAGTAGTTAAGACTCATGGCAAGACTCCTTATGAACTTTGACACAAGAGGAGACCTTTCATTGGTTTTCTCAGGTCATTTGGATGTCCTTGCACCATCTTGAATACCAAAGATCAAATTGCCAAGTTTGCTGAGAAATCAGATGATGGACACTTTGTTGGATACTCTTCCCAAGCTAAGGCTTATAGAGTATACAATCTCAGAACTAGAATTGTTGAGGAGTCAGCCAATATGACTTTCAATGAACACACACCTTGTGTTACTGGTTCTGGTCCGGATTGGCTGTTTGATCTTGATTTGGTTACCAACTGTTTTAACAAATCTTGTGAGAATGTTGAAGGATCTATAGAAAATTTGAATACAGATGATCCTGATCCAAGATTTGAGCTAGGAAGATCTTCAAGACACATATCTTCAACTCCAGTTGGAACCACTTCTGCAAATGAGGTTTCTATCAACCCTACAATGACAAATTCAGCTGATACATCTGGTATGCCTTCAAATTCTAGCTCAGAGGCTCTACAACCAGATAAGAACACCTTAACTGTGGAAGAGAACAATGGTGTTGGTGACAGTGACCAAGAATTTCTTGATGCCACTAACCACATTGTGGATGAGAACATCAATGATGTCACACACTGCTTGGATCAAGTTTCACTTGAAAAGTGTGCTGATGTGGTGGGAGAAACATCTTTGCCAGATCTAAATTTCTCAAATTTAGATCTTTCTCAACAACTTGCTATGATCCCTCAGCTTAGGATCCACAAGTCTCACCCTACCACAAACATCATTGGAGATGTTATCTCAGGGGTAAAGACAAGAGGACAAACCCATGAAGAAAATGTTTGTCTTCACTCTTGTTTTCTATCCCAGATAGAGCCAAAGAAAGTTGATGAAGCTCTAAAGGATGGAAGTTGGGTTGAAGCTATGCAACAAGAGCTACTTCAATTCAAAAGGCAGAAAGTTTGGAACCTTTGTTCTCTTCCTTCTGGGAAGACTACTATTGGAACCAAATGGGTGGTTAGGAACAAGAAAGATGATAGAGGCATCATCATCAAGAACAAAGCTAGACTTGTTGTTCAAGGATACACACAAGAAGAAGGGATTGACTACACTGATGTCTTTGCTCCAGTGGCAAGATTAGAAGCTGTTAGGATATTCCTGGCATTTGCCGCATCCAAGAACTTCAAGGTTTTTCAACTTGATGTGAAGTGTGCCTTTTTGTATGGACTGATAGATAAATAGGTTTATGTCAAAACACCACCTGGTTTTGTAGATCCTGATCATCCTGATCATGTCTGCAAGCTTGACAAAGCTCTCTATGGGCTACATCAGGCACCCAGGAAGTGGTATGAGACACTGTCTGAATATCTCTGTAAACATGGATACAGGAGGGGTACTATAGATGGAACTCTCTTCATCAAAGGACAAGGAAAAGACATATTGCTAGTTCAGGTATATGTGGATGACATCATCTTTGGTTCAACTAATCCAAAGCTCTGCAAAGACTTTGAGAAGTTGATGAAAGACAGATTTGAAATGAGTGTCATGGGGGAACTCAATTTCTTTCTGGGAATTCAAGTGAAGCAAGTTGAAGATGGCATCTTCATAAGTCAGTTAAAGTATGTTCAGGACATACTCAAGAGGTTTAATATGACTGACTGTAAGATTGCTATGACACCCATAGCCAGAAACTACTCTCTGGGTCCTGATCTTGAGGGGGAGTGTGTAGATGAGCATTTATATAGGGCTATGATTGGGTCTCTTATGTATCTTACTGCTAGCAGGCCTGATATCATGTTTGCTACATGTATTTGTGCAAGATATCAAGCCAACCCTAAGATGTCCACCTTATCACTATCAAGAGGATTCTAAGATCTCTCAAGGGTGCATCAACACTTGGCCTATGGTATCCCAAGAATTCTGACTTTAATCTGTATGCCTATATAGATAGTGATTATGGTGGTTGCAACATGACTGCAAAGTCTACATCTGGGGGATGTCAATTTCTTGGTGGAAGGGTTTTCTCATGGCAATGCAAGAAACAATCTTGTGTCTCTGCATCAACTGCTGAAGCTAATACATTGATGCTGCAAGCTGCTGTGCTCAAGTACTTTGGATTCAGAATCAGATGTTGGACTATGGGTTAAACTTCAAGGAGACTCTCATTCACATAGACAACAACAGTGCTATCTCAATCACAGAGAACCCTGTGCAGCACTCAAGGACAAAGCACATCAATATCAGGTATCATTTAATAAGAGATAACTATGAAAAGGGATTAATTAAACTAGTCAAGGTTCACACAGATGAACAATATGCTGATCTGTTTACAAAGGCTTTTGATGAACAGAGATTTAAATATCTTATATCAGCTATTGGGATGATAAACCTTGAGTAAGCTTTTCTTAAAACTAATTCTTATTATTTCTTAAAATATGTGTGTCCTAAGTTGTCTAGTTCATCACTTCATAAGCTCATGTTTTCTTTGGATGAAAATTTCTTTTTGAAGACTTTCCTTAGATTTTTTAAAAATTTTGATACTTCGGAAGTTTTGTTTTAAACTTCGGAAGTAAATCATGCCTTCAAATTAAATAACTGTCTAAGAAGTTTACCTTCGGAAGAGTTTTCAAAATTTATCTTCCCAAGCTTAAATATTTGTCTCAGACAATTATTCAATTTTAAGGACCATTTACTTCCGAAGCAAAATTAACTCTCGGAAGCTTTGTCTGTTTACACACAAAGAATTCAAGCTTTAATTTTTCTTCCGAAGAAAAATTTTCAAATCTCTCAGGAAATTCTTCCAAAGTCATTTTAGCTTCGGAAGCTTTTTAATTAAAACTTCCGAAGATAATTAATCTTCGGAAGCTTTTTGACTTCCAAGAAAACTACTTTTTGAGCAAAAAGTAAACGACTTTTTCGGAGGTGGGACCGACATCCGTATGTCAAAGTTTATCCTCTTTCATTAAACTTTATCTGAAATCCCTCTCACATATAAACCCAACGGTTTCCCCCTCTTTCTATCATCCTTCCTCCAAACCTAAAACCCAAATTTCTCTCTGAAATTTCTTTCTTTCTTCTTCCTTCGTTCTTAAGCTACTTCAAAATGGCCAACCTTGCTCACAGAAATGATCCCAACTTTACCATGCAGCTATACAGACAACACAATCAAGTTGCTTGTTTGCTCTGAGAAAGATCCTCATTTCTCAGAGGTTTGTCGTTCCTTGTCTCTGTCGAACTACTTCACCTCCCTCACCATTGATCCTCCACTCTATGAGGATCAGTTGCTTGAATTCTGGAAGACCTGCCAAGAGGTCATTATGGATGGGGAGAAGGCACTGTCTGCCACAGTGCAGGGGAGAACAATCTTCATCACTCCGGCCATCATCAACAGACATCTTTAGCTAGATGATGAAGAAGGTGAGGTGTTTTTTCCAAAGGAAGCTGTTAATCATTCCTTTGAGCAGATGGGGTATGAGGGAGAATTCTTTGTAAAGACCTTCAGGAAAGGAAAGGTCTCATCCCAATGGAGATTTCTGCTCCATGTGGTCATCCACAACTTATCAAACAAGCATGGTGGATGGGACCAGAATCCTGAAGATCTCTCCTTCATAGTTAATGGAATGGTTCAAGGGGTCAAATTCAGATACTCTCAGTTTGTTTATACAAACTTTCTTGCTAACTTAGACTCCTTAGAAATTACTTGTTTCCTAGATATGTCCAGTACATTCTTAATTGTGAACTGGGCTCACAGTTAAGGGAAACAGGCAACATTTTTAAATTGGGACAGATGAATCCCGGCATCCTTAAAATATTGAGAAAGTCCACTGTTGGATTCTCTGGGGTAGAAACAGTCCTAGTCCCAAAAATTTTAGAGCTTATTGCTCAAGGTGACAACCTAGCAGCACAAGCTACTGTTGAACCCACCCTACTACTTCCCAACCACCGACACAGCCTAAAATATCCATCACCTACCAAAGAAAATACAAACGAACCCCTGCTCAGACTATTCAGTCTGTGGAGGCGCCCATATACTCACCCATACAGGAAGAAATGGACACTGGAGCTCCCATTTCTCCTGAGGAGCAGACCACTCCCATCTATTCAAGAATCAGTGCTGAGGTTCCTCATGCTCAGCCTGATGAGCTTATTATCCCTACTGCTTTAAGCCATCACTCTGAGTCTCAACACTCCAGTGATCAACCTTCAGGGGACAGTTACCATCCCCAGCCTATAGATCTCAACCAACCAATTCCAAACCTTGACTTCTATACTGATGAAGATATAGGTTTTAGTGAGTATAATGAATCTCTCTTCTTTCCCCCTACTCAAAGAGAGATAAGTACTCTTGAGTCTCCTACATCTATCCCACATCAGTCACCTACAATTGAGGTGGACACTTCTGAACCTGTTCAGGATGTCCATATGGAAGAGGCTCTCACTTCTGAAAGTGATTACATCATTAAGACCTCAACCATGGCAACTCAGCCCACTGACATCTCAACTGAGACTGCCAGTAAGCAGAGGAAATCTAGTAGCCAAGAACTTAAAACTGGTCATGAGAGAAAGGACTCTGGTCCAGTCTTCTCCATCCCCAGTGATTCTTCTGATGAAGATGAGGGGGATCTGAGACTAAAAGTGCACAAACTGTCAAAAACATGCACTTACCTAGTCTCAAAGGTTGGTCACCTTGAATCTCAGGTGACTACCTTACAAAACAGGATCAATGATCAGCAACTTGAGATTTCATATCTTAAGGAAAACTAGTTGGGAGACCCTTAAGGAGAGCTTAACCAGGAACACAAGACCTGTGGATGTGGACTACACAGACTCCTTCATACAAAGTTTGTTTGAGGATGGGATACCAAGGGCTATGTCATCTTCATCATCCTTCAATCACATATTGGGTGGAGGTATGACAACAACAGGAAAGCCCTCATTATCATAAGAGTTCAAGGACAGCAAGAAGTCTTTAATTTTCAAAACTTGGACTACTATGAAGGTCTGGATCTAGTCAACATGCCACTTGTCAACCCAAGCCAATCAAGATAAGCTGACAGACTGGCTAGAAGAATCCAAGACAGGATCATTGCACAGTTCAGCCTAAGAAGGAGACTAAGGCAATCAGGCAATGTCATCGGTCAACTGGATGTTGAGGCAGACCCTAAGATTAGCTTCATAGGGGAAACCTTGACTGAAGGCCCAGTGATAGAACCTGAGAGCCCTGTCTTATCATCTCCAACTGCTGCAGAGATCCATATTCCTTCTGAGACACCTGCTGGTGAAGGTGCTTCTCAACCTCTCTCTGGCCTGGGCGCAGATGCTGCAACGAGCAATGAAGGCCAAAGCTCTCTCCACCCTGAGTCACAAAGGTCTGAGAGTGACAAAAGGAAAAGAAGATGACATCTGAGGAGATTGAGGAGGAGGAGAGAGAGAGAGGAAAAGAGGCTAAAGGGAGAAAGTTCCTCTACTAAGTCTTCAAGACTCATGGAGTCTGCAATCAGGGCTGCCCCCAGACCAGATACTCAGAATGATGAGTTAAGGGCAGTCAGGATTAACTATCTGCAGACTAGGAACTATGACATAGATAGTGTCATTTCTTTCCCCTTGGATGAATTGAATAAGCTGGTTGATCTGTAAAGATCAAGAGAGAAGAAGGAGGCAGAAGATGCAGAACTCCTAGTACAAGTCAAAGAAGAGAGAAGAAGAAAAAGACTGTACAAAGGTATGCCTACCCTCTCACAAGTTCAAGAAAGTCCTAAACAAGAGGATGTGGTTCAACAAGAACCTCAGGTAGATAAGGAAGAAGAAAGAATCAAGATGATTAACTACCTGAGTGCCACAGGCCTTTATTAGGTAGATGCACTTCTTCCCTTACCTTATGACTATATTGAGTTTGAGTACTTAAAACAACTCGAGATTGAGTTAGTCAAGGAAAGAAAGACAACAAAAAAGAAGCTAAGGGAAGAAGCTGCAAAGTCAAGAGCCATCATCCAAAAGAGCATGAAAAAGGCTGCTGATAGGCAGAGGATGATGAGCTTCTTGAAGCTGTATGGATTCTCCGGAAGGAGACTTGGACCCATGTCTCTATCCATTATGGATGAGCATATCAGGGTAATCAAGCAGAAGATTAAGAGTGGAGAGATCACTGACTTACGCTCCACTCCAAGTCAGGCCCCACCTGAAGTGGAGGTTAAGGTTGAGCAAACAGACACAACACAACTGAACCTCCTGCTAATGCTCAGCAAGCTTTATCTTCTGATCCACAACAGGGTCAACCTCCTTCTCCATCTGAACCTGAGAGAGAGGAAGTCCCAACTAAGAAAAACAGTGAAGATCAATCTGGTGCTGCATGCCAGTCTTCTCAATTAAAATTTGGAAAGAGAAGGAAAAGGATGGCTTCTAAACCAAAGTCTAAGAAGAAGAAGAAGCCTGAATCCCCTTCTGAACCTCAGGGTGAATCAGAACAGCCTGAGGATGTGTAGCCAGAGGAAGCTCAATCAACTCCAACCTCAGTAGCTCCTCTAGCATTAGGAAGATCCATCTTGTCTTGGACATACCCACAAATCCAAAAAGGTGGCATGTTATTAGATCAAGGCATTGAAGACATCTATACATGGAAAGATATGTTTTAGTTGCCTCTGCATGATCTCTTTGACATGAGAAGACACTTTGACAGCCTGAAGGATCCTGATCATCTTATGAAGAAAGGAATGGTGATCATCCTAATGAGGACTGTTAATATCTGAAGTTTTCTAAATGTTTTGGTAGCATCAGCCTAGGGGGAGTTTGTAGAGATTAATGAAGAGACTGATGCAACCTAACATCTTTAGTCTTTCCTGCATGCTGCACAAGTGCATTGAAGTAGAATGCTTCGGAAGTTTCACATATGCAACAGAAATACTCTAAGTGTGAAATCTTCCAAAGCCAAGACCACATCTTTCGAAGCCAAGATGAAGTCTTCTGAAGCCTCAGAGACAAAGTCTTCCGAAGCTTCAAGTTCATAAAGACAGATTTCTTCTGAAGACTTTTAGTAACATGCTTTATCTGATGTATTGTTCCATAAAGCTGGACACCTTTCCGCTGCAACTCTGCATGTCACCAACTAACATGGTTTGGTGAAAAGGTCCATGCTTTTGGTAACTGTACATTGGTCTTGAGTCTGTAACTTTCTACTTTATGTACTTTATCCTTTTTGTAATAGATAAGGATGTGAGCTATGGCATGTCATAATCACTAGTCAAAAGGCAATCTGCCTTTTGACTCTATAATTGATTTTGTGTGTGTCTAGTCAATTGTATCCAGCTGGCTTTCAAAGTATAGCCGGCTGTAGGATGTTGTATAAGTATCTCATGTTCTTGTATCTTTCGAATATGCTTTGTAAAACTTGTAATAGAACATAGAGAAGGCAATATACTTACTTGTGTTCTTAGTGTCACCACTTGGTTAATCCAGTTTACTGTTTGATCTAAGTTTAGTTTATCTCCTTTTTGTGTTGTTGTGTTGTAACTCTACACCCTTCAACGATCCTGCATCATGTCAAACTAACGTCTCAAAAGAGCTAAAGGTCAACATCATCGACTTGGGTAACAAGTCTCAGGTAAGCATCAACCAACCATCACCAACATCACAAAAAGACCAAAAGACCATTGGCATAAACAAAACAATTTGAAAACATTAAGACCACACCAAAACAATGTGGATAGCCCATGATACTAGGAGAAAACTCATGGCACCACGTCAAACACAAATGAGAGGTGGCATGACAGCATGCACACCGTCATCGCTAACATCGAACAAAGATAGGAGGTCGACATGCAACCGACTACACTGACATCAAAACCAAGGCCATCACTAGCGACAACAAAAATGAACGTCTCCCCCTTTCTTAGGGCGGCAATGAACAACGACGAAACCCCCAAACAACATCTCAGCAAGCATGTCCACCACCACTGGTTACGACATAATTGATGGTAGAATAGATACCTGAAACGGTTATAACAACACACAATAGCCATAAATGGTCGACCGGGCACCACCAAAGTCTAGAGAATGGGTTTGCAACTGCAACATACAAATGAAAGCAAGAAACACTTTCACACACTGTGCACACATCAAAGATTGTACCCGAAGCCTTACAACTTGTACCGCACTATTCATCCCACTCATTTTTTAATATATATAGGTTAATGTTAAGAATAAGAGTAAGCACACAAACAAAATTTAAAAATAAACATAAAATAGAAAACCAGAACGGATTCAAACTCCGGCGTGGAGTTCAACTAAAAGCCTTGGAAACGGTTGGGCTGAATTTTTTTGGTAGTTTACTATGAATCTTATTTTATACATACTAATGGTTACTTTCAAAAAGCCAATGTGTTCATATGAAATTTTAGCATAATACGGTTTATTACAAATAATAATAAGGTCGTATGACCTCATTCTTACAAATTTGAGCATAGAATTACAAATTTGAGCATAGAATTTTTTTCCTATGTTCATATTTATAAGAATCCGATATTAAAATTTTATGTCAGATCAGATTCGTTTCGGGCCCGTTCAAGTTTTAATTAACTAATCATTTTATAAGTTTCACTCAATAAGAAAGCTTTATATCTAATTTCTCCATAGCTACATGTTTTCGACCCAAACGAAGATTCAATCAATCATTCTAAATCATAATAATATATAAACCAAGTAGGGTACCAATGAACTTAGATGAAAAATTAGAAACTCGATCATTTTTCCAAACTTTTATACTTCACCCAAACCTGTAGACCTCTTCAGTCATATGGACTCTACTAACGCTATAATTCAGTATGGTTGATTTCCAATGCTTAGGTTCTCAATAATATTAAAGTTCCACAAATTATATCAATTAATCAAATAGAAAATTGAAAGATTACAATTCAGTGAAATTAACCTGGGAAAACTTGTTCCTATATAGGTTCAAATTTCAAGTGTGATTAACTAAGAAGAAACTTGTTGACCTAGAGAAATTTTGCAATTTACAAAATAAGAAACCATTACAATTTGCTAATGTAAGAGAGTTTGAAAATGAACCAATCTAGTAATTGTGTATCTGATACGCTAAACATTGTAGTTTAGATGGTGTGGAAAAGTGAAATCTGCAGACTAGGTTGTGGGATGCAAAAACACTTTTTGAATCTATTTCAATTTCAATATAATATTTATCAAAACCACAAATTTATTAGACGCACAGCCATTATGTTAACAAATTGTAAAAATGAATTACTACAAAGATAAGCAATGGAAGAGGAACAAGAATACAATAAAATAGTATAATCGAAACCCTAAAATTGTTGACAGGATCAGTGATCACAAGTTTGATGTATCAGAATATAAAGCAGCGGAATACAAACACGAATTAGACAAATTGTAGCAAGTAATCGATATTTGTAAGCATTAAGACCGCATACGGTTATAGGGAGAGAATATGTATTTCTGATTTCTAGGAATGTTTATAGATGTAGAATATTTCTAATCGAATCAATCATCCATTCCATTCAATTACTCATTTCACTCACTGATTACAATAGGTTGTCACTCCTTATAAGAGTGCAACAGTCACTGCTGTTATCACGGAAAGTGACAACTGGCAGATCCAATACAGAAATAACTAATTCTTAACAAACTACTGAAATGTTCACAACTACTGAGAACATATCAGCAAGTTAAGTACAAAATATAAAACTACTGAAACTACAACGACTGAAGAACAAGCTCTTCAGTCGTTTAAACAAAACTACTGAAACATAGAAAATAAAACTACTGATATCACAACTACTGAAGAAGTACTCTCAGCAGTTGTAACAAACTACTGAGGCTTCAGTACTTGATCTTCAGACTTTGACCTTCAGGTGTTTCATCAGCTGATGACTTCAGTAGATATCATCAGCTGATGTCTTCAGTCTTTGTCTTCAGACTTTGTACATCAGTTGTTGATCTTCAGCACTTGCGAACTCTTCAGCTGTTGTACTTCAGTACTTTGGTCTTTCAGCTTCAGCACTTGTGTTCTTCAGCTGTTGTACTTCAGCACTTTTTTGGTCTTCAGCTGTTAAGGTCTTCAGCACTTGATCTTCAGCTGTTGAAGTCTTCAGCACTTGCAAACTACTGATGAGGCTTTCACAGTTGTTGTGATACCGTGTGGGACTTAGAGGTTTTCTGATCTTGGCTCATTGGTTCTTTTGGTCCAACAAACTCCCCTGAACCAATGCAGCCAAAACCCTAACTTATTTATACTCCCACTTATTGATGGCAAAATGTTGGTCTTTTTCCTTCTTGATCAGTAGAGAAGATGACCCATGTAAGCTCCGGGCCTGGGAAGAAATCTCAAATATTTGTTTGGCAGAGTGGGAACTCTGTTTGGGGAACTGGACACAGAGTTGTTATCCCATTCATGAGATTTACTTCCCCATAATGAGTCTGTATGACTCACGAACATAGGCCTCAAGGAGAAAACTTGTTCCTCTTGAGAGAGTTCTTCTGCTCCTCCTTCGAAGAAGAACTCTGGACCATAGTACTCTGATAATACTTCATGGTCCTGCCATTTTTCAGCTCCACCGTAGTTACCTCCCTATATACAAATTCATCAGGATGGTTGCCTTCAAGGAGTAACTGGAGCTCATCTTTTGGATGTCTTCAAGCTTTTTATATAACAACCCCTTCTTAATCATCTTGTTTTCTAGTAAGGCTTGAGGTCTCTTCTGCTGTGTGGTGAGCTTTCTGAATTCATCAATGATTTCCAAGGTGAGACTACAACGGCCAACATGATGGTAGATTCTATTGTTTTTCATACCTGGCCGTTGTATCTGTGGGGATAGTTCTTTTATGGATTCTAGAACTCACCCTGGGGTCTGGCCATACTCTCACTCTCTCCTTCTGATACTGAAGGTGTGCCTGAGAGTGTAACCTTTGAGCATGCCCTTTCATGGCTTGAATAGATGATGACTGAGGAAATTCCTTGTCAACCATCTTCAACAGTTGCTCATCGTGCTGTTTCTGCTGTTCTTCTTCTTCTATCTTGACTCTGACCATTTCCCTTTGAGAGTCAGGTGTGATCATGGATTGACTTCGGGGTTTTGGTAGCTTAGAACAGCAGAGAGTGGCAGACTATCATCTTCATCTCCTTCTTCTTCTTCTTCTTCCATCCTCAGCACCTTCTCCTCCTTCGGGGTTCATCACTGAGGATGGTTGGGTTGGTGAGGGAATTGGTTTTGAAGAATGATGAGGATTTTGGATTTTGCTTAGAGGTGGTTGGGAGATTTGAGGGATAGGATCTGTTTGAGTGGGTGTGGAAGGGAAGGTTGATCTAGCATCCTTGTAGTTAGCTTCGCCTTTGTGAGTTTAGCCTCTCAACCTTTTACCAGCTCCAGCTCATCCAGGGCTTCCACAAAATCCCTTTGTTAAATTGCTCAGACAGACAGATTCTGGTGGCTATAGCCAGAATGCTGTCCCTGGTCCATGCGCGGATCTCCATTAATGATCTTCCCAAGTATTTTGCAATAAAGCGGATCATTATTTCCAACTCTCTTTCTCAAGAGCATCATACCCTGCCCATCGGGTTGTATCTCTTGTACTTCTAACCTTCTGATCTCACTATCCAGTGTGGCTGTGTCAAACCCCTGCCTGAAGAGTGTTCAATTATTTTATCCATGGAGCGGCTGGTGTGGTGTCAGCTTCTTTGACCAGCTCCTCCAAGGATTGTCTTCAGCAGTGTGATCATCAGCACTTCTCTTTCGCTTGTAAGTGAGCAGAGGTTGCTTTTCTTTTTCCTCCTCTTGGACTTGCTTCTTCTTTCCAGATCTTTCCTCATTCCTTTCTTTCAATCTATTCCCTTTTTGGTTTCTGCATTTTGAGCATGGTCTTTTTGATTGGAGGAAGGGGTTGTGGTACAGCGCAGAAAGAGTCTTTGGACAGCAGCATCAACCAGGGGCTGTAATGTGGAGGAAAGCCTCACCAAGTGTTTGATCACTCTATCAAGCTTGATATCAGTGATGATTGGGTGTGATGAGAGGGAGGGAATTTTGGAGTACAGCACCTATTTGCTCAGGAGGGTTCTGTTCCTGAGAAGTAGGGCCTGAAGCAGAGGCAGGTGGTTGATTTTGGGGTGGCTCTGGTTTGGGAAACCTTCAAGGGAAGGTGCCATCTGTGGGTGTATGATGGTGGCAGATGGACTTGCATCCTGAGACATCTTGGCCAGAGCTCTTTGAGTCTGCTAACCTCATCCTCTAGAATGGTGTTTTGAGCAACTACATCATAGAAGAAGCTCAGGTCATCATCAGTTGATACTGAATCACCTGACCTCCTGCTTAGAGCAGGATTTACATGCACTGGGTGTAGACCAGTTGGTGCATGTGCCCCTTGTGCTTGGTACTGGGGACTTCCAGCCTCAGGACAATGTCCATCATCAGCTGTTGCCTCTAGGGAGGTCTTAGCAATGTTACCAGCCTCACTCTGGTCATGTGCTGAGTCAGAGGAGGTGGCAGCCTCACTAGATATTCTAAGCTCCTTGTCTACACCAGGAGATAGAATTGGGAAACCCCTGTGCTAGGGTTCTCAGGTGCACTGTGTTCCTCCCTCTCAATTGTAGAGGAATTCCCAGTAGTAAGTGGTTTCTGGGGAGGGGGTGAGGAGTGCAATTGAGTCAGCACTTGTGCAACTATTAAAGTTGGGCTGTGAGGGGCGGTTGTTTGGGGTAAGGGGTTAGAAGCAGTGTGCACCTGGGGTGGATGGTGCTCTTCAATGGCAATCTCCTCAAGTGAGTAAGATCCCAGATAAGTAGGTGCCCCTTGGGTTGCTGCAGGCTCCTGTTGAGAGGAAGCCTGAGCGGCTGTGGCTGGAAGAGTCATGTATCCACTAGGGGGTTGGACTCGTGGATATATCCTGCGTTGTGGTGCAGGAGCATCCTCAGGGGACTCAATTCCCTGAGTAGCCATTTTGGGTTTCTTTTTGGTGGGTTTGGTGGGGACATTGGATTTGGAGGTGGTGGCTGTGGGTTCCAGCTGCGTGGGTTGCGCAGCTTGGCAGCCAGTTTGAGTGTCCGGTCAGAGTTGTGCGGGAGTATACTTCTGGCAGAACAGCCGTAGCAGGGACTCCCAAGCCAACAAGTCCCTCAGCATTAAGCTGGTCTATAATAATGGCCATTATGAACCGTGGATATAGTATCCAACGGTTGGCAGTTAGTTTTTGAGCCATATCTTTGAGCTCTGAAAATATTAATTCTGAAAAGTTCAGTGGTTGTTGCTCAAGGATAGAATACATTACCTGCTGCCATTTGGTGGACATTTGATCCCAAGACGACGTCTTAGGGGCCAAACATACATTGACCATGTGAAAAATCAGGCGCTCAGCGTCATTAAAGTGTTTCTTCATGATGGTGGTGGCACTGAGATCACCTTGATATCCATGCTGAGCAAATGATAGATCTATGGTGCCCTTCGGATATCCAGCAGGAGAGGTAGCATCACTCAGTTGAAGAATTTTACGGATTGTTTCAGGAGTAATGACTACTTCTTTGTTGTTGATGACTGATCGGAGGGATCGTGTGTTGCTCTCCTCAGTTGTAACAGTAACGTTCATCCAAAATTGGTTCAAGGATTCGGCATGTAAGACGGGGTTCAGAAAGAATGCCTGTTGTATTGGGACTGAACCATAAGATCGATAGCAGTATCGAACTTAGTCCAGATCGGCGATTTGTGAGGTAGGCAACACAGTTGTGTCGCGGTTTAATTTGCATAGACGCCATGGAGAAGGAAGTTTTGGAGAGGAACGTTAGGTTTGAAGAAGATGAAGCATGGAGAGCTCAGGTTAGGGGTATTTATAGGGTACGGGTGAGGAAACGACTGAAGGATGTGGTGTTAGTCATCAGTAGTTTTAAACGACCGTTGACATGGTATTATCCTTTCAGACGTTGAAACAGCTGAAGTCGTGGTGTTAGGCATCAGTAGTTTAGAAAACTACTGAAGACCGTGGTTTTGACTTCAGATGATTGAAACAACTGAGGACATGGTGTTTGTCATCAGTAGTTATGAAACTACTGAAGACAGTGGTTTTGTCATCAGCTGTTGTAAACAACTGAAGACTTGGTATTAGTCATCAGTAGTTATAAAAACTACTGAAGACGTGGTTTTGCTTCAGTTGTTTAAAATGAAACAGCAGTTGTACAAACGACTGAAGAGAAAGTTCTCTTCAGCTTTTTTCGTCAATTCTTAGCTTTTCAGCTGTTTCAAACTGTCCTCAACACATTCATCAGTCTTTATGGCTGATTTCAGTTGTTTCATAGGACATCAGTACTTATCTGTTTTTACTGATTGCAGTAGTTATGACTGCATCAGTAGTTGTAACTACATCAGTAGTTTCGAACAGATGAAGTACTTCAGTACTTGTGAGACATTAGCCTTCAGTAGTTATAAAAACTACTGAGGTTAAAAAAGCTCATCAGTACTTATATGTGACAGGTACTCATGATCATCAGTATGAATTACTGAGATCATCAGTAGTTGTCACTATTCTAGCTGCAGCATACCAAGCCTTAACACCAGGTTTTGGAAAGTTGAACTATCCAAAGGCTTAGTAAAAATGTCTGCAAGCTCATCAGCACTAGGCACAACTTAGGATCAATCAGACCTTTTTCAAAACAATCCCTTATAAAATGATGTCTGATCTCTATATGTTTGGTCCTAGAGTGCTGGACTGGATTTTTGACAATGCAAAGAGCTGAAGCACTATCCATTAACAATGGAGTCTTAGTCTCTGTAATGCCATAATCCAAAGTTGGTTTTGAAGCCAGAGTACCTGAGATGTACAGCTTGCAGCAGCAATGTACTCTGCTTCCGCAGTGGATGTAGCAACTGAGGTCTGTTTCTTGCTCTGCCAAGAAATCAAGCATTTGCCTAGGAATTGACATCCACCAGAAGTTGATTTCTGGTCAACTTACACCCTGCATAGTCACTGTCAGAAAAAGCAACTAATTTACCAGAATGTCCGGTAGAATACCATAAACCTAGAGATGGAGTGCCTTGCAGATATCTAAAGATCCTCTTGACTGCAATCAGATGAGACTCTTTAGGTGCACCTGAAATCTAGCACAAACACATGTAGCAAACAAATATCTGGTCTAGAAGCTGTTAATACATCAAGGACCCAATCATACATCTGTAAAGTGTTTCATCAACCACTTTACCTTTCTGATCTGAGTCCAGTTGTGTGGTGCTGCTCATGGGAGTAGAACAGGGCTTACAGTTTTGTAAATCAAACTTTTGCAAAAGATCTTTTGTATATTGGATTGATGAATAAAAATTCCATCAGCCTTTTGTTTGATTTGCAACCCCAGAAAGAACTGTAATTCTCCATGGCACTCATTTCAAACTTCTGTTGCATCAACTTTGTAAAGGCATCACACAACTTTGGATCAGAGGATGCAAAAATGATATCATCTACATAAATTTGAACAAGTAGATTATGCTGCCCAGCTTTCTTAATGAATAAAGTCTTGTCTATGGAGCCTCTAGTGAAATTGTTTTCCAGAAGAAAGTTTGATAATGTCTCATACCAGGCTCTGGGAGCTTGTTTTAACCCATAAAGAGCTTTATCAAGCTTATACACCCAATTAGGATGTTTATTGTCCTCAAAGCCTGGAGGTTGACATACATAAACCTCTTCTTTAACTTTTCCATACAAAAATGCACTTTTGACATCCATTTGAAAGACTTTAAGTTTTTGATAAGCAGCATAAGCTAAAAACAATCGAATTGCTTCCAGTCTGGCTACAGGGGCAAAGGTTTCATCATAATCAATACCTTCTTCTTGTGCAAACCCCTGAACAACCAGTCTGGCCTTGTTCTTAACAATAAGCCCATTTTCATCAGTTTTGTTCCTAAACACCCATTTAGTGCCTATTGCACACTTACCTGGAGGTAGAGGAACCAGTTCCCACACTTGCTGTTTCTTGAACTGAAGAAGCTCAAGCTGCATGGCATCAACCCATCCATTGTCCTTTAAAGCAATGTGATAATTCTTTGGCTCTTGCTGACTGATGAAGAGAGCATAGAAGCAGAAATTTGACAATTGACTTCTTGTTGATACTCCAGCAGTGATATCACCAATGATTTGAGACATGGGTGATTCTTCAGATCTTGATACACAATGAGATCTGTGCAAGTGTTTGTAGCCGGTTCAGCAGCAACAGATGGTGATGGTGAATCATTTCCTTGAAACCAATCAGTGGATGGTAATTCAAAGGAAGTTGAATTCGAAGAAATCTCATCAGCATTTGTTGTGGATGGTGCTACTGGCGCTACAGGAACATCAGGTCTAGTTGAGTCAGGCAGCTGATCACTAAACCTGAAGAGGTGAGTACTGCAATCATCATCATCATCAGCAGTACCACCAGGTGGTGAACTGTTGACAGGAGCAACAGCAGGAGTTTGATAAGGAACATATTGCAGTATGTCCAAATCAAATAACTCCACAGGACTTTGTGGAATCTTGTCCTTTGGAGATTCATTAAACTTAACATGTAGAGTTTCTTCAACCATCTTTGTTCTGCAGTTGAAGACTCTGTATGCCTTGCAAGTAGATGAATAACCAACAAAGTATCCTGCATCCACCTTAGGATCAAATTTGTGGAGTTGATCCTTTGTGTTGAGAATGAAACAGGGACACCCAAATGCTTTGAAAAATGAAATCAGAGGAGCCAAATGATGGAGAACTTCATATGGAGTCTTCATCAACCTCTGATTTACTAAAACTCTATTTTGCACATAACAAGCTGTGTTGACAGCTTCGGCCCAAAAGGTCAATGGCAAAACTGAGTCAGCCAGCATGGACCTTGCAGCTTCAATGAGGGTCCTGTTCTTTCTCTCCACTACTCCATTTTGTTCTGGAGTCCTTGGAATGCTGAACTGCCTTTTGATTCCCTTTGAAAGAAAGAAGTCATCAAGTGTATGATTTCTGAACTCAGTTCCATTATCACTCCTAATACACTTGACTGGAAGGGAATACTGCTTCTCAATGTACAGCACAAAGTGGATATATCTTCTGAGCAGCCTCATCCTTTGAATGTAGAAGAAAGTCCATACAAATCTGGAGTAATCATCCACAATTACCAGACAGTATTTCTTCTTGCCATGCTCATTACTCTCACAGGACCAAATAGATCCATATGCAGTAATTGCAAGCAGGCAGTGGACTTGGACACTTCAATAGGAGGAAATGAGACCTTGTGCGTTTTCCTTTTAAACAAGCAGTGCATGTTTCATCACAGTGGAACTCCTTTATTGGTAAGCCTCTGACTAAACTATTGTGGCTAAGCTGATTCATGTTTTTGAGATTAACATGACCAAGCCTCCTGTGCCACAGTTTAGATTCTTGAAAAGAGGCTTTGGAAAATAGGCAAGGATTGCCTTTGAGATCTATCTTCTTAGAGAGATCTAAGGCATACACTCTTCCTGTCCTGTTGGCTTTCAGGAGAGTGTGATCATCCAACACCTTGTCAATCAAGTGCAAAACTTTGGATGACAGAATCCTACAGTTTTGACTTGTGAAAAGGGCAACATGGCCTTTATCACACATTTGACTGACACTCAAGAGGTTGTACTTGAGATTTTCCACATGATTAACATCATCAAATTTGATTTCTCCATTGGAGACAAAGCCCTTACCGATGATGTAACCCCTAGCATCATTGCCAAAAGAGACAAATCCCTTCTTTCCTTGAGAGTAGTCATGAAGAAGAGAGATGTTCCCAGTCATGTGCATAGATCCCCCACTGTCTACATACCAGATGCTACTTTGGCATGTTGAAGAACCCTGCAATAATAAACAATCAGTTAGTTTTAGAGACCCAAACCTTTTTGGTTTTGGGCCTGGTCTCATCAATAGATGGTAAACTAACATGTTTATTTGTAACAACAGCCTGAGAAGAAGAAGATGGTGTAGAAGAGGAGTCCTTTGGCTTAGACCTCCTTTTCTGTGGTTTCAACATAGGAGAATCTAGTTGGTTAACTCTACCCAACAGATGTTGTACCATCATCACCAGCTGTGTCTGATTTTGTGATAAAGCTTTCAGCTCATCAGACACATTGCTAGTGGAGTTAGATAAGGTCCTATGTTGCACCTTCTTCTTTGAGCACCCTCAGCTGTCACCTGTTTAACTCCTTCCTTTTTGGATTGCTTTAAGGACTTAAGGGTTACAGGATTTGATGTTGCTGATACAAATGTGGTCTCAAACTCAGTTTTTTTTACCATTTTCTCATTAATTTCTTCTTTTTGTTTGAGTTTGGAACCTCTTTTGTACCAACAATCATCTGTAAGATGATTGAACAAACCACATACTTCACATGGTTTCTTCTTCATCTTAGGTTGATCATCAACTAAAGATGGTGAAGCAACAGAAGACTTGTTCTTCAATGCTTTGGAAGCATTGGTTGCTTTCTTGACAGCCTCTTTAGTAGTCTTCAAACTCTTTCTACTGCCAGTTTTCTTCTCTTCAGTGCTGACAGCAGTTGAAGTTTGAACTTCAGGTGTTAAATCCTGCTCTCAGTCCTTTCAGGACCTTCAGGATTAACTCCTGAGTTGATCAACTTATTGATCATGTGAATGTCAGCATTTGGACCATCAACATCAGCTGATAGGTTCAAGGAGGACTTGATGCTGACTGCTACTTCTGATTGTGCTGTATCAGAAGGTAGATCACATGATGTGATGGATTGGTTATCACTCTCACCATCAGATTCTACCTCTGCTCTTGGGGTAAAATCTGTAGGTGGAGCAGGTAGCAGTGTGATTGTAGCCAATGCCAAACTTCACATTTGAAGCAGATTGCTTACTAAGAAGCATTTCAAAACCTTTGCATGATTGTACCCATCTATCACACTCGACCTGGGTAACTGCAAGGGTTTCTTTGAGATCTTTGTACTTCTCTAGAAGTACATCTTCTCTAGCCTTATCATCAATTATTTTGCAATCAGTTTATAAACCTCATCATTTTTATCTTTGAGCACAAACTCAAACTCAGCTTTGTTTTTGGAAATTATTTGTTCTAGCTCAATGTCTTATTAATTAAAGCTACATTTGCTTCTCTAATGGAAGCAAATGCTGCTATGCATTGTTCAGAACATAATTTGGCTTTTGCCTCAGAGGATACCTGTGATACCTGAGGTGTAGAGGCATTGGAAGATGAAGTATCAGCAGACTCCAAAGCCATAAGAGCTAGATTCCCAAAGGGACTGTCACCACCATGTTGACCAGCACCTGAGAACAGTTGATCATGACCAGACAAGTCATCTGGTAAACTGCTCCAGTCAACAACTCCTGGGGTGAAGAAGCTGTGTTGTTGAGATGAAGGTTGTTGATGAGATAGGGAGGCTGAGGTTCTGGTAATGCATGAGGTTGTGTGTCATAGGAACTTGAACTTGATTTGACTGTGGCATGTAATAACAAGGGTACTGATATGGCATTTGACCCTGAGGAACAAAATATGCCGGAGATTGTTGTTGAGGATGATGACTAGATGTGACGGATGTTGCCCTCTGTGTTGTTGACTATTGCCAGGAAAAGTCACAAAGGGTGCAGTAGAGTTAGATCCAGTTGATCTACACTCTTGCAAAGTGTCCAAGCCGTTGGCATTTGTGACACCTCAACTTGCTCTTGTCAAAACCAACTTTGGTTTTGCCAGAGAGTCCTGGGAATTTTCTTCCAGTTCTTTTGTAGAACTTCTGAGATCTGATATTTATCAAGGCCATTTGGCTCAAAATATCCATCTCTTCTAAGTCATCATCAGCAATCCCCTTGAGATCATCCATAATGAAACATAGATTGTCATTATTACACCCAGGAACTGACCATCAACACTTACAAATGCAGAATTAGAAGTGCTCGAAGAGAAATTAATATGCTCATCATACTGGCATTCAGATGAAGCATATTCTGACTCATGACCCACCAAGGCAGTGTTGCCTTGTATAAAGTCTTCAGTGAGCTTTCCAGATGAAGACAGCTTTCTCTTCTGTTCTATCTCTCTCTCAAAAGTGAGCAATTTCCCATGGAGTTGGGTGAGAGATAGTTTGTCCAAACTTGCACTGGAGCGTAGGACAATAGTATATGTGTCCCATCTCTCAGGCAGTGATCTGAGAAATCTGTTATTCATCTGAATATTGGTGTATTCAAGTTTGACCATTTTTAGTTCAGAGATCAAACAAGAAAACCGCTCATATTGTTGAGTCAGTGTCTCACCCTTTCTATGAGAGAATGTCTCATATTGTTGGGCAAGAATTTCTCTATTATTTGCCAAGACCTCATCTGTTCCTCCAAATTGTTCTTTCAAAGCAATCCAGAGGTCATGGGCAGTTTCATGATGCATTAGCCCAGAATAGATTTCATTGGGCAAAGCCATGGCCAGAATTCCATGGGCTTTTGCATCAATCTCAAGCAACTTCTATCCTCATCTGAGTATTGCTCCCTCCTCTTCGGAACCATTTGATTGGTTCCGGGTTATTCACCATAGGCTTGTGTGGACCATGTACCACTGATGTCCAACACCCTGCGCTGTTAACAGACAGGTGATGGAGCATACGTCTTTGCCATATGTTATACTCATTCTAACCAGCATAGGAGGCTTGGTTGAGGAACCAGTATTGTGAGGATCATGGAGGGAGTGGTCATTTTCAGTTCAAAAACAGTTTAGTTCAAGTTTTTAAAAAGTTTTAGACAAACCACAACAAACTCAATGAGAACCAAGAAAAAGATCTCAGGATGAATGAGCAGAAATACAGAAAATTCAATCTCTATAACCGTTTCTTGCAAAAACAAAAGCTAATTCAATCAAACTTGGATCTTGAATAGCAGTTTCAATGATCAATTATTAGATCGATCAATGATTAACCTGCTCTGATACCATTTGACAGGATCAGTGATCACAAGTTTGATGTATCAGAATATAAAGCAGCGGAATACAAACACGAATTAGACAAATTGTAGCAAGCAATCGATATGTAAGCATTAAGATCGCATACGGTTTAGGGAGAGAATATGTATTTCTGATTTCTAGGAATGTATAGATGTAGATATTTCTAATCGAATCAATCATCCATTCCATTCAATTACTCATTTCACTCACTGATTACAATAGGTTGTCACTCCTTATATAGAGTGCAACAGTCACTGCTGTTATCACGGAAAGTGACAACTGGCAGATCCAATACAGAAATAACTAATTCTTAACAAACTACTGAATGTTCACAACTACTGAGAACATATCAGCAAGTTAAGTACAAAATATAAAACTACTGAAACTACAACGACTGAAGAACAAGCTCTTCAGTCGTTTTACAAAATACTGAAACATAGAAAATAAAACTACTGATATCACAACTACTGAAGAAGTACTCTTCAGCAGTTGTAACAAACTACTGAGGCTTCAGTACTTGATCTTCAGACTTTGACCTTCAGGTGTTTCATCAGCTGATGACTTCAGTAGATATCATCAGCTGATGTCTTCAGTCTTTGTCTTCAGACTTTGTACATCAGTTGTTGATCTTCAGCACTTGTGAACTCTTCAGCTGTTGTACTTCAGTACTTTGGTCTTTCAGCTTCAGCACTTGTGTTCTTCAGCTGTTGTACTTCAGCACTTTGGTTCTTCAGCTGTTAAGGTCTTCAGCACTTGATCTTCAGCTGTTGAAGTCTTCAGCACTTGTCAAACTACTGATGAGGCTTTCAGCAGTTGTTGTGATACCGTGTGGGACTTAGAGGTTTTCTGATCTTGGCTCATTGGTTCTTTTGGTCCAACAATTGTCCTAATGTTTTTTGCTGCATCAATTCAGAAGAATGTGGTCACGATGAGGCAAGGTAGGGCGTTTAGGGTTTGGATTGATTTTTGACAGAAAAAGTGAAAATAAAAATAAAAAGACAAAATTAAGACCCTAAAGTTTAGAAACTATAACCTTTTAAAAAGGTTGGACTTGCTGGTGATAAAAACAAATAAGCCACTAGACAGTGTATCGATTTTAGTATATTTTCACATTGATGTTCATGAAGTCAACATACCAAAACTATGGGCAGCTACTAGAATTTAAAAAATCAGTGGTCGCTCGACTCGATGTCTCAGGACTGTTTCGTGTGGCTAAGTGTTGGTGTTGATTCACATTGAGTTTAGATAAGTCAGGTGCATTAACACCAGTTATGGACTTTTTTTTTTGTATAGGGCGGCTTAATCGTTTTAAAGACCTAAAGTGAAATAAAAATTCAAGTCCTTCCCAAGGGTAGTAGGGGAAGTATTAAAACTTATAACACTCAGGTCCAAAGATATTTAAACTTGTAATACTAATGTCCAAGACTCGATATTTATAAGAAGAACAAATAATCGTTTAAACTTATATCACATAAATACCTAAATAAACTCCATAAGGAATCCTATAATTGCACTAATGTCTACTTAAAAATCAGTTGTGCCAACTTAATTTAAAACCTCAAGAATCCTATAATTGCACTACAAATTTTAATTCATCAAAATCAAAACCTTAGAAGTTCTATAACTGCACTAATTAAATTAATCTGAACTTTAAATATTCCTATTATGCCCCTTGTTCTCTCTTCATGTTCTGTATATAAACCTGAATAAACTTATTTGTGTTCTATATACCATCTATCTTAATCACAAGAAATCCAAAATCTTGCTCATTGTACGACTCTTTAAACATAATTTACACATCAAACAACTGTGCATACCTAGTAACACTTTCGCGGATTGATCTTATTTGTCCTAAGTAGCAGCAATCATATTACAAGTATTCTAATCATTGAAATCAACAGCCATAATAGTTTTCTAACTCAATCGGATATCAGGCGAACTCAACTAACTATCCATGGGTATTCGTACAATCCAAAAAATAAAAACTTCAGGAATAAAAAGTTTGATTCTAGAAAACTGGAACGTAAAACCGTACTCCAACTTTTTTTTAAAGGCTATATACAATTTTAGAAAACTATAGTCCAACTAGCACCTTGTATCACACACACACACAGATATAATATATATATATATATATATATATACACACACACATACAATTGAAAATGGTGTGACTCGTTCTTATATGACATTTGGCTTTTCACACCAGGTGACACATTCTTTTATTGGACCAAGTTTTATTACTAGCATCTTTTTTGTTATTTTTAGAATTAAGTCACTTTAAACATGAAAATATGTATTGGTGTTGTGGTAATTTACATAATCCACGCCCTTCTTATCCCAACACACCTAGGTTTGAGCTTTGCCACCCCCTGCCCCCAATCTATTTTTTTACAGTTTGTTTTTTATATATTTTTACCAGGTTTTGATGCTTTTTTAATACACCAAGGCATTTAAGAATCAAAAGGATTTTTTGCCTAGTGGTAAGTAACACATATGACCTTTAATTAAGCCATGTTCAAAGCTTCTAAAGCCCTCCCCCTAATGTTTGATATTAAGTTGTTTTTTCTTAGGTATTTATTTTAATGTTACAAGTTTTAAAAAACCGATTGTCATCCTGTCATGTAGCGCAGAATTACAATAATACTAGTTCCACAACAAATTTAGCTACCTTTTGAACGATTAGGAACCTAGAGATTTTGGAGCCTAGCCTTGTCTATTTATTAAGGTAATGGGTCGCCCTTATTATAACCACTAGCTTTGGTCTAGTGGTATGCCCTTCATCTAAAAGATGTTGGATTTTTGTCTCACTTGAGGCATGGAATAAATTCTAATTTAATAGAATGTGATTTACCTTAGGGTCGTTAAAAATGTAAACAATTGTATTTCATTTTTATGTGTTCCACATATAACTCCTAGGTTATTTATTTAAGCCTATAACTAAGTTCTCGAACTCCAAGTGGATCAAAGTCAAATAAACACAAAGACAAATATCAAGATATTAGTGCAATACGGGAAATTGTAAGATCCTTCAAATAATAATCTCTCATAAATAAATTGTAAATCCGCTTACAATCAATTAAACCAAACATTAAAATCCAAATATGCCAGTCGGATGGGAACAACCCTTCTCATCTAGGTGTAAAGTACAAAAAGATCAAGAAAGATGTATGAAAAGAAGAAGTTGCATCAATAGTGATAGGTCCGTAACCCATGCACCCCATGCAACCCATGCATTAGTGCCACCAAGTTCAACAACACAGTGGGTCACTATGGTTCAATTGGAGGCTTCAAAGAGTTAATGCATATTCACATTTCAAGTCCCACGTTCTATTTCACAGTATTATTTTATTATCGCAATTTTATTATTATTTGTCTTTTAGTTTGAACTTTTCAATGCATGTAATTGTGTTTTTCCACAAGTGTAGGAACGTGGGATAGTAGTGCTAGGTGGTTATTCGTTTTGCAATTTGTATTGGGAAATGGGAATGAGAAAGCAAATTTTGAATTCCTAAATTTTGTATTCTCTGCAGTCACGGGATATTAGTTTTTCATTGCTATTTTAATTCTTGGAAGGAATTAGAAGGTGATCATGGAAGGTAAACTGCGGGCTCTCGTACGGTGGTGATTCTGTATCGGGTAGCCGGGTTAATATTTTGCCCAGTAGATACTGCAGGCAGTGCGGCTGTAATTCGTTGGATTGCTTTATTTGGTTTCTGTGTATGATAAGTCGGGTATTCTGATCCATTGAAGCTCGGGGCCAACATTTGGTATCAGAGCATGGATACCCGAAGCAGTACTGAGTTGAAGAAGATCTTAGAAACCTTGAAGCAGATAACAAGGAAATGGCGCAGCAAATGAAGGCCATGCAAGAACAGGTTCAAGAGTTGGTTGTATCACAGAACCGTCGATCTCACAGCAAATCAAGAAAAAGTGACATAGAATCAAGTACTAACGTTAATTTCGATGCGAACAACGATTGGCATCCTAATAATATCAAAGTCGATATACCAGAGTATGACGGTAAATTGGATCTTGATGAGTTTGTGGAGTGGATCCGAACCGTGGAGCGAGTATTTGACTACAAGCAAACCACTAAAGACAACAAGGTAAAGATTGTTGCCCTGAAACTTCGCAAATATGCTTCTACTTGGTGGTCAAATACTTGTTTGAAACGAGACTGGTTGGGAAAGGAGAAGATCCATTCTTGGCCAAATATGAAATCAAAGATGAAACAAAAGTTCCTACCCACATACAACATCCAGACTAGTTTTCAACAACTCCGTTCGTTGAAACAAGGATCCGGGTCGGTTGAAGATTACTCTCGTGAGTTCGAGTATTTGCTGATAAAATGTGATCTCCCTGATGACGATCCTCAAACTCTTGTTCGCTACCTTGGGGGATTAGAGCCACGTATTGCCAATGTTGTCGAAGTGCACCCTTGCCAAACCTTAGGCGAATTAACCCTGCTAGCCCACAAGGTTGACACCCAACAACGAGTTAAAGGGAAAATTGAACCAAATCGAGCCTACTCTAAACAACCCACGTACACTAAGCCCAACCCAACCCTTAAGCCCAACCCAACCCCTAAGCCCAATAACCCCACTACTACCAAATCCACCACATCTTCCGTAACCCAAACCGAAACCCCAAAAGCCCCTCGCTGGTGTTTCAGGTGTCAAGGACTGGGCCACATCGCATCCGAATGCCCGAATAAATGAGTGATTTCATTCACTGATTTCAAGCTTGCCAATGGCTACGAAGTTGACCTTGAATCAGATGCAACACACAGTTTCCTGATCGACGAAGAAGAAGAGATAATCGGTCCTGATGAAGGGGAGTGTTTGGTACTCCAATGAATGTTAAGTGTCTCGTCGATCCTAGAGCAAAGCCTACAACGGGAGTCCATTTTCCACACGTGTTGCACAATTGCTCAGAATGTATGCTCGGTAATTATTGATGGCATAGCTGTACCAATATTGCCTCACAAAACTTGGTTAACAAGTTAAACCTGCCCACTCAGCCCCACCCTTCTCCATATACAATACAATGGTTAAACCAAGGAAAAGGGATACATGTCTCTTACCGTGTTCTCCTATCCTTTAGCATTAACAAATCCTATACTTATGAGTTGTGGTGTGACGTTATCCCAATGGATGCATGTCACGTATTACTTGGTCGCCCATGGCAGTTCGATCGAAGGGTGATTCATGATGGATATCTCAATACTTATTCCTTTGTTCATAACAATCGAAAAATCATGCTAACTCACACATGATTCACATAGGTATATATACATGCTAACAAAACACACATACATATATACATATGGTCACTCACACAAAGCACACATCATCGCTCACACACTTATACACAATGAGACCAACCAAGAACGCTCCCCATATCCGAAACCCCATCATCACTCTTGGTCACCCAAAATTGAGAGCACACCAATAATACACACATATATCAAGGCTTATACATAAGAATACACACATATAATCAAACGCATGGCACACACAACAACATAAACATATATATCCATACGAAGATGAGTAGAAAACGAGGGGAACACCATATTGAATGAGCTCTTCGATGAAAGAGAATGGTTGCCGAAGATGGTGAGTGCCGCGAAGGAGATGCTTTCGGTGAGGTGTTTTCGATTGAGAGAAAGCCAAGAGAAGGAAAGGATGAGAGTTGTGAATTGTGTGAGGATAGACATTTTAGGGGTTATAGGAACCAAGTAGAGGGGGAAGGCAGTTTAGGGAGGGTGAGATTAGATTAGATAATAACAATAACTAATTAATTATTAGTTTAATTAAATAAGAGTTAGGTTTTAATAATAATATTATTATTTTTGTATGTAGCAACAAATGGAAGACAACGGAGAAGACTGGGAGCAAGTTCATCTACAACATTCCGAAAGAGTATTCGAGCAGGCAGTTGTGGAAAAGCTTTGAATCAATTGGTGCAATTAGAGATGCATTTGTACCAAGGAAAAACGATCGATTTGGGGTGGCTTTTGCATTCGTAAGGTTTGAGGGGGTCCAAGATATCAAGGCATTCGAAGTTAAGTTGAACAAGGTCAGGATTGGGAATAAGAAGATCACTGTCAACCTAGCTAGATATGAGAGGCAAAGATTTACAGGAAGAATATCAGCTATAGGCACATGTCAAGTCATTCACCACCAAAAAGAAAATGTGACAATACAGGTGGGGTACGAACATACAGATCAATCGCATAAAAGAATAGTGTCACACCCTCAAAATCCACGTGCGGAGTTTTACCGCGAGGCGTGTGAACAAACCAGGATCACAGTCAATAGTTACTCAGAACGACTCTATAAGCCACTATTAAAATAAAATCAACCAAATCATAAACTTGAAACAGTGTGGAAGCGTTTTGTAAAACAACCCAAAGAAATAAAAGTGTATACTACGGCAAAACATGCGCTAACCCAAAAGAGTAAACATTAACCATTAAATGATAAAAATGTCTTGAAGACCGAGTCTTAGAATGCAAGTGAAACCATGTAGTGCTCCTAATGGCAAGCAAGCTAATGACCTGAGAATAGCATACTAAAATGTCAACACAACGGTTGGTGAGTTCAAGAGTGATATTCAAACATAAACCGTTTAATAACATAGATATAAAAGTAGTGCATTGCAACAGATAGCTAGTCCATTAACAATAAATATTAACTCATAGTGATTTCGCAATTAAAGCTGACTGTGTTACGTTGTTGCTTCCTGTCATGACTTAGCAGGTCGTGACAATGTTCAATAGGACAAATTGCACCCGGTTGACCTCGAGTCACACAGGTGGGGCTCGTCAGACCCAGTAGTACTACCCAAATTTCCCCGCTATTCAATATTAACAATTCGAAAGTGTGAGGACTTTTCCATGACATCAACACTATATTAATATTATACACAACTTGAATATATAAAGCGTTTATGATTTACCAGTATGCTATCTCCCCCAAAAGAGATTAAATAATGAGTGGGGCATGAACTCACCTGATATGCGTGATAGACACTTAGAGTCTTTACTTGACAGACAGAATGGACAGACAACTTTCAGAGGTTACCTAGATCATATAAGTACATGAGTACGTGTAAATAGAGAACATGTGAAAACCTAAGTACACTACAACCAAGGACTCAAGATTTCAGAAAAACAGACACGTTTGACCCAGTTGACCCGTTTGACCCGTTGGTGACTTTATGTGTTGTAAACCATTCAAGCAATCATACACATATATCCTACATGGTTAACATTCAAATAGATCATATGTATGCTATATTATCCAGGTATATCACTTAGATCATCATACAACCAAGTATCATACAAGTCATGCGAATCTAGAACATTAACATATCCACTAGTTATAACACAACCAATATACCACACAAAGATCAAATCACGCACCACATGCATTGTGAAGCCACTCACGACTTCACATCCTAAACCCTGCCAATCCTACAAGTAGGGGCCTCAGATTCGCACGCGTGTATGATGATCATAATCATATTCATTAACCATGTTCATTGCATTCAACAACATCACAACAATCAATTTCCAGTCCCAAACATGATGTCCTAACTACTAATCTACATCAACATCATACATGATCATCAAAGTCCAAACATCACCCATGCTTATCCAAGCATTCCATACAACTAATTTAACATGTTCTATCACATTAGATTTCATCCATGAACTTACTAACATGCTCCTAACATCCCAAACATGTTCAAACTATCACCCTTCCAACTTTGTGCAAATAAAGTTTCCGTTTTGGGAAAGCACATCCCAAAATCTATCAAACATCCAATGCATTCATGAATTCATTAATAATATACCAATTCAAGTTCATATCAACATCTAAGCATGATTAACAACATCCAAACATCATAACTCATCAATTCATATCCTAAAAAGTTACTATCTTTAGTAATGTATGAACTATAACATGTGTTCTTGAATTCCTAATGATCACAACAACAATCTAACATCTAATCATCACCATGAACACATCCATAACATCAATTCATCAATAATTCAACATTACATGCAAAATAAAGTTACTATTATTAGTAAGCTATGAACACCAACTTTAATTCATCAATTTCTTGCAAGATCAACGTATCCTAACATTCATACAACCTACAAATCATCATACATTCATCAAACAATCATCAACTTCACATAATCATGCTAATTTCGAATTAGGGTTTGCATAAAACCAAAGTTCATGATCAATCCACTAAAAACATACAATTCATGCATAATCAACGTTAAACAACATGTATTCAATCCAACTAACATATTAACATCATCAAACAACATCAATTTCGACCCCATGAAGGTCCATAAACGATTTTAGGTTTGGCCATCATGAAAAACTCACAAAAACTTGAAAAATCTAACCTTTAAACGTGTAATTGCTTGCAATTGATGATTCCAACGTGTTGCAATCCTTGTAATCGAACAAAATCGAGGCTTGGAGGCTAGTTCTAGGTTGAAATTGCAAGTGGAGAGGTGTAGGGTGATGGTTGCAGCCGATTTGGGGTGAGGATTAGGGTTAGGAGTGTTTTGTTTAATTTTATTTTCCATATTTACCCTTTAAGCACTTGTGTTTTGGTATTTTATAAAAACTAGGCTTTAAACTCTTTGTATAGTATTTTTAACTTAATAATATAAAGATATGAACTAATGAAAATCATTATATATTTTATCTTTATAAAAACACAAGGTATACGAATAAATAGGCATGTTTCCACGTTACGCGATTAATTTTCTAATTAACATTTAAAACATGCAAACACATAAACATAACACAATAATCACATAATCAATTAGATTATCATTAATTTAACATTATTAATTATTATTAGGTCACCAACGTTAAACGACAACTAGTGTGTGTTTACGACACGTGTATGCAAGACTTAACGGAACTAACGGAGTTTGATAACGGAAATTTACCGGATGTCACATTATCCCCATGTTGAAAGAATTTTCGTCCCGAAAATTACGTTACATGGTGAGAGTGTTCCATCACTGGTCTACTGCATTGGCACACATAAATCAAAATCGAGTGAGTTTTGGATGAGTTGTCACATCATCCCCACGTTGAAAGAAATTTCGTCCCGAAATTTAAATCAATACCTTCGTCTGCTGGCATCGTCCTTTCGAATAGTTGAGGGTACTTAAGCTTCATTTGATCTTCTCGTTCCCATGTGAATTCTGGTCCACGTCACGAATTCCAACAGATTTTAACAATACTTATCTTGCTTTGCTTAAGTGTTTTCACCTCACGGTCCATAACCTCGACTGGTTCTTCGATAAAACGCAATTGTTCATCCACTTGAACTTCTTCTAGTGGTACGACCATTGTTTCATCAGTTATGCACTTCTTTAGGTTTGACACGTGAAATACATCATGGATTCCACTTAGCGAATCAGGTAGGGCTAGTCGGTAGGCCACTGGACCTATTCTTTCCACTATTTCAAATGGTCCAACGTACCTCAGATTTAGTTTCCTCACTTACCAAACCGAACTATGCCTTTCCATGGTGAGACTTTCAATAAAACCTTGTCACCAACCTGAAACTCTAAAGGTTTTCGTCTCTTGTCAGCATAACTCTTTTGTCTGTCTCGCGCTGCAGCCATACGATTCCGTATCTGTACAATCTTCTTGGTTGTCTCATGAATTAACTCGGGACCTGTTAGCTGACTATCACCAATTTCTGCCCAGCAAACTGGTGATCGACATTTTCTCCCATACAACGCCTCGAAAGGTGCTGCCTGTATGCTAGTATGTAACTGTTGTTATAAGAAAACTCCACCAATGGCAGGTGAATTTCCCAGTTATCCCCGAAGTCAATCACACAAGCACGTAGCATATCCTCCAACGTCTGTATGGTACACTCACTCTGGCCATCCGTCTGTGGATGATAAGCAGTACTCATATCTAATCGTGTACCCAAAGATTTCTGCATTGATTGCCAGAAATGTGACGTGAAACGAGCGTCGCGGTCGGAAATAATTGAGATCGGTACACCGTGTCTCGAAACGATCTTTTAAGGTACAGTCGGGTTAATTTCTCCATCTTGTCAGTTTCCTTAATTGCAAGGAAGTGAGCAGACTTTGTCAATCGATCCACAATAACCCATATCGTGTCACAACCAGTACTAGTCCGGGGTAGCTTAGTAATAAAATCCATGGAGATTTGTTCCCATTTCCACATTGGTATCTCAGGTTGTTGTAACAGTCCGGATGGTTTTTGAAATTCCACTTTTTCTTTCGAGCAGGTCAAACACTTGCTCACATACGTCGCTACATCCGCTTTCATGTTAGGCCACCAGTAGTGCGCCTTTAGGTCATGATACATCTTGTCGGATCCAGGATGTATAGAATACTGGATTTGTGCACCTCGCTCATAACTAATCTCTCAGATTTTCATAAACAGGCACCCAAAGTCTATCCATGAAATACCGAATTCCATCCTTTCACCACTAGCTGTTTATCCATTCCCCTTAACGACTCTGAACCAACATTTTCTGCTTTTAAAGCTTCTATCTGCGCATCCTTAACTTGTTTGGGCAGTTGGGTACTAATAGTACGCTGTAAAGCTCATACCCGTCGGGGTTTAGCTGTTTCCTTCCTGCTTAGGGCATCGGCAACTATGTTCGCCTTTCCCGGATGGTACTTAATAGCGCAATCATAACGTTTAGTAGTTCCACCCAATGTCGCTGCCTCATATTCAAATCTTTTTGCTTGAAGATATGTTGAAGACTCTTGTGATCGATGTAGATAGTGCACTTGGTACCGTACAAGTAATGTCTCCAGATCTTTAGGCAAAAACCCTACACCCAATTCTAAGTCATGGGTGGTATAGTTTTTCTCATTAACCTTTAATTGTCTCGAGGCGTAAGATATCACCTTATCTCGTTGCATCAAGACACAACCCAATCCTTGAATGGATGCATCGTAATACACCACAAAGTCATCCGTTCCCTCTGGTAGTGCTAATATCAAGGCAGTACAGAGTTTTGTTTTAACAATTGAAAAGTTGATTCTTGGTTCTCACTCCATTTGTATGCCGTTCCTTTGTGAGTCAAGGCAGTGAGAGGTTGTGCGATCTTAGAAAATCCTTCTATGAATCGTTGGTAATATCCTGCTAATCCCAGAAATTGTCTTATCTCGCTCGGCGTTTTGGGTGTAGTCCAATTCTTTATCGCCTCAATTTTGGCAGGATCAACATGTATCCCTTCTCATTAACAATATGACCTAGGAATTACACTTCTCGTATCCAAAAGTCACACTTTGAAAATTTGACATACAGCTGCTGATTTTTCAATAGTTCCAAGATCATTCGTAAGTGCTCTTCATGCTCCTCCTGGTCCTAGAATATATCAGTATGTCATCGATAAACACAATGAAGAACTGATCAAGATAGGGTTTGCACACGCGGTCATGAGGTCCATGAACACAGCAGGTGCGTTAGTCAACCAAAAGGCATGACCAAGAACTCATAATGACCATAACGAGTACGAAACACAGTCTTGGGAATGTCTTCTTCTCAAACTCTAAGTTGATGATAACCAAATCTCAAGTCAATTTTCGAACAATAGCTTGATCCCTGAAGCTGATCGAACAAGTCGTCGATATGAGGTAAAGGGTATCGGTTCTTGACTGTTACTTTGTTTAACTCTCTATAATCGATGCACATCCGGAATATGCCATCCTTCTTTTTAACAAAAAGAACAGGAGCTCCCCAAGGTGATGTGCTAGGTCGAATAAAGCCCTTATCTAAAAGCTCCTGAAGTTGTGATGACAACTCTTGTAGCTCGTTTGGTGCTAATCGATAAGGTGCCCTAGCAATCGGAGCTGCGACGGGAGTTAACTCAATCTAGAATTCCATTTGGCGGTGAGGTGGTAATCCAGGAAGATCCTCTGGAAACACCTCTGGAAAATTGCGCACTATGGGATATCCTTGTAGAGATTATGAAGAGGCTGATGCAACCTAAACATCTTTAGTCTCTCCTGAATGCTGCACAAGTGCATTGAAGTGGAATGCTTCGGAAGTTTCACATGTTCAACAGAAATACTCTAAGTGTGAAATCTTCCGAAGCCAAGACCAACATCTTCCGAAGCCAAAGATGAAGTCTTCCGAAGCCTTAGAGACAAAGTCTTTCGAAGCTTTAAGTTCATGAAGACAGATTTCTTCCAAAGACTTTTAACATATGCTTTATCTGATGTACTGTTCCATAAAGCTGGACATCTTTCTGCTGTAACTCTGCAAGTAACCAACTTACATGGTTTGGTGATAAGGTCCATGCTTTTGGTAACTGTACATTGAGGCCTTGAGTCTGTGTTCTCTCTACTTTATGTACTTTATCCTTTTGTATAGAAAAGGATGTGAGCTATGGCATGTCATAGTCACAAGTCAAAAGGCAATCTGCCTTTTGACTCTACAATTGATTTTGTTTGTGTTAGTCAATTGTATCCAGCTGGCTTTCAAAGTATAGCCAACTGTAGGATGTAGTATAAGTATCTAATGTTCTTGTAACTTTTATTTATGCTTTGTAACACTTGTAATAGAACATAGAGAAAGCAATATACTGCATTCTTGAAAACCATATACTTGTGTTCTTTGTGTTCTGTCTCTTTCATTACTTGTGTTCTTAGTGTCTTATCTTGGTTAATCCAGTTTACTGCTTAATTAAAGTTTGGTTAATCTCTTCTTTGTGTGTTGTGTTGTAACTCACACCCTTCAACGATCCTGCATTGGTATCAGAGCATTCAGGCTCTTGATATAAGATCTCACCATCTTAAGATCCCTCACACACACAAATACCAAACTTTTCAAATGGCAGCCATTTCCAAAACCGATATGGAAACTGGAACCATGAACAAGTCCCCACTGATCACTCTTGATGAGTTTGACACCTGGTGTTTAAGATGGAAGGTTTCATCAGGTCTCTCGATTCAAGAATGTGGGAGTCTATTGAGAATGGACCTTTCATAACCCGCACACCCTCTGCTACTGGTGCTGGTATGATCCCCAAGGATGTGGCTAACTACTCTGATGAAGATAGGAGAGAGTAGAGATAGACAGGAAAGCCATGACAGCTCTTCAAACTGCCCTTCCAAACTCTGTATACATAGGTTTCAAGAAGTGCAAAACAGCTAAACAGCTGTGGGATGCACTGAAGCTGATGTATGAGGGTTCTTCTGAAGCCAAGGAGAACAAGAAGGATCTCCTGAAGCAGCAGTTTGAAAACTTCACCTTCAAAATAGGTGAGACCATGACTCAGCAATACTTCAGGTATGTTGAGATTGTGGATACCCTAGTGGATGGGGGAGTTGCTCTTGAGAATAGGGACATTGTAAGAAAGTTCATGTCCTCACTTACTAGGCAATGGACACACTACTGTGTGGTGATCAAGAGAACTGAAAATCTCAAAAGTCTCACTTGACAGAGTTATATGGGATTCTCAGTGGCTACCAGATGGAATGAACATGCAGGGTTCATCTGGCAACTCCAACAATCAAATGGGTTCAGCCCTACATGTGGTTGAAAGGGATAGCATAGAACCCAAACATCATCTTATATGCTACCCTGACAACTCACCAAGGGTCCTTTCATCACCTTCCAAAGACACCAAGGGAGAACTACACTCAAGGAAGCCCATTCCAGAGACAAGCTCTTCTCAAGCATTTGTGTCTTTTGATGAAAGCAGTGGCAACTCTCTTTTCACTCTTGAAGACTTGGACTGTATCCATCCAGATGATCTGGAATACATGGAAATAGTCCAGCAGATGGCTCTTCTCACTCATAGAGCCAAGAAGTTCTACAAGAGGACTGGAAGGAAGTTTCCAAGCAATGCAACCGGTGGAAAGTTTGGACTGGACAAAGGCAAAGTCAAGTGTTACAACTGTAACTGATGGGCCACTTTGCCAGAGAGTGTAAGGCACCTAGAACCAATGGTGGCCAAACACAATCCAGACCAAACTACACGACAAAGCTCTTCATAATGAGAAGTCGAAGCAGCAAGCTGCTATTGCTGTGAAGAAGGAGGCTTTGACTGGAGCTTGAGGTGGAAGATGCTTCTCCAAACCAAGCACTGATGGCAGATCATGATAAAGCCAAGGTATTGGAACATCTCTGTACTCCTAAATGCATTGCTAAAGTTAATAGGTACAGGTCCTATAACTTGGAATTGAGATCTGATATTGAGTCCTTAAATATTTTAAAATCTGATTTTAGAAAGTGAAAATGATTATAAGCTGAAAATAGAGGACTTAGAGAAAACCATTTCAGTTCTAAAACATGAACACATAGATTTTAGAACTCAAATTAAAGATCTTATAACCAAGTTAACTGAGTGCCAGGCTGAGCTTGTGATCAGCAAAGCCAATGCAGAAAAGAGTGTTCTTGAAGAAGAGACCTTCAAGAACATGATATCCTTATCCCTGCATAACAAAGTGTGCTATCAAAACAGGCAGGGACTGGGATCAAATGAGATAGCTCCTCCACACACAATCTTATCAGTAAGATCTCCTAGGTATGGAACTTATGAAGATGAGCTTCCTCTCATAGATCCTATGAGTGAGGAGGATGAAGATGAGATAGTGAAGAATCCCTTTCCAAAGAGTGAAGAGGAGGATTCCAAGAAGGGCCACTATCCTTCTGGGGAGAAAGTGAAGACTGTGATGACCAAGTCCATGAGAAAGAACTTGATCCGAAAGAGCAAAAGAAAGGCAAGGAAGGCTCAAGAGATCAAGGCTGCTTTTGACTCTAAGCAGAAACAAGTTTTTATTTCTGCAGGGTTTAAAGTGGTAGGGACCGAAGACATCAACCAAAACTCTTCTGCTAAGAGTTCTGGTTCTTGTTCAACTCATCTCAGTAGCAAGAAGAAGACTGATTTGCTGTGTACCACTGCTGCACAGCCTGGACCATCAAACTCCAAGCACAGTCTCAGCACAAGAGGACTGTCTCAGCATCTGTAAAGATGAAGGTGGAGAAGGGATGTGACCAAAAACAGTCTTATTCTCATGAAAAGGCTCTTGTGAAGAAGAAGATGAATGTGTTGTGTGTGACAGCACTACTCACATTGCAAAGGATTGTCCCTTCAATCCTAAAGGTACTGTCACATGGCCAAAACAAAGGCTTCAAAGAGTTCCAAGAAGATTCAGGCTTCAGAAGGAAAACCAGTTTCCTTCGGAAGTCTCAAATCTAAAAAGAAGGGAAATGGAAAATTACCTTCGGAAGAAATATTGGTCTCGGAAGAAATATTGGTCTCGGAAGAAGGAATTCTTCCGAAGCACTGAAATCTGTTGCTGTGTCTGTAGAATCTTCCGAAGTATCAGTCATCAAAACTTCCGAAGTTCCACAAGCTTCGAAGTTTTCAGGTCAAGTCCAAGACTCCAATGTGGTGTGGATGTCTAAGAAAGACCAAGTGACTGAGATTTCTCCATCTACAACAGCTCAAGATCCTCTTAGTACAACCATAGGATCTATCATGTTGAATTACCTTCTGTAAATAAGCCCAAGACAAGCAAGGATTGGGTTTCCAGATGTAACTAATCATTTTCTTTTGTACAGGGACAGCTGAAGACAAATAGAAATGTTTGGATCATAGACAGTGGCTGCTCCAGGCACATGACTGGTAATAGGTCACTACTCCAGAACTTTGAAAGGATTGATGGAGGACCTGTTGCTTTTGGAGGAGATGAAGGTGGTTACATTTCAGGAAGGGGCAAGGTCACAAATGGTAAGCTTAGCATTGAAAAGGTAAATTTTGTTAAAGAGCTTGGATACAATCTTCTGAGTGTATCTCAATTTGTGATCAGAGTCATAACATGCTCTTTACTGAGCATGAGTGCATTGTTCTTAAGCCTGGTGTGGTCATTCCTCATGAGCATATCCTACTTAGAGCCCCCAGAAAAGGAAACATGTACAAGATGGACTTGCAAGAAACCTCTCCCTCCGGAGAAGTTTCATGCTTTCTATCTAAAGCCAATAGTGATGAATCTTTCCTATGGCATAAAAGAATGTGCCATGTAAACTTTAAGAACATGAATGAATTGATTAAGCATGATCTGGTAACTGGAATGCCAAAGAAAGAGTTTACAAGTGATGATCACTGTGTTGCATGCCTGAAAGGGAAGCACATAAGGTATCTCATAAGCCTAAGGAAATGACTCCTCATCACTACACCCCTACACTTGTTACATATGGATCTCTTTGGCCCCACCAGTGTAATGAGTTTAGGAAGGACCTCATACTGTCTAGTGATCACAGATGATTTTACAAGATTCACTTGGGTCTTTTTCCTTAAACTAAGGATGAGACTCCTGAGATTCTGAAGAATTTCATCTTAAAGATTGAGAATCAGTCTGATCACAAGGTCAAAATCATAAGATGTGACCAGGAACAGAATTCAAGAATCAAACCCTTGATACTTTTGTGATGATAAGGGTATTGCAAGACAATTTAGTGCTCCTAGGACTCCTCAGCAAAATGGTGTTGCTGAGAGGAGAAACAGGACACTAATTGAAGCTGCAAGAACCATGCTGTCTGACTCTAAACTGCCCATCACCTTCTGGGCAGAGGCAATCAACACTGCCTGCTATGTGCAGAACAGAGTTTTAGTAGTTAAGACTCATGGGAAGACTCCTTATGAACTTTGGCACAAGAGAAACCTTTCATTGGTTTTCTCAGGTCATTGGATGTCCTTGCACTATCTTGAATACCAAAGATCAAATTGCCAAGTTTGTTGAGAAATCAGATGATGGACACTTTATTGGATACTCTTCCCAAGCTAAGGCTTATAGAGTGTACAATCTTAGAACTAGAATAGTTGAGGAGTCAGCCAATGTGACCTTCAATGAACACACACCATGGTTGCTGGTTCTGTCCAGATTGGCTATTTGATCTTGATTTTGTTACCAACTGTTTTAATAAATCTTGTGAGAATGTTTCAGGATCTAGAAAAATTTAAATACAGGTGATCCTGACCCAAGATTTGAGCTAGGAAGACCTTCAAGTCATACATCTTCAGCTCCAGTTGGAACTACTTCTGCAAATGAGGTTTCTATCAACACAACATGACAAATTCAGCTGATACATCTGGTATGCCTTTAAATTCCAGCTCAGAGGCTCTACAACCAGATAAGAACACCTCAACTGTGGAAGACAACAATGGTGATGGTGACAGTGACCAAGGATTTCTTGATGTCACTAACCACACCATAGATGAGAACATCAATGATGTCACACACTGCTTGGATCAAGTTTTACTTGAAAAATATGCTGATGTGGTGGGAGAAACATCTATGCCAGATCTAAATTTTTCAAATTTAGATCTTTCTCAACAACTTGCTGTGATTCCTCAGCTTAGGATCCACAAGTCTCATCCTACCACAAACATCATTGGAAATGTTGTCTCCGGGGTAAAGACAAGAGGACAAAACCATGAAGCAAATGTTTGTCTTCACTCTTGTTTTTATCCCAGATAGAGCCAAAGAAAGTTGAGGAGGCTCTAAAGGATGGAAGTTGGGTTGAAGCTATGCAACAAGAGCTGCTTCAAATCAAAAGATAGAAAGTTTGGAACCTTTGTCCTCTTCCTTCTGGGAAGACTACAATAGGAACCAAATGGGTATTTAGGAACAAGAAGGATGATAGAGGCATTATCAACAAAAACAAAGCTAGACTGGTTGTTCAAGGATACACACAAGAAGAAGGGATTGACTACACTGATGTCTTTGCTCTAGTGGCAAGATTAGAAGCTGTTAGGATATTCCTGGCATTTGCTGCATCCAAGAACTTCAAGGTCTTTCAACTTGATGTGAAATGTGCCTTCTTATATGGAGTGATAGATGAAGAGGTTTATGTCAAACAACCACCTAGTTTTGTAGATCCTGATCATCCTGATTATGGCAAGCTTGACAAAGCTCTATGGGCTGCATCAGGCACCCAGGAAGTGGTATGAGACACTATCTGAGTATCTCTGTAAACATGGATATAGGAGAGTACTATAGATGGAACTCTCTTCATCAAAGAACAAGGAAAAGACATATTGCTAGTTCAAGTATATGTGGATGACATCATCTTTGGTTCAACTAATCCAAAGCTCTGCAAAGACTTTGAGAAGCTGATGAAAGACAGATTTGAAATGAGTGCCATGGGGGAACTCAATTTCTTTCTGGGAATTCAAGTGAAGCAAGTTGAAGATGGCATCTTCATAAGTCAGTCAAAGTATGTTCAGGACATACTCAAGAGGTTTAATATGACTGACTGTAAGATTGCTAAGACACCATAGCCAGAAACACTCCCTTGGTCCTGATCTTGAGGGGGAGGTGTGTAGATGAACACTTATACAGGGCTATGATTGGGTCTCTTATGTATCTTACTGCTAGTAGGCTGATATCTGTGCAAGATATCAAGCCAACCCTAAGATGTCTCATCTTATCACTGTCAAAAGGATTCTAAGATACCTCAAAGGTGCATCAACACTGGTCTATGGTATCCCAAGAATTCTGACTTAATCTGTATGCTTATACAGATAGTGATTATGGTGGTTGCAATATGACTGCAAAGTTACATCTGGAGGATGTCAATTTCTTGGTGGAAGGGTTGTCTCATGGCAATGCAAGAAACAATCTGTGTCTCTGCATCAACTGCTGAAGCTGAATACATTGTGTCGCTAGCTGCTGTGCTCAGGTGCTTTGGATTCAGAATCAAATGCTAGACTATGGGTTAAATTTCAAGGAGACTCCAATCCACATAGACAACAACAGTTATCTCAATTACGGAGAACCCTGTGCAGCACTCAAGGACAAAGCACATCAATATCAGGTATCATCTAATAAGGATAATTATGAAAAGGGATTAATTAAACTAGTCAAGGTTCACACAGATGAACAATATGCTGATTGTTTACAAAGGCTTTGATGAACAAAGATTTAAATATCTAATATCAGCTATTGGGATGATCAACCTTGAGTAAATTTTTCTTAAACTAATTCTTATTATTTCTTAAAAATGTGTGTTCTAAGTTGTTTAGTCTATCATCTTCATAAGCTCATGTTTTTCTCTTGGATTGGAAGACTTTCCTTAGATTAATTGATTATTTTATACTTCGGAAGTTATACATTTTAACTTTGGAAGAAATCACACCTTCAAAATATTTAACTGTCTAAGAAATTTACCTTCGGAAGAAATTTCAATTTATCTTCCGAAGCTTAAATAGTTATCTTAGACACTTACTTATTTTCAAGGACCTTTTCCTTCCGAAGCAATAATTAACTCTCGGAAGCTTGTTGATCTCTATACAAAGCACTCAAGTCTTAATTTCCTTCCGAAGCAAAATCATCAAATACTCTCAGGAATTCTTCCGAAGTCATTTTAGCTTCGGAAGCTTTTCATTAAAACTTCCGAAGATAATTACCTTCGGAAGCTTGTTGATTTCCAAGAAAACTACTTTTTGAGCAAAAGTAAACTACTTTTTGAGGTGGGACCGACATCCGGATTTCAAAGTTTATCCTCTTTCATTAAACTTATCTGAAATCCCTCTCTCTCATATGAACCCAACGGTTTCCCCCTCTTCTATCATCTGCTCCTCCTCCAAACCAAACCAAAATTTTCTCTCTGAAATTTCTTTCTTTCTTCTTTTTTCGTTCTTAAGCTACCTCACAATGGCTAACCTTGCTCACAGAAATGATCCCAACTTTACCATGCAGCTACACAGACAACACAATCAAGTTGCTCTGTTATGCTCTGAGAAAGATCCTCATTTCTCAGAGGTTTGCCGTTTCTTGTCTGTCCCACTACTTCACCTCCCTAACCATTGATCCTCCCCTCTATGAGGATCAGTTGCTTGAATTCTGGAAGACCTGCCAAGAGGTCATTATGGACGGGGAGAAGGCACTGTCTGCCACAGTGCAGGGGAGAACAATCTTCATCACTCCGGCCATCATCAACCGACATCTTCAGCTGGATGATGAAGAAGGTGAGGTGTTCTTTCCAAAGGAAGCTGTAAATCATTCCTTTGAGCAGATGGGCTACGAGGGAGATTTCTCTGTAAAGACCTTCAGAAAGGGAAGGTCTCATCCAAATGGAGATTCCTGCTCCATGTGGTCATTCACAGCTTATCAAACAAGCATGTGGATGGGACCAGATTCCTGAAGATCTCTCCTTCATAGTCCATGGAATGGTTCAAGGGGTCAAATTCAGGTACTCTCAATTTGTTTATACAAATTGCTTGCTAATTTAGACTCCTTAGAGTACTACATGTTTCCTAGATATGTCCAGTACATTCTTAACTGTGAACTGGGCTCACAGTTAAGGGAAACAGGTAACACTCTTAAATGGGACAGATGAAGCCGACATCTTTAAAACATTGAGAAAGTCCACTGTTGGATTCTCTGGGGTAGAAACAGCCCTAGTCCCAAAATGTTAGAGCTCATTGCTCAAGGTGAACCTAGCAGCACAAGCTAGTGTTGACCCACACCTACTGTTTTCAACCACCTACACAACCTCAAATATCCATCACCTACCAAAGAAAATCCAAACAAACCCCTGCTCAGACTATTCAGTCTAAGGAGGCCCCTATATACTCCAATACTGGAAGAAGTGGATACTGGAGCTCCCATTTCTCCTGAGGGCAGACCACTCCCATCTTTTCTAGAATCAGTGCTGAGGTTTCTCATGCTCAGCCTGATGAGCTCATTAGCCTACTGCTTTAAGCCATCACTCTGAGTCTCAACACTCAAGTGATCAACCTTCAGGGACAGTTACCATCCCCAGCCTATAGATCTCAACCACCAATTCCCAACCTTGACTTCTACACTGATGAAGATCTAGGTTTCAGTGAGTATAATGAGTCTCTCTTCTTTTCCCCTACTCCAAGAGAGATGAATACTCTGAGTCTCCTACATCTATCACATCAGTCACCTACAACTAAGGTGGACACTTCTGAACTTGTTCAGGATGTCCATATGGAAGAGGCTCTCACTTCTGCAAGTGATTACATCATTAAGACCTCAACCATGGCAACTCAGCCAACTGACATCTCAACTGAGACTGCCAGTAAGCAGAAAAATCCAGTAGCCAAGAACTAAGAACTGGTCATGAGAGAAAAGACTCTGGTCCAATCTTCTCCACCCCCAGTGATTCTTCTGATGAAGATGAGGGGGATCTGAGACTAAAAGTGCAACAACTATCCAAAACATGCACCTATTTAGTCTCAAAGGTCAGTCACCTTGAATCTCAGGTGACTACCTAAACAATAGGATCAATGATCAGCAACTTGAGATTTCATATCTTAAGGAAAAACTAGCTGGGAGACCCTTAAGGAGAGCTCAACCAGGAACACAAAAACTGTGGATGTGATTGATCTATCCTCCAACTCACCTGGCAAGTGGGTGATGCTACCAAAAAGGGGGAGAAAGTCTTTACAGCCACAGAACCTGGGAGTTCCTCTGAGAGAATGGACATTGAGGACTCACCATCCTCACTTGCAACTGTGCATCTCAACAACCTCCTCTAGATCACATTGATGTGGACTACACAGACTCCTCATACAGAGTCTATTTGAGGATGGGATACCAAGAGCCATGTCACCTTCATCATCCTTTAATCACATCATTGGATGGAGGTATGACAACAACTGGAAGGCTCTCATCATCATAAGAGTTCAAGGACAGCAAGAAGTTTTTAATTTTCAGACCTTGAACTACTATGAAGGTCTGGATCTAGTCAACATGCCACTTGTCAACCCAAGCCAATCAAGACAAGCTGACAGAATGGCTAGAAGAATCAAGGACAGATCATTGCAGAGTTCAACTAAGAAGGAGACGAAGGCAATCAGGCAATGTCATCGGTCAACTGGATGTTGAGGCAGCCTAAGATTAGCTTCATAGGGGAAACCTTGACTGAAGGCCCAGTGACAGAACCTGAGAGCCCTGTCTCATCATCTCCAACTGCTGCAGAGATCCATATTCCTTCTGAGACACCTGCTAGTGAAGGTGCTTCTCAACCTCTCTCTGGCCTGAGCTCAGATGCTGCAATGAGCAATGAAGGCCAAAGCTCCCTCCACCTTGAGTCACAGAGGTCTGTGAGTCACAAAGGAAAAGAAAAATGACATCTGAGGAGATTGAGGAGGAGGAGAGAGAGAGAGAGGAAAAGGAGGCTAAGGGGAGAAGGTTCCTCTATTGAGTCTCCAGACTCATGGAGTCTGCAATCAGGGCTGCCCCCAGACCAGACACTCAGAATAATGAGTTAAGGGCAGTCAGGATTAACTATCTGCAGACTAGGAACTATGAAATAGATAATATCATTTATCTCCCCTTGGATGAATTGAATGATCTGGTTGATCTGGAAAGGTCAAGAGAGAAGAAGGAGGCAGAAGATGCAGAACTCCTAGTACAGATCAAAGAAGAAAGAAAAGAAAAAGATGTACAGAGGTATGCCTACCCTCTCACAGTTCAAGAAGCCCTGAACAAGAGGATGTGGTTCAACAAGAACCTCAGGTAGATAAGGAAGAAGACAGAATCAAGATGATTAACTACCTGAGTGCCACAGGTCTCTATCAGGCAGATGCACTCCTTCCCTTACCTCATGACTATGTTGAGTTGAGTATTTAAAATAACTTGAGCTTGAGCTAGTCAAGGAAAGAAAGACAACAAAGAGGAAGATGAGGGAAGAAGCTGCAAAGTCAAGAGCCATCATCCAAAAGAGCATGAAGAAGTCTACTGATAGGCGGAGGATGATGAGCTTCTTGAAGTTGTATGGATTCTCCGGAAGGAGACTTGGACCCATGTCTCTATCCACTATGGATGAGCATATCAGGGTAATCAAGCAGAAGATCAAAAGTGGAGTGCTCACTGATTTACACTCCACTCCAAGTCAGGCCCCACCTGAAGTGGAGGTTAAGGTTGAACAAACAGACACAACACAACCCGAACCTCCTGCTAATGCTCAGCAAGCTTCATCTTCTGATCCACAGCAGGGTAAACCTCCCTCTTCTTATGAGCCTGAGAGAGAGGAAGTCCCAACTGAGAGAGATAGTGAAGATCAATCTGGTGCTGCAGGCCAGTCTTCTCAGTTAAAATTTGGAAGGAGAAAGAAGAGGATGGCTTCTAAACCAAGTCTAAGAAGAAGAAGAAGCCTGCATCCTCTTCTAAACCTCAGGATGAATCAGAACAACCTGAGGATGTGCAGCCAGAGGATGCTCAACCAACTCCAACTTTAGTAGCTCCTCTAGCATCAGGAAGACCCATCTTGTCTTGGACATACACCACAAATCCAGAAAGATGGCATGTTATTAGAGATCAAGGCATTGAAGACATTTACACATGACAAGATATGTTTCAGTTGCCTCTGCATGATCTCTTTGACATGAGAAGACACTTTGACAGCCTGAAGGATCCTGATCAACTTATGAAGATAGGAATGGTGATCATCCTAATGAGGACTGTTAATATCTGAAGTTTTCTAAGTGTTTTGGTAGCATCAGCCTAGGGGGAGTTTGTAGAGATTAATGAAGAGGCTGATGCAACCTAAACATCTTTAGTCTCTCCTGAATGTTGCACAAGTGCATTGAAGGGGATGCTTCGGAAGTTTCACATGTTCAACAGAAATGCTCTAAGTGTGAATCTTCCGAAGCCAAGACCAACATCTTCCGAAGCCAAAGATTAAGTCTTCCGAAGCCTCAGAGACAAAGTCTTCCGAAGCTTCAAGTTCATGAAGACAGATTTCTTCCGAAGACTTTTAACATATGTTTTATCTGATGTACTGTTCCATAAAGCTGGACATCTTTCTGCTGCAACTCTGCAAGTCACCAACTAACATGGTTGGTGATAGGTCCATGCTTTTGGTAACTGTACATTGATGTCTTGAGTCTGTGTTCTCTCTACTTTATGTACTTTATCCTTTTTGTAATAGAAAAGGATGTGAGCTATGGCATGTCATAGTCACAAGTCAAAAGGCAATCTGCCTTTTGACTCTACAATTGATTTTGTTTGTGTCTAGTCAATTGTATCCAGCTGGCTTTCAAAGTATAGCCAGCTGTAGGATGTAGTATAAGTATCTCATGTTCTTGTAACTTTTATTTATGCTTTGTAACACTTGTAATAGAACATAGAGAAAGCAATATACTGCATTCTTGAAAACCATATACTTGTGTTCTTTGTGTTCTATCTCTTCATTACTTGTGTTCTTAGTGTCTTATCTGGTTAATCCAGTTTACTACTTAATTAAAGTTTGGTTAATCTCCTCTTTGTGTTATTGTGTTGTAACTCACACCCTTCAACGATCCTGCAATCCTCCATTCTCCTTTCTTCTGCCTGCTTATCGGTTACAAGTGCTAGAATAGCCACACGACCTTTCGTAATAACTTTTGAGCTTTCATGTATGAGATGATGCCTATCACAACACCACTCCTATCACCTGACCGTAAGGATGTTGTCACCAACAGGAATTCGTATGATCTTCTCATGACATATGACTTCCGCTTGCTTGCTAGAGAGCCAATCCATGCCTATCACAACATCAAAACTCCCCAGCATAACAGGCATAAGATCTATGGCGAAAGTATGACCAGCAAGTTCTATCTTACAGTCTTTAAGGATATGTGTTACATGGATCTATTTACCGTCGGCTAATTCCACAGTGTATCTAGATTCTAAAGCGGAGGGTATATCACTTAAAAGACTACAGAACTTTAAGGACACGAAACTCCTATCGGCTCCAGTATCAAATAGTACTGTAGCAAAACAACCATTAACAGAGAATCTACCAGTAACAGTTATGGGATCATTTAGAGCCTCACCTGAGCCAATGACGAAGGCTCTCCCTTTGGCTCCATCTTTATTGCCGCCATTACCATTACCTCCGTTGTTGTTATTACCGTTGTTGTTGTTATTGTTGTTATTGTTATTGCCATTACCATTTCTCCTTAGTTGTGGGCAGTTTCGCCTGTAATGCCCTTCTTTCCCACATTCAAAACAACCTTTGGGAGTTTCTTGAGGTTGTTGTGGCCTCCTTACCAGTTCACCACGACAATCCTTAGCAGCGTGTCCAATTTTTCCACAGCGTTGACGCTTGAAGTTATCACACCTTCCCACATGATGGTAATTACACCGAGTGCACTTCGGATGTCTACCACCATAACCACTGGGTCTTGATTATTTGCAGGCGTTTGGTTGAAGTTACGGTTATTGTCGAACCTCCGCTGCTGCTGAACTGGCTGTTGTTGCTGTTGAGGTTGAGGTTGACCCCTAGAAGATGATGATGCTTTGGTGTTGTTGGCATTATCCCACTTTCTTTTGTTGTCGGGCACGCTCGCCACAACGCCCCGTTTGGGTAGACGTCCTTGCTCCACGGCTTGGTCAGTTAACCTGTGAGCTAGCTGGATGGCTTGCTGAATTGTGGTTGGGTTGGAAGCAGTTACCATACTTTGGATTTCGGGTACTAATCACCGTATGTAATGCTCCACCCTCTTATGCACCTCATTCACTATTCCCGGGCACAAAGTTGCTAGTTCATGGGTTCTAGTGGTGTAGGCCTCGATTTCTGAGCCCTGCATCTTCAATTGCCAGAACTCCATCTCTAACTTCTGCACTTCATTGCGAGGACAGTACTCCTCAGTCATCATTTTTTTAAACTCATCTCATGGAAGCCCATTCGCCATCGCTTGTCCTAGCATCTGGACTTGCGCGTTCCACCAAGACAGAGCAGCACCCTCCAAAGTCCCGGTGGCATACTTCACTTGATCCGTAGGTGGACAGATACATTTGGAGAAGACAGACTCAGTCTTCTTGAACTATCGTACAAGCCCTACAACACCCTCTGTACCGCTGTAGGTGTGTGGTTTACAGTCCATAAAGGACTTGTAGGTACACACGGGTGGTCCTGTTTTAACACAACACACATTAATCAGACATCCCATACAGTTATGTAGGATATCAGATTTATCTTTCTATCATTGTTTACCTGCTGGCTGACCCGCGTGGGCAGCAGCCACTGCTGCCTGAACATGCTTATTAATTAGAGCAGCTAATTCTGCGGGGGTCATGTTAATAGCACCACCGCCCTGTTCTCCAGTGCCACGTCCACGTCCGCGTCCACGACCACGTCCACAGGCGTCCATTCTTTTCACTTTACATTCACAAATACAATAATGAGTAACATCAAACACATTTATCTCATTGAAGCACAATAAATAGTAAATAAAAGAAATAGTGAATCATCACAACCACAACATTCATAACAAAAATAATAACCAAAGTAAATAAATTGTAAATGAGTCACAATGTATTTATCAATGTCAAAATTTAAGTTTGTCATTCGTGTGGGGAAACAACCCTTCTCACATAGGTTTCAAAAAGAAAACACTATGTAGTCTAAGTCATATAAAGAAAATCAATTGACAACATCTGACCCATCACTGTCATCCTCCATCTCCACCGGTTCTTCCTCCTCGGGTCCCTCCTCGGGATCCTCATCCTCAGGGTCTGCTGCAGGAGCAGGAGCTATAGCAATCTGAAGTGCCACTATTTGAGCTTCTAAAATAGCAATCCTATTATCGGCTACGGCGTCCCACTGTTCACGAGCAGTCACACGCCCTTGAAGTGCCATGAGACAATCTTGCATATGGTGACACCCATTTAGGGTCTTCCCGTATTGTTCCTCGAGTTATCCAGTTGATGTCTCAGTTTGTACACCTCTTGCTGCAGTGTACAGACATCACCCGTGAGCCACGTGACTCGATGCTGCTCAGTGTCTAGTGCAACCTCCAAAGCACCAATCAATTGCTCGTTGGACTGCACCATCCGTGGGAGTGAAGGCATTGGTTGGTTGGCATTGTTCCTAGTCCTGGGCCTCGGGACAGGTACGTGCTCCCTAAACATAACATGATCAACGAATCTAGGATAGAAACTCCAGTCTCATGGAGGGTCACGCTTCATCAATGCAAAAGGTTGATCCCAGTCAATCTCCTCTCGAGGATAAGCTAGTCGGGGCCAATGAATCCGTTGTCAGGTACAGGTGCGGGAGGTGGGGATTCAGGTCGTGAAGGTGATTAAGGTCGCTTACCCGGGGCTCTCGATGACGATGCCATGCTGCAGAGAGTGTGACGTGTATGCCAATGAGTATACAGTAGATGAGAATAAGACATAGGTAACTAATTAACTGTGTGCGGTTATAGTCTAGTGTCTATGCAACCTAGTTCCCGATAACCAATGGCTCTGATACCAATCTGTCACACCCTCAAAATCCACGTGCGGAGTTTTACCGCGAGGCGTGTGAACAAACAAGGATCACAGTCAATAGTTACTCAGAACGACTCTATAAGCCACTATTAAAAATAAAATCAACCAAATCATAAACTTGAAACAGTGCAGAAGCGTTTTGTAAAACAACCCAAAGAAATAAAAGTGTATATTATGGTAAAACATGCGCCAACCCAAAAGAGTAAACATTAACCATTAAATGATAAAAATGTCTTGAAGACCGAGTCTTAGAATGCAAGTGAAACCATGTAGTGCTCCTAATCGCAAGCAAGCTAATGACCTGAGAATAGCATACTAAAATGTCAACACAATGGTTGGTGGGTTCAAGAGTGATATTCAAACATAAACCGTTTATAACATAGATATAAAAGTAGTGCATTGCAATAGATAGCTAGTCCATTAACAATAAATATTAACTCATAGTGATTTCGCAATTGAAGCTGACTGTGTTACGTTGTTGCCTCCTGTCACGACTTAACAGGTCGTGACAATGATCAATAGGACAAATTGCACCCGGTTGACCTCGAGTCACACAGGTAGGGCTCGTCAGACCCAGTAGTACTACCCAAATTTCTCCGCTATTCAATATTAACAATTCGAAAGTGTGAGGACTTTTCCATGACATCAACATTATATTAATATTATACACAACTTGAATATATAAAGCGTTTTTGAATTACCAGTAATCTATCTCCCCCAAAATAGATTAAATAATGAATGGGGCATGAACTCACCTGAAATGCGTGATAGACACTTAGAGTCTTTACTTGACAGACATAATGGACAAACAACTTTCAAAGGTTACCTAGATCATATAAGTACGTGAGTACGTGTAAATAGAGAACATGTGAAACCCTAAGTACACTACAACCAAGGACTCAAGATTTCAGAAAAACAGACACGTTTGACCCAGTTGACCCATTTGACCCGTTGGTGACTTTATGTGTTGTAAACCATTCAAGCAATCATACACATATATCCTACATGGTTAACCTTCAAATAGATCATATGTATGCGATATTATCCAGGTGTATCACTTAGATCATCATACAACCAAGTATCATACAAGTCATGTGAATCTAGAACATTAACATATCCACTACTATAACACAACCAATATACCACACAAAGATGAAATCACGCACCACATGCCATGTGAAGCCACTCACGACTTCATATCCTAAACCCTGCCAATCCTACCAAGTAGGGGCCTCAGATTCGCATGCGTGTATGATGATCATAATCATATTCATTAACCATGTTCATTGCATTCAACAAACATCACAACAATCAATTTCTAGTCCCAAACATGATGTCCTAACTACTAATCTACATCAATATCATACATGATCATCAAAGTCCAAACATCACCCATGCTTATCCAAGCATCCCATACAACTAATTTAACATGTTCTATCACATTAGAATTCATCCATGAACTTACTAACATGCTCCTAACATCCCAAACATGTTCAGACTATCATCCTTCCAACTTTGTGCAAATAAAGTTTCCGTTTTGGAAAGCACATCCCAAAATCTATCAAACATCCAATGCATTCATGAATTCATTAATAATATACCAATTCAAGTTCATATCAACATCTAAGCATGATCAACAACATCCAAACATCATAACTCATCAATTCATATCCTAAAAAATTACTATCTTTAGTAATGTATGAACTATAACATGTGTTCTTGAATTCCCAATGATCACAACAACAATCTAACATCTAATCATCACCATGAACACATCCATAACATCAATTCATCAATAATTCAACATTACATGCAAAATAAAGTTACTATTATTAGTAAGCTATGAACACCAACTTCAATTCATCAATTTCTTGCAAGATCAACGTATCCTAACATTCATACAACCTACAAATCATCATACATTCATCAAACAATCATCAACTTCACATAATCATGCTAATTTCGAATTAGGGTTTGCATAAAACCAAAGTTCATGATCAATCCACTAAAAACATACAATTCATGCATAATCAACGTTAAACAACATGTATTCAATCCAACTAACATATTAAAATCATCAAACAACATCAATTTCGACCCCATGAAGATCCATAAACGATTTTAGGTTCGGCCATCATGAAAAACTCACAAAAACTTGAAAAATCTAACCTTTGAACGTGTAATTGCTTGCAATTGATGATTCCAACGTGTTGTAATCCTTGTAATCGAACAAAATCAAGGCTTGGAGGCTAGTTCTAGGTTGAAATCGCAAGTGGAGAGGTGTAGGGTGATGGTGGCGGCCGATTTGGGGTGAGGATTAGGGTTAGGAGTGTTTTGTTTAATTTTATTTTTCATATTTACCCTTTAAGCCCTTGTGTTTTGGTATTTTATAAAAACTAGGCTTTAAACTCTTTGTATAGTGTTTTTAACTTAATAATATAAAGATATAAACTAATGAAAATCATTATATATTTTATCTTTATAAAAACACAAGGCATACGAATAAATAGGCACGTTTCCGCGTTACGCGATTAATTTTCTAATTAACATTTAAAACATGCAAACACATAAACATAACACAATAATCACATAATCAATTAGATTATCATTAATTTAACATTATTAATTATTATTAGGTCACCAACGTTAAACGACAACTAGTGTGTGTTTACGACACGTGTATGCAAGACTTAACGGAACTAACGGAGTTTGATAACGGAAATTTACCGGATGTCACAAATAGTCAGAGATCCAAGGGTGTCATATAAAGACAAACTGATGAATATTAAAGTCCACAAAAGTCAAACTTTAGAGGTGGAGCTGGAAAGGTTCTATTCAACCAAAGCATGCGTATCGGTGGCATTGAGCGGGGAAACAAAAAACTTAGAGATATTAGAAAACATGAAGAAAAACTTGGAGGCTATTGGGTTTCCTGAAGTGGAAGTAAAATACATGGGAGGATTGAAGGTGATGCTGGTATTCTTGGGTTCGGATTTCGTAACGAAATTCCTTAACGAACAACAAAACTGTTGGCACCTATAGTTTGATTATCTTCAAGTTTGGAAAGGACAGGAGGTGTCGTATGACAGATTGGCATGGATTACAACTTAGGGCATTCCCCTTAACTTGTGGGATGTGTCAGTTGTGAATAGAATTGGAGAGATGTTTGGCAAACTTGCTATGAGCAGCGAAATTTCATTATGGGATAACAACCTATCCATGGCAAAATGTTGTGTACTAGTATCGTTTGGCTCTCCAATAAACAAAGAGGTAACTGTGAAATATGAAAATTTATCATCTAAAATATGGGTGTTTGAAGATAACCATGAATGGAAACCGAATCTATCATCAAGCTTGAAAAATTCTCAAGATATAGATGACGAGGAGAATTTTAGTGATGGGTTTCTTGATCTAAATGAACTCGTAAACATGGATCTTGATCAACAGCATGATGATTCGGTGATGACAACTCATTCAAGGAGGAGGGATGCGCTTTCGGGCAACGTCATTGCTGGTAACAATGTCCGGGGGTTGTCGGAAGTTGAAACGTCAGACACTCAAGTACAAAGGCGGTCAGAAGATGACATGTTTATTGAACAAAACAAGTTTATGGTTCCAACATGCATGGGGCGGCAATGCAATGATAATGTCGAGGAGATGCAATCAATTGAAGAAAATAACAGTAATAATGGGGTGGACCAAGTTATAGGTGGGCCTGACAAAGTAATTGGATCAAAAATACTTTAAAACCTAACTCATCTAGGCCCACACAAGAGAATGACCCATCTAAGAATGATGGTATTGTCTATACGAAGGAAGTTTCTCAAGAGAATATTGGGGCTGCAGTTGATATCGATCTAAACCGAACCATTCCTGTCTTGGATCCAATGTCAGTCACAAAGAAAAAAACTTCAATCAGAAAGAGTAGATTATCCTATCGATCAGAAAGCAGGGGCACAAGCTCTATTCGGTCTTTAAAAATGAAGGATACTTTATGTGTACATAGAGATAGATCCAGTCAAGGTTCAAAAAACACCGGTGGTGTTGCGAATTCAGCTCTATCGGTTTGAATTCTAGATCTCGTAATACTGAAGGATGTAGTAAATCAAGTGGAAATGAGGAAGAAGTTCAGGATACATATCAGGTTGGAAATGCTTTGGGTTTTGACCTTCGAAACCACATAGATCAGATTAGGAATCTGATCGATGGAGACGACATTAACCAAGTTTCCCAATGAATTGATTATCTCTAAATGTAAGATGAGCTAGGGGTAGTTCGAAAAAGACATGGGTGTAAAGGTTGAAGAAGGAACACAATTGTTTCTTTGTGGCTCCAAGAAACACAATTGGATGCTGCTACTATGGAGGATTTCAAAGGTTTTTAGGGTAAGAATTCTTTTGCTGGTGACTTTGTGCAAGCTCTCGGTAGGTCTAGGGGCTGTCTCTATTTGGAACCCTTTTATTTTTATGGACGAGGAAATAATTAAAGATAGGAATTTTTTATTATGTATTAGGAAATTTTGAAACATCTAGGAGAAGTGTTTAGTGATGAATATATATGGCCGCCATGATCCAAATAAAAAATGCAATTTATGGAATAAAATTGCAGATTTAAAAAACAGATTGCAAGGAATATGGATTATATTGGGGGATTCAATGAAGTCAGGAGGGATGATGAAAGACTAAATTCTATGTTTAATAATTCTAATGCCTAAAGATTCAATAGTTTCATTATTCAATCGGACTTGCATGAGTTTGCGATGGGGTGTGGTAAATTCACATATATCTTCGGATGGTACCAAACTAAGTAAACCTCATACATTTTTGGTATGTTCGACATTCAGAGATAGATGGCCGAACGCAGCAGTGATGGTACTTCAGAGGAGATACTTTGATCATAGTCCGATTATTCTTAAAACGGAGTCTTGGAATTATGGCCCAATCCCTTTTAAATGTTTTGATTCGTGGTTAGATAGACATGGTTTATTGGAATTGTTACAAAGGCATACAATGAGACAATAGTTCATGGAGCACCGACAAAAAATTCATGCTAAAGCTAAAAGCAGTTAAAAACACAATCAAAATGTGGAGAATGGATTGGAATTGAAAAGAACAAGGGGTCATGACTGTTCTGCATGAAAAAATTAATAGTTTAGATTTAAAAACGGAGTCGGTATTCTCTCAAAGGAGGAGTTGCATATGAGAATTGAGTGCAAAAAGAAAATTTTTGACTTAGAACAAGCAAAAAATAGAGATCTTATGCAGAAAGCAAGGATAAAATGGATGGTGGATGGGGATGATAACTCTAGGTTTTTTCATGGCTCGTTAAAGGCTAACATCATGGCATCTAGAATCAATGGTCTGATGATCAACGGGGAATGGAAGGTGGATTCAGTTGAGGTTAAAAAATAATTTTATGATCATTTTCGGAGTCGTTTTTCCGAACCAATTATGTTCGGCCACCATTTATTAGCAGCCTGTTTAAACGTTTGCCGAGGATGTTGACATGTCTCTGGTTGCACCTTTTTCTTCTAACGAGATTAAAGTTGCAGTTTGGGATTATGGTGGTGATAAAGCCCGAAACCGGATGGTTTTAATTTTAATTTTATTAAAAAAATTGGGAGATGATGGCTAGCGACATTAAAGAGGTCTTAGATTATTTCTATGAGGGTGGATCTATTTTAGTGGGTTGTAATGTTGCTTTATTGCATTGGTCCCTAAAATAAAGGACCCGCCTAAAATATATGATTTTAGACCGATTAGCTTGATTGGGTCTTTATATAAGATCATTTCAAAAATTCTTGCAAACAGACTAAAAGGAGTGTTAAATCATGTTGTTAGCGAGGAACAATCGGCGTTCCTTTCTGGTAGATACACTTTAGATGGACCTATGATCGTTGGCGAAACACTCGCGTAGATAAAAGAAAAAAAGGATCTGCCATGTATTTAAAGTCGATTTTGAGAAGGCATATGACATGGTAAATTGACAATTTTTGGATGCTATCATAGAGCATATGGGATTCTCGAATAGGTGGAGACAGTGGATAAGAAATTGTTTGTCCTCGGCTAGATCATCCGTAATTATTAATGGTTCACCTCTAGAGAATTTTCTGTGACCAGAGGATTAAGACAAGGTGACCTACTATCTCCATTTTTGTTTATCATAGTAATGGAAGCGCTTCGTGTGGCAATCAAAAGTGCGGTTAATATTGGTGTTTTTCATGGAATTTCTCTCCCAAACAATGGCCTGATCATCTCGCATGTTTTCTACGCTGATGATGCGTTAGTAATAGGTGAATGGTCTATTATTAATGCAAAAAAATTGACAAGATTACTTCGATGCTTTCACATTGCATCAGGTTTGAAAATAAATTATAACAAAAGTTCAATTTTTGGGATTGGTGTTGAACCTATGGATGTGAATAATCTTGCCAATATTATGCATTGCTAAAGTGGCACAATTCCATTTAATTTGCTTGGGATTCCAATTGGAAATAATATGAATCGTATCATAAATTGGAAACCAGTAATTAAGAGATTCAAAGTTAAACTATCATTATGGAAAGTGAGAACATTGTCCATTGGAGGAAGGTTAACGCTTTTAAAGGCGCTTTTGGGTAGTCTTCCTCTTTATTACTTATCAATTTTTAAAGCTCCTGTGCAGGTGATTAAATCTCTTGAAAGCATTAGACGGAATTTTTTATGTAACGAATCTTCTAATGAAACAAAGATAAATTGGGTGGCATGGTCAAAGGCTACAACTCCGAAAGAAGTTGGGGGTCTTGGTATTGGTAACATTCAAGATGCTAATATAGCTTTATTAACAAAATGGAGATAGAAATTTTACACTAAAAACAATCATTATGGTTTAGAACCATCTAGGCCATTCACCGTCAACATCGTAAGCACGTATCTCTCCCATGTAAAACATCGATTCCAGGCATTTGGAAAAATGTTATAAACTCAAACAAGGAATTATTAAAAGAGAATGTTAACTTGGATAACCTCATGAAGGCTAAGGTAGGGGATGGAGGTTCTGTTTATTTTTGGTTGGATAACTGGCATGGGAATGGTCCTATCAAGTTGTATTTTCCTTAATTATTTGCACTTGAGAAAGAAAAATCCTTGGAGAAAGAATAAAGGTGGATGCGAATGAAAATGGTGGGAATTGGAAATGGTCTTGTTGGGTATTCTACCTAAGAAGAAATTGAAGATTTCCAATATTATTGAAGTTGAAGACTTGAAGAACAAAAGCAACAAAAATATTAGTCTAGGGTTTATTTTGTAATTATTGTAATTGCTAGATTAGTATAAATAGCAACATATATCATTCATGTATAGGTGAATAATTCTCCACCAAGGGTGGGAATTAATTCCATCAACAATATCATTATATCATCTACCTACATGTATGATGATTTCAACATCAAAGCAATAAACATCAAACATTAAACACATTGTGTTCATCATGTTCTTCATCATCGTTATTATTATTTTGGCATCTAATCATTCAAGTTTTATTATCATAAATATAAATCCTAAGATCCATGCTCATTGTTCCCGTTCATATCGGGAACACACAATTGGTATCAGCCGGAGTTGATGGATTCATATTGATTTTGATGAGATTTCAAGGTTAGATTGCTAAACTTATTGAAGATCTGAAGAAAGCAATTTCATCAACAATCCAATCAACAATACAACATACGATGCACACAATGCAAGAAATCAAAGTTTGTAGGATGCAATATGCGACTGCCGTATGAAGAAAAGGGTGCGAATGCGGCTGCCGAAGGTGATCTTAGCTGCGGATTAGGGCTGCCGAACCAAAGAGGCTGCCGAACCAGAGTGGCCTTTGCGGACACATTAGGGATGTCGAATTAGGGTTTGCAACCTAGAATTGTAAATGAGCTCGTGAACACCGTTGGGTTTGTTACTTGGGCTCCATCATTAAAACAAAAAGAAATGGTGGACTCAGATTTATTTGTTTAGGCCGCCAACATCAAAAAGAAAAGAGCGGACTCGAATTTAATTGTTTGGGCTGCCAACATCAAAAAGAGAAGGTGGACTTGGATTTAATTGTTTGGGCCGCCAACATTAAAAAGAAAATATGGATTAGGGTTTTAGCTTTAAAGCTATGAAAGCAAGCTATAACCACAAATCAAAAACAAAAATTGGTTGTTTTAAAGTTTTGAAGATCTCGCTTCTGCATCAACAACATTCTTAGCTTTGAACAACTATTCAACAAAATCAACATCAAGCTTCAATCCACATCGGAAATATACAATTTAGGGGGAGTATTGTTGGGTATTCTACCTAAAAAGAAAGTGAAGATTTCCAATATTATTGAAATTGAAGACTTGAAGAACAAAAGCAACAAAAATATTAGTCTAGGGTTTATTTTGTAATTATTGTAATTGCTAGATTAGTATAAATAACGACATATATCATTAATGTATAGGTGAATAATTCTCCACCAAAGGTGGGAATTAATTCCATCAGCAATATCATTATATCATCATCCTACGTATATGATGATTTCAACATCAAAGCAATAAACATCAAACATTAAACACATTGTGTTCATCATGTTCTTCATCATCATTATTATTATTTTGGCATCTAATCATTCAAGTTTTATTATCATCAATATGAATCCTAAGATCCATGCTTATTGTTCTCATTCATATCGGGAACACAGGTCTCATACTCCGGGTAAATTATGAAGAGTGTATGCAAGTGAAAAATCTTGAGAGGTTGATTCAAGATTTAAATATTTCAAATGAATGACAAATGGTTTTGGTTGGGGGACGATTCTGGGGTTTTCTCGGTTAAGTCTCTTCGGTCAATTTTAGATAATCCTCATATATGGTTGTCATGGGTCCCGTTGAAAGTGAATGTGTTTGTGTGGAGAGCTCGAATTGATAAAATTCCATCCAAATTGGCAGTATCAACTAGGGGGGTCAATCTTTTTTCCACTGAATGCTCATTATGCTTTGGAGAGAACGAGACAACTGACCATGTTTTGATCCATTGCCCGTATGCAGCGTCGATTTGGAACCAAATTTTAATATGGTGTCGCATCTTGGAAGTAGAAAGGGGTTCAATTAAGAGCATGTTGTAGGCTCCTTTCAATATGAATATAAATGTAATACAGAAAAAGGCTATGTGTGTGGTGTTTATGGCTACGTTTTGAGGCATTTGGAAGTCGAGAAATGAGCTTATTTTCAACTCCAAGTAAAGTACCTTTCTTTTTTATGGTTAAAACACAAAGGAAAGTTAGTAGAACTTGTATGTCATTTATGGTATAATTTTTCATTTATTAACTTTCCTTTGTAATCGTTATTGTTAGTCCTAGCATCTTGCTAGTGTCTATCTTTATAATAAATTTGCCGTTCAAAAAAAATAATACTATTTTTGTTTTTTTCATTTACTAAAAGAAAATTTAATATATATAAAATGACAGAAATAACTAGATAATGAGAAACTAAAGTTGTGGTGTTAACCTGAAAACACGAGTGTCACAAAACAAATAGAATGACAAAAATTGTTGAAAAGGAGCCAAGCACTTAATTTGTAGTGAGCCATGGCTCGTGTGACATTCACCTAACTTAATAGATTTTTTAATTGTCTTTGTCGTACTATTTAGAACCATCATCGTAATGACACTGACTCAATTTAGTTTGCTAAAGTAACGGTTACAAAAGAATATGATGCATGATAACTACCCGCCACATAATAACCTGACACGAAACGCGAAAACTCCACTAATCATATATTAAAAAAGAATTTTAACGGCTTACTTGACACCATACAATTGATTCTCAGTCTCCTTGCGTGTTTGCTAAGATATACATTCAGAATAAACATCTTAAGGTTTACCTAATTTCTTATTTCAAACATCATAATTTAGATATCAACTAACTTTATTTGGAACACATCTTAACTTGTTTTGAAACAGATTACAAACTCATAAACAAAAAATTATACCTCACACATACACGTGTTATGTACATAAAATGTTAATAAAAGAAATTAAGTTTTCAACTAGAGGTGTAAATGAGTCAAGGCGGCTCGCAAGTTACTCCGGATCGGTTCGGAAAAAGCTCGAATCAAGCCGAGCTCAAACGAGCCGAGCTTAAATGAGCTCGAGCTCGAGCTCAAGTTCACATCATGGCTTGTTTACTAAACGAGCTCGAGCCCAAACTTCAGACATCGAGCTCGAGCCCAAACTTCAGACATCGAGCTCGAGCCCAAACTTCAGACATCGAGCTCGAGCCCAAACTTCAGACATCGAGCTCGAGCCCAAACTTCAGACATCAAGCTCGAGCCCAAACTTCAGACATCGAGCTCGAGCCCAAACTTCAGACATCGAGCTCGAGCCGGCTTGCGAGCCTAAACAAGATTTTTCTTTTATATAATTTTTTATTTACATATTAAATATATATAAACATATATTTACATAATTATTATATATATTATTATGATAAAAATAATCAAATAATGTATATAAAAGTTTGATTATAAAATATATAAAAGTAATCATAAAAGAAATAAATAATAATAATTTAACGATAAACGAGCCGAGCTCGAGCTTGAGGTTTCTAAAATTTAAACGAATCAATCTCAAGCCTAAGCGAGCTCGACTCAACTGAGCTCGTTTACAATCCAATTTCCAACCAACTTTTTCCAACATTCTAGACTTCAAGAAACGTATAAAACATATGAAATTCTAGAAAAGCAATGAAAAAGCCAATACTTGCGTACATGCATCCGACGATTTTATATGTTTTTTCTTTGCTACCTTTGTAGTTATTTTAGGATATTTTGATTATATAAAATATATTAAACGATAAAGCATAAATATTTAATGCAAGATTGCGTTAGTTCTTGTTCAAAATTCAAAATGAATTTGAAAAACTTGAAATTAGATTCGAATTGAAATTCTTTCAATTTGAAGTTTAATCATCAAATTCGATTTTTGATTTCAAATTTTAACTAGAAATTCACAATATTTAGAGAAAATTATAAAGTTATCTATGTGATTTGACCATATTAAAAGTTTAATCATAAGGTTTTAAAAATTACAAATTTAGTCTAAATATTTGAGAGACCGTTAGTGTCCATCAGTTTTTATTATTAGGAAACTGCAACTGTAATATGATCAGACCATGGAGACTAATTGTGTAAACTTCTCTAAATTTTTAAAAAAATATCAAGTAGATTTTTAAAAAATTAAAATCAAATTTAAGAAAATTAAACAAACATTAAAAATAAAACTTATTCATCTTTAGAAAATAAAATAATGGTTAAATAAATCAAATTTAACAATTTAAATAAAGAATAAAGAATAAAAAAAGTACATACAAATAAAAATAAGAACCTAAAAATAGAAATATGCTTAAATTTTATATTTTATTAATTTTCGATGAAGTCTGTGTGACTGAACCGAAAAATTTAAGAACTCTGATAATCCATATACACAAAACAATCACGAAATCAAACTGCTTTTATCTTTTAACTTTAAGATGATTTTATCAATATGTATTTTGAATTTTTTAGACATTTATTTCATATTATTTTCAGGTTTTATTTATTTATTTTTAAGTTTTATTTTTGTGGTTTTATTTGAATTTATAAACTTTAATGATTTTGAAATTCTTTTAAATTAATTTTAAAAATAATAGCACGAAGAATCTTATGGTTTGATTATATTGCAGATTTAGTACGCAGATGATTAAAAACTAACAGACACTAACGTTAAAGATTAAACTTGCAATCTTCCACACGTTTGAACTGCGTTTACAATTTTTACAATCTGGTGATCAAACTTATAATATAATTAAATCACAAGGATTACTTTTATAGTTTCCTTTTTTATTTTAGGAAATATATATTATATAATTATAATTATAGACAAAATTACAGTAAACGTCCTTTATGTTTATCAAAAGTTGCAGATATCATCCTTTATCTTTTAAAACGCTCACTCTCTGTCCTTTATTTATAGAAACCGTTACCCGTTACGTCCTTTAAACAAACGCCCGTTAGTTTTTTGGGTTAAGTCCGTTCATATGAGAAGCACACGAGGGCAAACTGGACTTTCCACAACCCATCAATCATTCCCTTTCAAATAAACAAAACCCTACCTGCACACACATGTTCGAAGCTTGAAACCCTCATAATGGGAACTTTTCATATTCATAGTGATGAAGATGCTTACGATGTTGATGAAATATATGGTATTTTCCTGGTCTTTGTTCTTTACTAACTGATCGAGTTTCATTAAGTAGGTTTAATACATGTAATACGGCTTTGAAAACACAAGTACGTATCCCGAGCTTTTTCACACTCAATTTGCATCATGATGGTTATTTCACCCAATTACCATATCGTAAGTATGAAAATGGACATTTAATTGTGGTGGATTTTTGTGATAGAAACAGATTTTGTGTGGAACAATTAGAGGAGATTAGAAAAGAGATAGGTTTTGATTCGAGAAATTATCTATGGCTATTACCCGGAGGTGATTTTCAAAGTGGAATTGTGAGTTTGAATAATGATAAAGATATTGGAAAACTCACAGATCATGTGTCAAAGGGTGTTAGAGAATTTGATGTTTTTGTGGAATATAGTCAAAACGAAGAAGACATAGAAGCTGAATTTGATGTAGATGGTATTGAAGATGAAAGTGAATTTGATATAGATGATGAGGTAGATGACATAAAAGCTGACATGTTGTCCTACAAGTTAAATGTTGATTTTGAAGATGAAGTACATGGTGATGTAAATGAATCAGATGTGTTGGAGGTAACAAGACAATGATGATTTTGATAGTGGGTGTGAGTCTAATGACAACATCGGGAGTATAAGGAAAAAAAGATTAAAATATATTCAAAATGCTAGTGGTGATGATAAAAGTTTATTTGTGGGGAAAATGTTTGATAGTAAGAGTGGGGTAAAAGCTTTTTTAAAGTAACATACGGTTGAAAGTAGAAGGCAATTAAAGGTGGTTAAGGATGATAATATTCGAGTGAGGGTACTATGCGCATGAGACTTAGAAATAGAAGAAAGTGAGTTTGCTAAGGAAAGTGAAATACCAACAAATGGATCTGAAACATCTATAAAAGATGGAGGGCCTGAAATTAAAAAAACAAAGGAGGTAGGGGAAAAAGACAAATCCTAACAACTTTTTATGCCCTTGGACTTTGTTAGTATCAAAAGATGAAATTCAGACACATGGATGGTGAAGACATATATTTCTACCCATAAATGTCTTCAAACTAGAAAAATAGTTGCATGTACATCTACTTTTATAACCAAACACTTGATGGATCAAATTGAGGAAAATCCTTCCATCCCTGTGAAAGCAGTTAAGAACAATATCAAAGAAAATTTGAAGTTGAAGTTTCGAGGATGCAAGCTTACAGGGCCAAAACCAAAGCAGTACAACAACTTCATGGGGATTTCAACTCACAATATAGATTGCTCAGATATTATGTTGGGGAACTCGTGAGGAGAAACCCTAGGACTACTATAAAGTTAGATGTTGAACTACCCTTAGATCCATCATGTACAACTAGAAAATTCAAGAGAATATACATATGTTTAGGTCCTCTTAAAGAGGGGTTCAAAGCTATTGGGAGAGACTTGCTTGGGCTTGATGGTCTTTCATGAAGGGACCATATTCGGGTCAAGTTCTAACAACTGTTGGTGTAGACCTTAATAATGGTATATACCCCCTTGCATATGCTATTGTTGAAACAGAAAACATAGATTCATGAAAGTAGTTTTTGGAGTATCTTAGGGATGACTTGAATTTTGACATCAATTCAAACTTCACTTTCATATCTGATAGGCAAAAGATAAAACTTTACTTTATGTATGTTGCATATATTTTAGCTAATTTATATATTATGTATAATCTGGTTTATGTTAACTTAGGGACTATGTTAAGCCATTTCAACAATATTTCCAAGAGCTAAGGCACATTCATGAGAACATGAAGCTATATTTCAAAGGTAAGGCATATAAAGACATATTATGGAAGCTTGTAACATGTACAACTGTTGTACAATTTGAAAAAAGCATGGATGAGTTGAAAAAAACAAATTCAGAAGCACATTTATGGTTATCAAAGATCAACCCTAAAATCGGTCCAGATCTTATTTTTTAGGTATATATTGTTGTTTTATTATGATGTAATAAGTAAACCATTTATTAATTATGCTATTAATTTCCATAGGAAGAGCACTTTCTAATGTGCTACTAAATAACATGTGTGAAATATTCAACTCTAAATTACTGGATGGTCGAGATAAGCCAATCATCAGTCCATTAGAGTACACTAGGGAGTATTTGATGAGAAGAATTGTAAATGTACTACAAGTGATTGATAAAACTGATGGTCCACTAACACCTGCTGCAATAAAGTTATTTGAAAACATTAAGAAGGATGTTATAAAGTACAATGTGACTTGGAATAGGGGTGAGCAGTTTTAGGTTGCTGGACCATTTCATGATTAGTGTGTGGTTGACATCTCTCGTAAGACATGCACCTATAGGAGATGGGAACTGACCGGAATGCCTTGTAAAAACACAGTTGAAACATTATGGAATATGGCAAGCTTTGGTTAACAAGTTGGCATTCCAGAAAGTTGGGTGCATCCGATGTACACATTGGAGACTTGGAAGAATGTTATAGTTTCAAGATATTTCTCATTAATAGAATGCACTTGTGGGAAAAAACACAATTACCAACCACAATCACCCCACCAACATATCACACACCTATGGGGAGACCTAAAAAGAAAAGAAAGAAGTCTATTGTTGAAGACTTAACACGAGGTGGACGACTTTCCAAGAAAAATAGTACTATTAGGTGTGGTAAGTGTAAGAATGAATGGCATAATAATAGAACTTGCAAAGCGCAATCAAAGAATTAAAAGGTTTAGACTATTAAGGGATGAAACTCGAGGTCTATTTTGGTAATTTATGTGTTTGTTTTGAAAAGAAAGTCAATTTAGAACTTGTGTTTTGAAATTATGTATCTTGTGTTGATGTTTGATAGCATGGATTTTATGTTCTTTTTATGTTCTTTTGAACTACTATTATGATTGAAGCTATATATTGGAATTTATGTCAAAAGTATGTGGAATTTATGTCAAAAGTATGGATGTGAAAGGTTAATGAAGTTGGATGCAATGGATGTTTTCTATGGATGAGAGCATAAGTTTTGATTCATTTAAATCTTCACAAGACAATAGTGGGTTCATTTAAAAAAGCTATGTTTCATTTAAATCAATCTGCACAAACTATGTGCTTTATTTAAAGCAATATGCACAAATTGCAGAAACTGCACAAATTGCATTTAAATCTGCACAAACAGTACATTTCATTTATGCATTTCATTTGGACAAAGCTTTGAATTTCACTTAAATTGCATTTTCAACAAATTGTAACTTTGAACAAGATATGAAAACCAAAACAAAGTTAGATAATTTCATTCCATTCAACATGATCAAACATATTACATCATAGCTTCAATCACCGTTACATGAACTTCAAATATCCAACAAACACAAAAAAACCCAACTCTAAATCAACCACCTTCTGAGCCTCTTTGAATGTTCTTCACTTGTTTTTAATTGAACTTCTACCTCTTTTTTTGACCTAATAAGATTTGGTATAACCTCTATGCATCTTTTACATGTCTCAGGCTCATACCATTGAAAGAACCCACATTCTGAACCCTAATTCAAAATTAAATAGAAAAATAAGGTTTTTTGAGACATATATCATAGATCGTCAAGAGTATTAACGAGTGAACATACCTTATTCGATGGACATGTAAAGAACCTGGATTTTGTGATGTCCGTGATGTTCGAACCAATGCTATTTTTCCACAATAGCAATTAACCTTGTTCGAAGCCCAATTGAACATTATATGACTGGATTCACAATCAATCGAAGATTCTTGCAAATGACTTAGAGTCGATCAAGGTCTGCTGAGATCCATTTAGCGAAGGGTTGTTTCACCCAATCTTGAATCCATCGACCATATGCAATCAGATGGGGATTAAAAAGCAGCAGGATATCCATTAATTAAATTAGGTTGTGGAAAGTCCATTTTGCCCTCGTGTGCTTCTCACGTGAACGGACTTAACCCAAAAAACTAACGGGTGTTTGTTTAAAGGACGTAACGGGTAACATTTTCTATAAATAAAGGACAAAGACTGAGCGTTTTAAAGATAAAAGATGATATCTGTAACTTTTGATAAACATAAAGGACGTTTACTATAAATTTATCTAAATTTAATAGGTACATTTTGTCTTTTATAACACTTGAGATATTTTCTATGTTATGTTTTTGTTTTCATAATTTGAAAGTGAATCTTTCGAATGATTTTGAAAATATTATTGAATTAATATTTTATGAATACGAATCAATTTCAAATCTCGTTTTAAAATTCCAAATTCGAATCGTTAGAATTGTACTTATATATTTTTGAATTTGAATCCTTTTTAAAAGTTTTTTGATTTATTTAGTTCAATTAACTCAAATTTAATTCGATAAATATCCCTAACTTTATGCTCCATTTATATATTTGTTTGTTTGGCTTCCTTTTGAGTTTTTTATTTATCCTTTTGTTTTCTAATAACTTTTATTTCATGTTTAATAAAATATTACATAAAGAATCGGGACATGCTTATTTTTACTATGTTTTGATGTAATTTTAATTGAAAATGAAGTTGTACGTCATCGCTACCGGTAGCCTTTGAGTCCGGCGACGGTATTCGGGTGCTTGTTGTTGTTGTTTTAATTTATCGCGTGCTTTGCATGGAAGTTGTTGGTTGGTGAAAACAGAAAAGACAACCCTCATCCTTTGTGATTATGTGAAGGAGGTTCGTTTCATCTAAGACTCCTGTCCCTGTGTTGGCTTTTGACATTATGTCATGATGCTACATTCGGAAACATGAATTGATGCTTGTTCAAGTCAGTGATGATGATCCTGTGTTCATCTGAGACGTATGCATGTTGTATGGTGTTGTATATTTTGTATTTAGCATGGTGCCGGGCTATGAATATATTTAAAAAATGGTATTAGGTTGCTTTTGTTTATAGTTAGTAGCCATAACTGAAACTTGTGCCGAATCCCATTCATCACACGCGTAACGCAACTCTAGTTTGTTATAAATGTCAAATAACATACTTCACCGATTAATTACTCATATTAATTAACAATATAATAATGATAAACTAATAATAATGTTTATTAATTGAATATTATTAATATTTAAATATTAATAATATTAAATATTAATAATATTTGTATATTGAATTATATTTTTTATTAAATTATATTTATTATTGAACTCAAATCTATTTGGGTCAAAATTGACACGTCACTTTGACCTCTTTAAGTTGTAAAGTTTCGGTTTTACCTTAGGATAATTTTATGTTGATACATGTATGTCCCTAGATCATGATATGTGATGTAATAGATTTGTTTGGTATGATTGATGAAATGATATTGAGTGTTTGTTAGTTATAATGTTTATGTTTCATTAATGAGTCGACATTGAATTGGTTAATTAGGTTAGTGATTGCTGAATGATTACACATAATGTTATTAATTAATTCATTCAAACTTAACATGAAGTTCTCATGCGAATGGCTCATGCGAATGAACCATACGCATGAATAACTTCACACGATAACTCAGTCGCACGACTGAACCAGGAGACTGGATCAGTCGTACGATTGTAACATAAGATTGGCTCAGTCGCACGACTGAACACTCAGTCATACGAATGAATCAACCGCATGGTTCAATCGCACGACTGAACCAGACTAATGGTTCAGTCGCACGATTGAATAATACCAACCTATAAATACAACTCAATTCGTGAAAAAGAAAGACTCTCGATCAATTACGATTCCAGGCGTACCCTAGCCGTCCAGAAACCTCCCAATTCGTTCTCCAAGTTCATAGAACACATTAGATCGATTCCCAATCGATTTCTAACGTTAGTTTCAATTCTTGATTGATTCTTCGTGTGTTCTAACTGATTGGATCGCCAATCAAATAGGATTCCGCACTATTTGATCTGGTTTACACGTTAATCTCTAGGTATTTCGGTCAAATACCAGGTCCTAACAGTGGTATCAGAGCATTGGCTCTTGATATGCGTGATTCAATCAAGATTGATAAAAAGTTTGTGTTTTTGCACTAAAAACGCAATCTTTTGTGTCAAAAGTGATCTTGGACGTTCCCTGCTCATCAAAGTTTGGTTTCTACGGACTTAGGCAATTCAACCTTGCGAAAGTTCGAATTTTACGGCTAAAACACGTTTAACCTAGAAATTTTCGCATAACAGCAGCTTTAGTCGCACGAGTGAGCCATTCGCACGACTGGACTCATTCGCATTGCTCAGTCGCACGATTGGACATAGTCGTATCTCCATTCGTACGATTGAACCGTTCGGTCGCACGGTTCATACGCATCAGATTCATTCGCACGACTGAGCTAATCACTTAGTTCAGCCGCACGATTGAACCAGTCGTAGAGTTCATACGCACGACTGAGTGTTCATACGCACGCCTAGTCCATTCGCACCCTTTAGTCGGCCGACTGAAAATTGCTTATTAGACTTAAGTTATTTACAATGGAAGATCAAATGTCAGCTTACTGCTGGGAAGGACTCTAGGATCCAGAACCTGCTGCTACTTGAGAGTGAGGTGGTTAATCATAATAAACCACCAAAGCTTTTAACGTTAGATAAGTTTCCCCACTGGAAACAACGTTTTGAGATCTACCTCAATGGAGTGGATCCGAATCTATGGGAGGCCATCGAGATTGGATATAGTACACCGGTGGGAGCCGATGGAGTAAAGTTAACCTTAGGAGGGATGACAGACGCGTAGAAAGTCAAATATAATGCAGAGAAGAGGGTCTATGCATTGATTACACAGTCTATCCCTAAAGAGATATTCCACCAATACTCAGAGAATAAGCAGTCCAAGAAACTATGGGATGAGCTAGAGAAGAGGTATGACGGGAATGCCTCGTTGAAGGCAATCAAGGCTAAGGAGTTAAAGAAGGAATTCGACAACTTCTCATCGATGGGAAACGAGAGTTTGGACGATGTTATAGATAGATTCTACCATCTGATGAGTGAACTGCATACACATGGGTGGTTACTACCATGGAAGAGAAAGTTAATAATTTTGCAGACGGATTGCCTGAAAAATGGGTTTCATTCGTGTCTAATCTTAGACAGAATGGAATGCTGTCAAAACTGGATATTAATGACTTATTCTTAAGTTACGAGAAGAATCACTTAGAATGAAGTACAGAGCTCAGAAGTCTACGTACAATCAAAATCCAGCTTTATATAATGCCACGCCTCAAGCTAAGACATCTGGAGCACCCCTCCAGACTACATTTGTGTCTAGCTCATCGAGTCCTACACATGCACCTGCTTCAGGTTCAAAAACGTCAGGGTCTTCTTGTACCCAATACATTGGATCTGAAGCGAATGCTACTAGATTGAAGACTGAGAACCTCGGTAATGTGACTGTAGAAGTAGCTCGAGAGCACATGGATCTATTGGCAGCAATGGTCCATTCCTATGATGAACTTGTTGCAGGAAAGATTGGAAACTGCCATCTGGCAGACGAGGACTACGAGCAGGTGGACGAAATGGAGCTTGAAGAGAATGGACATAATGTGGGCCTTAGCAAGTGCTGTCCGGAGGGTGAAGAAGTTTGTGAAAAAGACTGGACATAACTTGGTTGCTACTAAGGATACCACCTTTGGCTTCGACAAGAGTAAAGTGACCTGCTTTAACTGTGGTGAAAAGGGGCAATTCAAGAGAGAATGTGTGAAGCCAAAGAAGACTGGGAACGGGAACCCGTTCTCATCCTTCACTCGTCTAGACAAGCAAACTACCAGTTCTACTTCCTCAAACAAGGACTCAAAAGCCTTGACTGCTCATGATGATGAAGGAAAGGATTGGAGCTTTAGGTTTGTCTCACCAGGGGAATCAAACATTGCAAATGTAGAAGATATTGACAGTGATTCCGCTAGTGAAGGAGATCTAGCAGTTGAGATAGCAATGTCACATAGTGAAGAAGCAACTGCAACCGAGGTCAGTTACAAGCCAAAAGTGGAGACTACCATGTCAGAGACAGAAAAGATAGAAGCAAAAGAATCAGAATCATCTGATACTGCATTGATGGCAAACGCTTCTGAATCTGCTCAGGTAAGTACTACTGACACAATGTTTAATAATCATGTTTGTTCTGATTGTGATGCCTTTAGGAATAGCATAGATGCTAAATTTTCTAGGTTATTAGATCATAATGATAACTTGATAAAAGATTTGCATCTATGCACTGAGGCTAATAGGGTACTAAAACAAAATGAGCTCAGTTATAAAGAAAAGATAGACCTTTTGACTAAACAGCTTAGGGAAACCAAAGTAGTTGCCTTTAATCAAGCTAATGACATTAGGTATTATCTAAACTCCCTAGAAGACACTAAGAAACAAAAGGCAGTTCTAGAAGTAGAAGTAAATTCACTAAAACAGAAACTGCATAGTTGGACTAGTTCGTCGCACATAGTCCAACACTTAGTAAAAGAAAGGAACAACGGGGAGGGACTGGGTTATAAAGTGGTTCCGCCACCACCTGAGACTTTGATGAACACTAAAACTAGACCTTTAAGTAGTAATCCCATCAAGGATCATGTAGTGTCTACTCCTCTTGTTAGTGATCCAGATTTCTTATGTTCATCTATTGACACTGGAAACAAACAAAAGGAGACCACTTCAAAGGCAAAGGGTAAATTGCTTTTGTTAATCTGGAAAAGAAATTTGAAAAGGTTAACTTAAAGTCAGGTTCTAACAAAGTCAAATCAGAACCAAAAAGGGCTTTTAAGGATAATCTTTCACATACTTCAAGTCAAAGACCAATTAACCAAAAAGAAAAGGATGTCAAACAGGTTAAATCAGTTAATTTTGTTTTAAACCAGTAAACACATCAAAAGAACCAGAGTCAAAACCTAAAGTGAGTGATGTTACTAGAGTGTCACACACGTCTCCACAAAGACAGTTTAATCATAAAGTTAATAGCAGGGCGTGCTACAACTGTGGAGAATGTGGACACATTGCTTCCTACTGTCCTTATTATCAGACACCTAGGAAGAAGATTGCATCAGGACTCAAAACCTAGGGATTCTAAGAGGAGCTCTTTAACTCCACCTAGACGAACTAGTGAACAGAAAGTTCAATCCGTTAGCCACTCGATTGTTTATCACAAACAGGCATTGCACAAATCTGGCTTATGGAAATAGAAGTCAACCTCTGTGGCTGATAAAGATGACAAGAAGGAACCTGAGCTACCCTCACATTCTAAGGGTCAATGGGTTGAATTTCTGATGTGTGATGCCTCTGGGAAACCCAAGCCAGTAAAAGCTTGGGTTCCTAACCTAAACTAATCCTTTACCTTGTATGTGCAGGTTGTTCAATACAGTGCTGAAACTAACATGTGGATAGTAGACAGCGGAGCATCCAGGCACATGACAGGAAACAGAGCTCTTTTATCAAATGTCAAACAAATAAAAGGAGGGCATGTTTCGTTTGCTGGAAACAAGGGAGGATATATCACAGCTCAGGGAGAAGTTGGAAATCAGAAAGTTATGTTGATAGGGTGAACTATGTTCAGCAACTTCAAAACAACTTACTCTCTTTTTCTCAAATATGTGATAAGGAATTTAAAGTCATCTTCGACAACAAGAGGTGTTATGTACTGAAGAAAGACTACGTGATCCCAGAGGACCAAGTTTTGATGACTGCTTCAAGATATAAAGATCTTTATGTCTTGGATCTGTCACAACTTCTACAATGGATCATGAGGTTCAGTGTTTTCTATCCAAAGCTACTGAAAAAGACTCCATCTCCTGGCATAGGAGAATGGGACACATCCGTCAAAGGAAGATGAATCACTTGATTAAGAAGGATCTGGTGAGAGGTGTAAATGTCAAGAACTTTCAGCTTCCTGATTTCTGTATAGCTTGCAAGAAAGGTAAACAGACAAAGAAGTCTCATAAGGAAAAGAAAATTAATTCAATAGAACTTCCTCTTGAACTTCTTCACATGGATCTGTTCGGTCCAGTCAGTACAAAGAGTATTGCAGGCGACTTGTACTGTTTTGTGGTCACCGATGACTACTCAAGGTTCACTTGGGTAATGTTTCTGAAATCCAAATCAGAAACATTTGAATCATTCAAGGAGTTAGTAACCACACTGGAATCTCTTTACAAGCTGAAAGTTAGACAAGTACGCTCAGACAACGGAACGGAATTCAAGAACCATTGGATGGAGGAATACTGCAAGGAAAAGGGGATTGTGCATCAATTCACTTCTGCTTACACACCTCAGATGAATGGCGTTACTGAGAGAAAGAACAGGAGCTTGATAGAGACAGCACGGACTATGCTGGCAGACTCGAAACTGCCTATCCAATTCTGGAACGAGGCAGTGGCAAATGCATGTTATACACTGAATCGAGTCCTGATAGTCAAGCGCCACGAAAAAACATGTTACGAGCTACTACAAAGACGCAAACCGAACTTGGAGTATCTCGAACCATTTGGGGCGCCGTGTATACTTCTGAAGAAGACACAAGAAGGTAAATTCAGCGAGAAGGCAGATGAAGGCATCTTTCTAGGATACAACATACCTAACAAGCGAGTTTACAATAACTCAACAGGTCTAGTAGAAGTTTGGTGTAATGTAGATGTTCAACGATTCACCACACCACCTACTGGCAAAGGACCCGCCTACTTCTTTGACTATGTTGGATTCTTCAAGTCCTTCAACATTCCTCTCTCTCCCTTGGATGACGAAGTAGCTACACGAATGATGTATGATAGCTTGAATCCACCAACATCTAGCTCACAGGGAGAATCATCTACTCATTCAGGAGGAGTAATCGACGACAGTGACACCACCTCTGAAAATGAAGCTGAAGAAGCTAACCAGAACAGTCAGGAGGAACAGGTTCCAGTTCCTGAAAGTCCACAAGCATCTACCAGTGGTGCACCTTCAACGTCAGAGCCTCAAACTCCAACTGCCTCAGATGAAGAACCAAATGTTCATCATCTTGGCTCTGAGGTAGCTGTTCCTACTACTCCAGGATCACATCTAAACGTTTATCATCCCTTAGACAATGTCATTGGGGATGTGCGATCAGGAGTACAAACCCGAAATCAGCTGTACTCAGCTGATTATGCCTCTGTTATGGAAAAGAGATATATTCATGATGGTGCCTATCAGTGTTTTGTCTCACAGGTTGAGCCAAAATATGTCAGTGAAGCACTAAATGATGAGGCATGGGTGAGTGCAATGCAAGAAGAACTTCTTCAGTTCAAGAAGTTAGGTGTATGGTCTCTAGTTGATAGACCTAAAGGTGCTAAGGTCATTGGCACCAAATGGGTTTTAAAATGCAAGAAAGATGACCAAGGGGTCATTATCAGGAACAAGGCTCAACTGGTTGTTCAGGGATTTCGCCAAGTCAAGGGAATTGATTACAATGAGGTGTTTGCACTCGTGGCAAGGATGGAAGCCATTCGTATCTTCCTTGCCTATGCATCGTACATGAAGATTAAAGTCTATCAATTAGATGTGAAGAGTGCATTTCTTCATGGGGAAATTAGAGAATAGTTTATGTCAGTCAACCCGAGGGATTTGAAGATCCTTATCATCGGGATAGAGTCTACAAGCTCGACAGGCTTTATACGGGCTTCATCAAGCTCCAAGAGCTTGGTATGAGAAACTCTCGACTCATCTTGTGAAACACGGCTTTCGCAGGGGAGTCATTGACTGCACGCTGTTCATTAAAGAAAAAGATGGCGACCTACTGCTCGTACAAATCTATGTTGATGACATAATTTTTGGTTCAAAGAATGAAGAGTTATGCAAAGAATTTGAAGCAGTTATGCAGAAAGAGTTTGAGATGAGTGCTATGGGGGAGATGAAGTTCTTTCTCGAGCTACAGGTGGATGAAACACCAAATGGGATCTTTCTACATCAGACCAAGTACGTAAGCGACATTCTCAATCGCTTTGACTTGGAGAATGCATCTGCTGCAGGTACTCCACTGGCTACGAATCACGACATAGCCCCTGATGAAAATGGAGATCTGGTGGATGCGACGATTTACCGAGGAATGATTGGATCCCTCATGTATCTCACTGCCTCTAGACCTGATATCATGTATGCGACATGTTTATGTTCTAGATATCAGGCTAAACCTAAGGTCAATCATCTGATCGGGGTCAAAAGGATTTTTTGCTATCTAAAGGGTACACCCACACTGGGGTTGTGGTATCCTCATGATGATGATTTTGAGCTCATGGCGTATAGTGACTCAGACTACGGAGGCTGCAAGATGAACTACAAGTCTACATCAGCAGGGTGTCAATTCTTTGGGAGAAGATTAATTACCTGGCAGTTGTAAGAAGCAGACATCGGTTGCATTGTCAACCTGTGAAGCCGAATATGTTGCTGCTGCAAGTTGCTGTTCACAAATCATCTGGATTCAACAGCAAATGCGGGATTATGGTTTAACGTTCCATTCTACTCCTATTTTTGTAGATAACTCTGCTGCATTGCAGTAACTAAAAATCCGGTCCAACATCCTAAGACCAAACATATCGTATTAAATATCACTTCATACGAGATTGTTTCGAAAAGAACTTAATTGATGTGGTAAAAATTAATACTGATTTTCATGCGCTGATCTCTATACTAAAGCCTTTGATAAACCACGTTTTCAATATCTGCTAGAGGTCAACGGCGTTAAAAAGAGAAGTGATGTATTCCTGATGATGATCATGTATAGTCCGATGTAGTTTAGTTAATTTTTCTTTTTTATTTTATTTTATTTGTTTATTTAGTCTGTTTAAATTAAGCTCATGTTATTCTGCTGTTTTATATAAATCCTAAAATAATTAACCAGGTTTGATTTTAGTATTTTAGGGGAGAATAAGTCAGCAAGCAACACTAAAAAAAAAGACAAAAGAAAAGGAAACCGAGGGAGAAGGAGTGGAAAGCTGATACAAGGTAGATCGTATCTGTGATACCGATTCAAACCCTTTGGAATATGATAGTACACAGGAACAAGTCAAGAGGGACTTTAAAATCTTAATTTAGAAAAGATGAAAAAAATTCAAAGTATAAGTCTGTGTAGTCTAAGCAATATAAAAGGAAGATGATAGAAAAACTGGTAACTCCTAAGGTAACACAATGAGAGTAGACTTAGGTTGCTAGACCACAATTGATATGTCGTAGATTCAACACAATAGATGATTAGACCGACTGGTGATCTCAAGATCAAACTAAACTGTTCAACGGACTGTGGGCTTCCATCTTATCACTGGTTAACACAATCAATAATATTCCAATAAGGGGTAATGAGCATGTAAACGCCACAAATGTGTGCGGTTGACCATAAATAGAGCAAAGCACGAAAAAATGATAGAAAAATGCTATCAAGCTAATGACCTATGTTGTTGGTGCATTTGGTGCAAAATAAAAGCTGCTCTAACAAGGAGATAGGTGTTGTGTGCCTCTCTGCTATGCGATGGCACTGACCTGAGGATAAGCATAACCTAGATATTCTAGAATTCATTGTTGTTTGCCGCCTCTTTGCTGTGCGATGGCACTGACCTGAGGACTGGTTTCTCTATGAAAGATCTAAGAATAGTCTCTTCTTGTAACAATACCTGTAGACCGCTCAAAAGCTCCTGAGGGATGTTGATTACCATATAAGTGTGGGATCCACAAATGTTCGTTGAATTAAATAAACAAAAACAATCACCGTTTGAGTCAAGAGTCTGTGTATGGATTTAAGTGGACAAACATATTGACAATCATTGTGGCTGCAATTCTTGAAAGTTCAAATCAATGTGGTAATCTAAGAGTTCCAGTATGATTCCCTAAAGCTGCTGATGACTTTGGATGAACACCAAGAATTGAGCATCGAAAGAGTTTGATAACAAGTCCCAAATGATTTGATGTTCCTGTATGATTCCAAAATTGAATTGGTCCAGGTGTGGTCAATCTAAGTTGAAGCTTTCGATTCCGGAATCAAATCCCGTAGATTTCCATCTTAGGGTTTTATCCCTCACAAAAAGTCCAAAAACAAATTTTATTTGTGTATTTAGTTTAAGTTTCTAGTTTAATCTTTTAGTGTGTGTGTCTGTCGGACTCCATCAGGAAAATCAGAATGGAATTAACTCACCTAAAAGGGTCATGTCTGAGATGGCCACATGTTTTTCAAAGTTTAAAGAGTCACGTCAGAGGTGACAACGTGTTTTAAAAGAGTCACGTCTGGGGTGACTGATTTGGTTAAGAGCTTATCATGTTATTGTCAAAAGTTAAAAGGGTCTTAAAAGTAAAATGTTCAAAATGACTGTAAACTCACTAAGTGTACCCATTCGCATGATTGGATCATGGTTATGGACCAACTATGCGAATGGCTCCCAATCGGCCGAATGGGCATGAGAATGATCCATTCGACCAAATAGAAGGGGGAGAATGAAGCAGTCGACCGACTGAGGCTCAGTCGGTCAACTGAAGATGCGAATGAAAGAGACCGAATGAGGCAGTCGACTGACTGAGACTCAGTCGGCCGACTGAATGCGATTGACTAGGCCAATCGTACGACTGAGACTCAGTCGCCCGAATGAACTGAGCGAATGAGGCCAGTCGGCCGATTGAACTTAAGTTCAGTATTTAAGGGCCTCAGTCGATCGCATGTTCCTCATCACACAAAATCGCACCCAAATCGCATTCTTCCCGTTACTCTGCCAAAAATTGCTACAGATCCTGATTTACATTGTTGTTGAGTTTCTTACATTCGAGTGACGATTTACAGGTACATTACTCTTGAATCTTACCAAAATAAAGATTAAAGAACCTACATAAGAGACACTCGATTGAATCAAGAACCGAACTGTGAAATGACCTAATCACCTCTGTAAACTAAGCAAAGTGTTACAATTAAGTTTAATAGTTATTAGTGACCAGTAGGCGAGTCTAATGGACCATTAAACACTGTTAAATGACTTAAATTGGTCAAGATTCGACCCACAAGCGATCGAACAGTGGGGCAAGCGACTGGTCGTTCGAATGAACTCCAATCGCACGATTGAACCTTGCGATTGGGTCATCTGGCCGAATGAACCACCCGAATGAGTTCAGTCGGCCGACTGAACCAATCGAAGACTCAGTCGGCAGATTGAACTCAATCGCATGTCTCATTCAACCGAATGAACTCAGTCGCACTTAAGAACAACCGAATGAACTCAGTCGCACTTAGAACAACCGAATGACTCCAGTCGCATGATTCATTCGCATGAATGAATCAGAATGGAAGTGAAACACTACACTTAGAACTGAATTCTGATGTATTATGTACCAATGATCATGTGTTTTGTGTTTCAGGAAAAATGGCTGACAGATGGTCTCTTAATCCAAAGCACAACATATGTGCCCATTTGGACCACACAACTCGGTACGGGGCCAAGTTCTCCGAGATTATAGCCTTCCTCAAACGCTCACGGATACATAAGGCTATATCTACACCGTGCACGCGCCTTACAAATCACTACACCAGGTATTCTGGGAGAATGCCTCAGTGGATCGCTCTCATGAGCCATACAGCATCCGAAGCACCATTATGGGTCAAGCTATCGACATTACCGCTACTGACATCCAGAGAATCCTTGAGTTTGGGGATGACTCCACTCACCCCACTAAGTTACATCCTTTGACAGTGAGAGGGTGTTTCCTCCGAATCAAGTATGTGGGGGACATTAACTCGGGGGTGCTAAATAAGAGCAACCTGTTCCCACAAGAAATATCTGGCACATGTGATTCTTAAGTGCATTGCTTCAAGAAGGGGTGGTTTCGATGACCTATCAGATCAGATACAAAATGCCTTCGTGGCTCTGGTGCTGAACCACCCTTTCAACTTCTCGAATATGATCTTTGCTTATTTGGTAGAGAACATTGAAGCAAAGGGAAAGAAGGTTTTTGTATGTATTCAAGGTTCCTTCAGATGATATTCAATGAGAAGCTGCCTCTGCTCCCCAAGGAAAGTCACGATGCAGTGACTTTAGAACTTATGGATGACACTACTTTGGGTAGGATGGTGGTGTATCGGGGCAAGCAAGTGAAGCCCCAGGCAAACAGGCTGATTGGCCATTTAGCAGATGAAAGTTATGTGGTACGGGGAGACGCCAATGACGTCACGAGGACAGTGACTCCGACGTGGAGGCAATTGTCCTACCCACTGATGATTCAGATGATGATGATAGTGGGGGTGCCGGAGACAATATGCCTGTTCCACAGAGAGCACACTACGTCTGATGTCGTGCCTCCAGCATCCGCCCCGGCTGCAGAAGTTACCGAATCAGCTGGGTTTCATCATGATTTTGTCCTTGAGACAGAAGTAGAAGAAGAAGAGTCTGATGAGGCCCCCTCACCAGGACTGTGGGAAGAAAAGTGGTTCCCACAGTACATGGGCTTCGGGTGGTTGGTGAGCACCCAAGAGACTCTGGAGAGACAGAGACCGACCCGACCTATGCTCCAGGGTCAATCGGCAGGGTAGGAGGGGGAGCATCCACCTCGAAGGAACGAGGAGAAAACGGATGGCTCAACCCCATGGGCAGAAACCAAAGAAGAAGCGTCGGTTTGACCTTCATCACTACTACCTCAGCCACTACAGTCACTACCACCACCACTACCACCTCTTCAGACACACCATCCACCACCATAGCCACCACAGCCCCCAAAGCAACCACAGACACCACCAGACCGACCACCACAATACAGATCCAGCCACCACTACATCATTCACCCCTCACTCACCACCACTATCATCCCGACCTGACCCGATATTCACCACAGCCACCACCACCACCACTAGCCACCAAACCGAGCCCTCAGCCTATCCCTCATTCACTTACAGATCACCTCTACCTACATTGCGGTAGAAGAATAGTTGTCGGCACTAAACAAATGGTAATGCGTTTGCTGGCTGCCGATGAGGAAAAGGCCTCCCAAATCCGCCAGCTTACTGACTTGACTGCTACACAAACTCACCAAATTGCAGAGTAGGCTCAAGTAATAGAAAGGTAGCCCGACAGATGACTGCCCAGAGCAACGAGATAGCCCTTCTCCAAGCTCAAAGCGTCACCTCAGGGAAGAGAATAGAGGAGTTGGAAAAGGCTAAAAAGACCATTTTGCTAAAGCTGAAAGGATCGAAGGATGAGCCATTAAAGATAAGGGATGGGGACAGAAATGATGATGATGATGAAGACAATGATGATGATGATGAGAGTGAAACTGACGAAGAGAAACTGAAGAATGGCACGAAGATGATGACACTGACGGAGGAGAAGCAGCTGAATCTGTCTCAGCTCCAGGCAAGAGAAAAGATCAAAGAACAGACAAGATCTGCCAGCTTCTGCTTCTGCACCTCCATGTGATGAGCCGAGTATTCAGGATAAAAGTAAATAGTAGATGTTTATGTATTTATTTACTTTTGTATTCTGTATTGAAAAACCATGTATTAAATATTTATATTAAGTTAATGCATTTCGTTTGATAAATTACTAATGATTTGAGTGTGAAATGTGTAAATCAAACAGATCCAAATTACAAAGAGATGAGTTTGATATTGCTCCCCTTCAGCAGGTCAAGTCTCAACTCACAATGGTTCTTGATCTGCAAGGGATTGTCAGAAGGTCAGTGAGTTATACCCCTGAAGAAGGGGAAATAATTCACGATCTATCAAACGAGCAACTGGCAGAAATTTTCAAGCTCAATCCTGATGAAATAGTGAAAGATGCTCCAACATGTAATGCTACCTGTGATGACGAGCTAAATGACGTTGATGAAATAGAGATAGAAGATATCACTGCAGAGCACTATCCTCAGTATGCTGACAATGAGGGTAATGTGGTTCCCAATCTGGGTGAATCCCTTGTCAGTGGTACATTTGAGGTGTTAGACAAAATGGAGCAAGAGTCAGAGAAGACAGAGGGAATGGCCCAAGCCTCAAAGGATGATGTTGATATCCGTAAGGCTGAATGGGCTGCATGTTTTAAAGAAGTTAGAGCCCAACGTGCTGCACCGAAGAGGGATGCCTACACCAAGCTCTACAGAGTCAAGAAAGATCTTAAGGTGTCAGGCAGGATTATAACATGGGCATATTTTGATGATCTTAACGTTTATGCCGTTAAGAGGGAGAAGGGCATAGAGTACTTTAGATTTCCACATGATCTAATGACTCTACCAGGTTTTGAGCTCAACCAGCTAGCCAAACTAAAGCTGTTGTATGCTGACCCAAGAAAGATGTCAGGCTGGTTTGAGGCTGCCCTAAAGAAAGAGTACCACACCAGGTGGATTAACTTCAGACCTCAACAACCTACAAGGTATATTAGAAGGTCTGAGATGGATGCCATTACTGGAAAACCAAAGATAGTGTTGAAGTGGAATCCTCCGCGCACAATGTCAAGAATCCCACTCTGGGAAATGACAAAGGATTTCACACCACACTTTAAGTGGTGGTACTATGATTGGAGAACAGCAGAAGCGGTCATAGTCCTAAATAAAGAGGGCCAAATGGATACAATCAGAGTATTCGACCCGATGTGGCTTACCAACTTGTCGGAAAAGGATGTCTATACACTTTACAAGTGGCCACTGTTCTATGATATGCAAGATATTGTACAGGCCCTCCAGTTCCAAAATGTCATAAGACTTTGCTTCGCGTTTGATATTCACGCGGGAGTCACAAAAGAGGACAAGTACAAGAAATATGAGGAGGTAATGAAGAAAACAAGACATTAGAGAGATCTAGGTCCAAGGGGGAGTTTGTTGATACATGTATATCCCTAGATCATGATATGTGATGTAATAGATCTGTTTGGTATGATTGATGAAATGATATTGATTGTTTGTTAGTTATAATGTTTAATGTTTCATTAATGAGTCGACATTGAATTGGTTAATTAGGTTAGTGATTGCTTGAATGATTACACATAATGTTTATTAATTAATTCATTCAAACTTAACATAATGAAGTTCTCATGCGAATGGCTCATGCGAATGAACCATATGCATGAATAACTTCACACGATTGACTCAGTCGCACGACTGAACCAGGAGACTGGATCAGTCGTACGATTGTAACATAAGATTGGCTCAGTCGCACGACTGAACACTCAGTCCTACGAATGAATCAACCGCATGGTTCAATCGCACGACTGAACCAGACTAATGGTTCAGTCGCACGATTGAATAATACCAACCTATAAATACAACTCAATTCGTGAAAAAGAAAGACTCTCGATCAATTACGATTCCAGGCGTACCCTAGCCGTCCAGAAACCTCCCAATTCGTTCTCCAAGTTCATAGGACACATTAGATCGATTCCCAATCGATTTCTAATGTTAGTTTCAATTCTTGATTGATTCTTCGTGTGTTATCACTGATTGGATCGCCAATCAAATAGGATTCCGCACTATTTGATCTGGTTTACACGTTAATCTCCAGGTATTTCGGTCAAATACCAGGTCCTAACATTTTAGTTTTCAAAAAATCAATTTTTTACGTTCGTATTTTCAAGTATGTGTCGGGTCTAGTATATAATGTTTTTATGTATATTATATATACGATTTGGGATGATCAACATTGGGGGGTTGTTACTTTTTAAGTACGTATTTGATGTTTTTAGACGGTTCATTATTGCTTAGATTGTTTCATTTTGAGGTTAAGTGTAAGATGATATAAGATGTTTAATTAGGCTTGACTATTTAGGCTTTGGTTGGCTTATGCGATGAAAATGCAATATCAACTCAAGTTTGTTGGGGTTCAACAATTGAGTATACTAAAGCTTACCAAATCATAATTACAGCCAACTGAAGATCTCATTGTACAAGTTCAGAGACCAAGTTGATTACAACAAAACAAGACAATTCAACATGACAAAGTCAACATCAAGACAATTAGAAAGTCAAAATTAGGTCATGTTGTAATATTAGTATAAATAGACCCATTAGTGCATTTATGCAAGTGTGGCTTTTGTGTGTGTGTTTCTCATGGTGTAAATCACCATCCAAGGAGAAATCCTCTCCTTTGGGTGGGTTTGATTTCACCAGCCATCTATGATTGTCATTGTAACTTGTTTATCAACATTAATGAAATCATAACATTATTATCATCCATCTCATTGTTCTTTGATTCACACACATCCACCCATCTTAATTTTGATTTCTAGATCTAACAAGATGAATCCTAAGATCCAAGCTCAATGAATCTGAATATTGATTTAGCAAAATGGTATCAGAGTTGTTGGTTGTTGGATTTATCTAGTTTTTAGATCTGATTTCATCTTTAATGATGTCAAGAACAATAAAGAAAAGAAGAAAAATGAAGAACCAAGTCCCTGTTCATCAAAAACCCATCCGTTCTTACCCAAATTTAGAAGAAAAAACAACAAACGTGTTCAACTATGGTACGATTTGAATACTCGTGAACATGTTCACGATTATTCCTTCAAAAATGACGCAATTGAACAAGATTAACATCAAAAAAGAAGAAAACACATTTGTTCATCTCAAAATCAAGAAGAAAAATCATCAGATCTGTTCTAATATGGTACGATTTGAAGATATATAATCATTCACTGGATTATTCCTTCAAAATTCGATGCAATTAAACACGATTATTATTAAAAACAAAGAAAAGATGAAGAAATGGAAGCTACTGCTGATTTCCCGACCTGTGCTGCAGTACGAAATCGTTTTTGTTCAAGTCTGAATACAAATGCGGATGAACGAAAACAAATGCGAATGAACAAAAACAAATGCGGATGAAGCTTCATCAAATGCGGATGTGTTATACACAAATGCAGACGTGCTATACACAAATACGGATGTGACTTGTCACAAATGCGGGTGACTTGTCACCAAATGTGGAGGACTTGTCACAAATGTGAATGACTTGTCACCAAATGCGGATGACTTGGCAACAAATGCGGATGACTTGTCACAAATGCGGATGACTTGTCACTAAATGCGGATGCCTTGGCACCAAATGCGGTTGACTTATAAACAAATGCGGGTACTCTAAGCACAAATGCGGATGCTTTGAAATCAAATGCGGATGCATTGAAATCAAATGCGGATGCCTTGCAAACAAATGCGGATGCTTTGCAAACAAATGCGGATTAGCAAAGAAATACGGATGTGTTGCAAGAAATGCTTATGAATAGTTGATGAACAGGACTTCAAAAATAATAGAAAAACGTGAACATGGATGATTGCAACCAACAAGCACGTCCATTATTATCATGAAAAAAAAGAGTATAGAAATCAACTTTGGTCACTTTTTCACAAGTTCATCCAGGGACTTGTACAACTATCAGATACCCTTTTTGAAGTACTTGAGCTCACATTTTTTATGTTTTACACTCGTGTCTGACTACTGAGCGGACAGTTAGCCGGACTTTAATCAAAGGAGTACTCATTATCTGAAAATGTCATTTATCAAGTTTTTTCAAAAAAGTGGAAGTGTGTTCAACATTGATTCATGTTCCTGATGCTATTTATTGAAGTTCAAAGTCTCACCATATGCCTAATACATTCTAATCCTTGAGTTGTGATATGAACTGTAATCCAAAAGTGATACAACCCATACCAATACCAAGAAGTATTCTCAAGAGATTCTAACCTTTGTCAGAAATATATTAGGAGGAGCTTAATCTGAGGGGGAGAACATCAATGAATTGTGCCAGAACATCAATTGATCAAGAAGACATGTGACAGAGAAGATCTTCAAATTCATGGTTTGGCAAGCATCAATTTAGGGGGAGTATTGTTAGGGTTCAACAATTGAGTAAACTAAAGCTTACCAAATCATAATTACAGCCAACTGAAGATCTCATTGTACAAGTTCAGAGACCAAGTTGATTACAACAAAACAAGACAATTCAACATGACAAAGTCAACATCAAGAAAATTAGAAAGTCAAAATTAGGTCATGTTGTAATATTAGTATAAATAGACCCACTAGTGCATTTATGCAAGTGTGGCTTTTGTGTGTGTGTTTCTCATGGTGTAAACCACCATCCAAGGAGAAATCCTCTCCTTTGGGTGGGTTTGATTTCACCAGCCATCTATGATTGTCATTGTAACTTGTTTATCAACATCAATGAAATCATAACATTATTATCATCCATCTCATTGTTCTTTGATTCACACACATCCACCCATCTTAATGTTGATTTCTAGATCTAAACAAGATGAATCCTAAGATCCAAGTTCAATGAATCTGAATATTGATTTCTAGATCTAAATTGACTGGGGTTGAGTAAGAGTGATATTCTTACTGTGAATCGAATATGATAATCAAGTAAATGATTGAGTGGCGGAAACAAACAATCAAAGAACATTCAAAGCAAGAAAAATACTCATAAATGCTGTTTGTATTGATATATGAAAGTTGATAAATTACAGAGAATAGTTACAACAAAAATTCTCTATCTATAAGCCGTCAGCTCAGTACGAGGTTAACTATTCTATTTATAGGCAGACAAGATGCCTTTACAAAATGACTAAACTACCCTTGACCTATTACATCAGAAACTAGTCTAAGTCTTGATCCGCATCTCTGCTTGTTCATCCGCATTGACAAATGCGGATGAGATAATCTTCATCAGCATTTCCACTTGATCATCCGCATTGGTTAATGCAGATAAACAAATACTTATGCACATTTGGTCTGTCATCCGCATTTGTCAATGCAGATGAGCAAAGTCTTGTCCGCATCTTCTTTTGTTCTTCTGCATTAGTCAATGCGGAAGAGTAACATGTTCTTCAGCATTAGTATTATGTCTTCCGTATTATTCAATGCGGTAGAGTAAACACTTGTCCGCATAAGAGTTATGTCTTCCGCATTAACTAATGCGGAAGATAACACTTGTTATTTTCCTTGCAGATCTTCATCCGCATTACTTCTTGGACTTGTGGGATTCCAGCTGAGCAATCATCAATTCACCCATTGAGTTGGCATGTATGATCCTTTCAGGGTGCAACAATACTCCCCCTAAGGATTATACAGCCTAGTTTTCCTCAATGTTTGGGAGGTGATTGATGTTGTGATGATTCAGCTGGGTCTTTTGATGATACAAAAGGTGTAGCTTGTCTTGGATCTAGAATTGCTTTGATCACGTTGACAAAATCTTGAGCCTCTGACATTTTATCCTTTCTCAGTACATGAATCTTCATTCTGCTCATATCATGGATTGCTTCAAGTGGTAGCTTCTTCAAAGAAATAGGTTCCCAAAGAGAAACTATTGAAAGTCCATCTCTGTGAATCAATAGGGAACCATCTATATCACCTTCAAGCTTGATAATGTTTCCCAATTAGAGAGGTGGCTTTTTCTTCTTTATTTTCTCTCTTTTTGCACTGATCTGATCATAGGCCGTTTTTAGTAGTTTGATACATTTCATAATGAAATATAGATCTTCTTCACCTAGTTTGTTTGATATCTCTCTGAAGTGTCTTGTATAGATGTATTGAATGTATGATTGATCCAGTAATCTCACTTCATAACCACTGAATAATCTTATCTCAGCACCCTCTTTTCCCCCTATTTCCTCTCAATCACTAACTCATATGTCTTCTCATCATAAAACACATTTGAAATTAGAATTGAGGAATGTGTACCAGCTACCATTTTTCTTTTCAAGGCTTTAGTAGGTTTGACTTTAAGTTCAGGGAATGCAACTTCTTTAGCTGGTTTTTTTTGTTTCTTTTCTAGTGGATTCTTGAATGTTTTGTCTTTCATCATGCATGTAGCTTTCAAAGTGTTGAAGTTGTTTGTTCTTTTGAACATTTTGAGTATTCCTTCAAATTCATAGCCTCTGTACATGGCATTGTGGTTGATCAGCCCTAGGTTGGCCAGTTCTTTCAAGTCATGAATCTCAAGTGCATTTACCAAAGCAGAGTACTCAGTAAAGAATTGCACTAAGCCAGAGATCCTTTTAACCATAAACATGTTCCATGCATTATCATACTTCCAGGCAATAATTTTTTATCTGTTTTGCCTTTTGGAGTAGATATTCCTCTGATCATCTCAGCTTGAAGCTTCAGTTGAGAGGGTTTGTTGATACATGTATGTCCCTAGATCATGATATGAAATGTAATAGATCTTGTTTATCTGATTCTGTGTAATTTGATATGATTAATGAAATGATATTGGTTGTTTGTGATTTGTAATGACTAATATTTCATTAATGAGTTGATATTAAATTGGTTAATTAGGTTTGTGGTTGTTAGAATTGTTACACATAATGTTTATTAATTAATACATTCAAACTTAACTTAATGAAGTTCTCATGCGAATGGCCAATGCGAATGAACCATAAGCATGAATAACTTCATACGAATGACTCAGTCGCATGACTGAACCGGGAGACTGGATTAGTCGTATGATTGACACATAAGATTGGCTCAGTCGCATGACTGAACACTGCGGATGAATCAACCGCATGGTTCAATCGCACGTCTGAACCATACTAATGGTTCAATCGCACGATTGAATAATACCAACCTATAAATACAACCCAATTCGTGAAAATAAGAGCTTTTGATTAATTACAATTCCAGACGTACCCTAGCCGTCCAGAAGCCTCCCAATTCGTTCTCCAAGTTCATAGAACACATTACATCGATTCCCAATCGATTTCTAACGTTAGTTTCAATTCTTTATTGATTCTTCGTGTGTTCTCACTGATTGGATCGCCAATAAAATAGGATTCCGCACTATTTGATCTGGTTTACACGCTAATCTCCAGGTATTTCGTTCAAATACCAGGTCCTAACAAGTGGTATCAGAGCATATGCTCTTGATTACGTGTGATTCAATCAATATTGATAAAAAGCTTGTGTTTTTGCACTAAAAACGCAATCTTTTGTGTCAAAAGTGATCTTGGACGTTCCCTGCTCATCGAAGTTTGGTTTCTACAGACTTAGGCAATTAGACCTTGCGAAAGTTCGAATTTTTACGGCTAAAACACGTTTAACCTAGAAATTTTCAAAAACAGCAGCTTCAGTCGCACGAGTGAGCCATTCGCATGACTGGACCTCATTCGCATTGCTCAGACGCACGATTGGACATAGTCGCATCTCCATTCGTACGATTGAACCTTTCGGGCATACTGTTCATACGCATCAGATTCATTCGCACGACTGAGCTAATCACTTAGTTCAGCCGCACGATTGAACCAGTCGTAGAGTTCATACGCACGACTAGACCATTCGCACCCTTCAGTCGCCCCAGTGACAATTTGTTTTATTAGACTTAAAGTTATTAGACTTAAAGTTTCACAATGGAAGATCAATGTCAGCCTTTACTGCTGGAAAGGACTCTAGGATACAGAACCTGCTGTTGCTTGAGAGTGAGGTGGGTAATCATAATAAACCACCAAAGCTCTTGACGTTAGATGAGTTTCCCCACTGGAAACAACGTTTTGAGATCTACCTCAACGGAGTGGATCCGAATCTGTGGGAAGCCATCGAGATTGGATATAGTACACCGGTGGGAGCTGATGGAGTTAAGCTAACATTAGGAGGAATGACGGACATGTAGAAAGTCAAATACAATGCAGAAAAAAGAGTTTATGCATTGATAACACAATCTATTCCTAAAGACATATTCCACCAGTACTCAGAAAATAAGCAGTCCAAGAAACTTTGGGTTGAGCTAGAAAAGAGGTACGACGGGAATGCTTCGTTGAAGGCGATCAAGGCTAAGGAGTTAAAGAAGGAATTCGATAACTTCTCATCGATGGGAAATGAGAGTTTGGACGATGTTATAGATAGATTCTACCATCTGATGAGTGAACTGCATACACATGGGGTGGCTACTACCATGGAAGAGAAAGTTACTAATTTTGCAGACGGATTGCCTGAAAAGTGGGCTTCATTCGTGTCTAATCTTAGACAGAATGGAATGCTGGCAAAACTGGATATTAATGACTTCATTCTTAAGTTGCGAGAAGAGTCATTTAGGATGAAGTACAGAGCTCAAAAGTCTTCATACAATCAAAATCCAACTTTATACAATGCCACGCCTCAAGCTAAGACATCTGGAGCACCTCTCCAGACTGCATTTGTGTCTAGCTCATCGGGTCCTTCACATGCATCTCCTTCAGGATCAGACACATCGGGACTTTCTTGTTCCCACTATATTGGATCCGAAGCAAGTGCTACTAAACTGAAGACCGAGAATCTCGGAAATGTGACAGTGAAAGTAGCTCGAGAACACATGGATCTTTTGGCTGCAATGGTCCATTCTTATGATGAACTTGTTGCTGGGAAGATAGGAAACTGCCATTTTGGAGACGAGGACTACGAGCAGGTGGACGAAATGGAGCTTGAGAGGATGAATATAATGTGGGCTTTAGCTAGTGCTGTCCGGAGGGCAAAGAAGTTTGTAAAACAAACCGGACAGAACTTGGTAGCTACTAAGGATACCACATTTGGCTTTGACAAGAGCAAAGTGACCTACTTCAACTGTGGAGAGAAGGGGCACTTCAAAAGAGAATGTGTCAAGCCTAAGAAGACGGGTAACGGGAACCCATTCTCGTCTTTCACTCATCAAGACAAGCAAGCTACCAGTTCTACTTCATCAAGCAAGGATCCAAAAGCCTTGACTGCTCATGATGATGAAGGACAGGATTGGAGCTTTAGGTTTGTCTCACCAGGGGAATCAAACATTGCAAGTGTAGAAGATATTGACAGTGATTCCGCTAGTGAAGGAGATCTAGCAGTTGAGATAGCGATGTCACATAGTGAAGAAGCAACTGCAACCGAGGTCAGTTACCAGCCTAAAGAGGAGACTACCACGTCAGAGACAGAAAAGATAGAATCACCAGAACCAGAGACATCTGATGCTGCGTTGATGGCTAACTCTACTGAATCAACTCAGGTAAGTACTACTGACTAAATCTTTAATAATCATGCTTGTTCTGATTGTGATACTTTTAGGAATAGCATAGATGAAAATTTTGCTAGGTTATTAGATCATAATGATAACTTAGTAAAAGATTTGCAACTGTGCACTGAGGCTAATAGGGTATAAAACAAAATGAGCATAGTTATAAAGAAAAGAAAGACCTTTTGACTAAACAGCTTAGGGAAACCGAAGTAGTTGCCTTTAACCAAGCTGATGACATTAGGTATTATCTAAACTCCCTAGAAGACACTAAGAAGCAAAAGGCAGTTCTAGAAGTAGAAGTAAATTCATTAAAACAGAAACTGCACAGTTGGACTAGTTCTTCACACATAGTCCAACACTTAGTGAGAGAAAGGAACAACGGGGAGGGATTGGGTTATAAAGTGGTTCCACCACCACCTGAGACTTTGATGAACACTAAGACTAGACCAATAAATAGTAATCCCATCAAGGAGCATGTGGTGTCTACTCCTCTTGTTAGTGATCCAGATTCCTTATGTTCATCTATGGACTCTGGAAACAAACAAAAGGAGGCCACTTCAAAGGCAAAGGATAAATTGTCTAGTGTTAATCTGGAAAAGGAATTTGAAAAGGTTACTTAAAGTCAGGATCAAACAGAGTCAAATCAAAACCAAAAGGACTTCTAAGGTTAATCTTTCACATACGTCAAGTCAAAAACCTATTAACCAAAAGAAAAGGATGTTAAACAGGTTAAAACAGTTAACTTTTTTAAACCAGAGAAAACAACCAAGGAACCAGAGTCAAAACCTAGAGTGATTTATGTTACTAGAGTGTCACACACTTCTCCACAAAGAAAGTTTAATCATAAAGTTGATAGCAGTCGTGCTACAACTGTGGTGAATATGGACACATTGCTTCCTATTGTCACTTCTATCAGACACCCCGTAAGAAGATTGAACTTCAGGTTTCAAAGCCTAGGTCTTCTAAGAGGATCTCACTGACTCCACTTAGAAGAACTAGTGAACCTAAAATTCAACCTGTAAGTCAGTCGACTGTTTATCACAAACAGGCATTGCACAAATCTGGATTATGGAAGGAGAAGACATCCTCAGTGTCTGATAATAATGACAAGAAGGAACCTGAGCTACCCTCATCCTCTAAGGATCAATGGTAGAATTTATGATGTGTGATGCCTCTGGGAACCCAAGCCGTAAAGGCTTGGGTTCCTAACCCAAACTAATCCTTTACTTTGTATATGCAGGGTGTTCGATACAGTGCTGAAACTAACACGTGGATAGTAGACAGTGGAGCATCCAGGCACATGAAGGAAACATGGCCTTTTATCAAACATCAAGCAAATAAAAAGGGGGCATGTTTCGTTTGCTGGAACAAGGGTGGCTATATCACAGCAAGGGAGAAGTGGGGAATCAGAAATTAAGTTTGATAAAGTGAACTACTTCAACAACTACAAAATAACTTACTCTCGGTTTCCCAAATATTTGATAAGGGATTTAAATTCATCTCGACAACAAGAAGTGTTTACGTACAAGAAAGATACATATCCCAGAGAGGACCAAGTTTTGATGACTGCTTCAAGATATACGATCTTTATGTCTTGGATCTGTCATAGCTTCTACAATCGATCATGAGGTTCAGTTGTTCTATCTAAAGCTACGAAAGGGATTCCATCATCCTGGCCATGGAGATGGGACACATTAGTCAAAGGAAGATGAATCACTTGATTTCGAAGGCTGGTGAGATGAGTTAATTGCAAGAACTTCCAGCTTCCTGAACTTTTTGTGTAGCTTGCAAGACAGGCAACTGTTGATACATGTTGTCCCTAGATCATGATATGTGATGTAATAGATCTTGTTTGGTATGATTAATGAACTGATATTGATAGTCTGTTGGTTATAATGTTTAATAGTTCATTAATGAGTCGTGACTGAATTGATTGGGTTTATGATTACTTGAATGATTACATATAATATTATATTAATTAACTAAAACATTCAAACTTAACTTAATGAAGTTCCATGCGAATGGCTCATGCGAATGAACCATACACATGAAGAACTTCACACGATTGACTCAGTCGCACGACTGAACCAGGAGACTGGATCAGTCGTACGACTGTAACATAAGATTGGCTCAGTCGCACGACTGAACACTCAGTCGCACGAATGAACCAACCGCATGGTTCAATCGCACGACTGAACCAAACTAATGGTTCAGTCGCACGATTGAATAGTGCCAACCTATAAATACAACTCAATTCGTGAAAAAAGGGAGCACTCGATCAAGTACGATTCCAGACGAACCCTAGCCGTCCAGAAACCTTCCAAATCGTTCTCCAAGTTCATAGAACACATTAGATCGATTCCTTATCGATTTCTAACGTTAGTTTCAATCCTTGATTGATTCTTCGTGTGTTCTCACTGATTGGATCGCCAATCAAATAGGATTCCGCACTATTTGATCTGGTTTACACGTGATCTCTAGGTATTTCCGTCAAATACCAGGTCCTAACAAGTGGTATCAGAGCTATTGGCTCTTGATTACGTGTTGATTCAATCAAGATTGCATAAAAGTTTGTGTTTTTACACTAAAAACGCAATCTTTGGCATCAAAAGTGATCTTGGAAGTTCCCTGCTCATCGACGTTTGGTTTCTACGGACTTAGGCGATTAGAACTTGTGAAATTTCGAATTTTTACGGCTGAAACCCGTCAAACCTAGAAATTTTCGCAAAACAGCAGCTTCAGTCGCACGACTGACTCTTCGCACGACTCTCCATTGCACGACTGGACTCCATTCGCATTGCTCATACGCACTTGGACCTAGTCGCACCCTCATTCGCGGCCGACTGACCGTTCGTTCGCATAGCTCATACGCACCAGATTCATTCGCACGACTGAACCAATCGCCCAGTTCATTCGCACGATTGAACCAATCGCAGAGCTTATACGCACGATTAGCTCATTCGCATCCTTCAGTCGCATCAGTGAAAGTTTGTTTGATTAGATTATAAGTTTATTCGTCATGGAAGATCAGATGTCAGCCTTTACTGCTGGGAAGGACTCAAGGATACAGAACCTGCTGTTGCTTGAGAGTGAGGTGGGGAATCACAATAAACCACCAAAGCTTTTGACTTTATGAGTTTCCCCACTGGAAACAACGTTTTGAGATCTACCTTAATGGAGTAGATCCTAATCTGTGGGAAGCCATTGAGATAGGTTATAGTACACCGGTGGGAGCTGATGGAGTTAAACTAACATTAAGCGGGATGACAGACGCACAGAAAGTAAAGTACAATGCAGAGAAAAGAGTTTATGCATTGATCACTCAGTCTATCCCCAAAGACATATTCCACCAGTATTCAGAGAACAAGCAGTCCAAGAAACTGTGGGATGCGCTAGAGAAGAGATATGATGGTAATGCATCATTGAAGGCAATCAAGGCAAAGGAGTTAAAGAAGGAATTCGATAACTTCTCATCAATTGGTAATGAAAGTTTGGACGAAGTCATAGACAGATTCTACCACTTGATGAGCGAATTGCATACACATGGAGTGGCTACTACCATGGAAGAGAAAGTAAGCAACTTCGCAGACGGTTTGCCTGATAAGTGGGCTACATTCGTGTCTAACCTGAGACAGAATGGAATCCTTGTAAAGCTGGATATAAATGACTTCATTCTTAAGTTGCGAGAAGAAGCACTAAGGATGAAGTATAGAGCTCAGAAGTCTTCGTACACACAAAATCCAGCTTTATACAACGCCACGCCTCAAGCTAAGACATCTGGAGCACCCCTCCAGACTGCTTTTGTGTCTAGCTCGTCAGGTCCTTCACATGCTTCTCTCTTTCTGATCAGACACGTCTGGGTCATCATGTACCCATCATATTGGATCAGAAGCAAACGCTACCAAACTGAAGATCGAGAACCTCGGTAATGTGACCGTGGAAGTAGCTCGAGAGCATATGGATCTTTTAGCAGCAGTGGTTCATTCATATGATGGACTTGTTGCCGGGAAGATTGGAAACTGCCATCTGGCAGATGAGGACTACGAGCAGGTGGATGAGATGGAGCTTGAAAGAATGGATATAATGTGGGCCTTAGCAAGTGCTGTCCGGAGGGCGAAGAAGTTTGTGAAAAAGACTGGACAGAACTTGGTTGCTACTAAGGACACCACCTTTGGCTTCGACAAGAGTAAAGTGACCTGCTTTAACTGTGGTGAGAAGGGGCACTTCAAAAGAGAATGTGTCAAGCCAAAGAAGACGGGGAATGGGAACCCGTTCTCATCCTTTACTCGCCAAGACAAGCAAGCCTCTAGTTCTACTTCATCAAACAAGGATCCAAAAGCCTAACTGCTCATGATGATGAAGGACAGGATTGGAGTTTTAGGTTTGTCTCACCAGGAGAATCTAACATTGCCAGTGTTGAGGATATTGATGATGATTCTGCGAGTGAAGGTGATATAGCAGTTGATATAGCAATGTCACATAGTGAAGAAACAACTGCAGCCGAGGTCAGTTACAAACCAATTGAGGAAGTTTCCACATCAGAGACAGAAAAGCCAAATCACCAGAACCAGAATCATCTGATGCTGCACTGATGGCTAACTCTTCTGAACCAACTCAGGTAAGTACCACTGACCAAATTTTTAATAACCATGCTTGTTCTGATTGTGACACTTTTAGAAATAGCATAGATGAAAATTTACTAGGTTATTAGATCATAATGATAACTTAGTAAAAGATTTACGTCTGTGCACTGAGGCTAATAGAGTACTAAAACAAAAGCATAGAAAGACAAGAAAAAGATAGACCTATTGACTAAACAACTTAGGGAAACCGAAGTAGTGGCTTTTAACCAAGCAAATGACATTAGGTACTATCTAAACTCCCTAGAAGACACTAAGAAACAAAAGGCAGTTCTAGAAGTCGAAGTTAATTCATTAAAACAGAAACTGCATAGTTGGACTAGTTCTTCACACATAGTCCAACACTTAGTAAGAGAAAGGAATAACGGGAGGGATTAGGCTACAAAGTGGTTCCACCACCACCTGAGACCTTGATGAACACTAAGTCTAGACCAGTAAATAATAACCCCATCAAGGATCATGTGGTGACTACTCCTCTTGTTACTGATCCAGACACCTCATGTTCATCTACTGAATCTGGTAGAAACAAAAGGAGGCCACTTCAAAGGCAAAGGGTAAATTGCCTTGTGTTAACCTGGAAAATGAATTTGAAAAATTAATTAAAGTCAGGGTCAAACAGAGTCAAATCAGAACCTAAAAGGACTTCAAATGCTACTTTTTCACATGCTTCAAGTCAAAAACCAGTTAACCAAAAAGTAAAAAGGTTAAACAGTAAATTTTGTTAAACCAGAGAAAACATCAAACATACAAGAGTCAAAAACTAAAGTGTTGATGTTACTAGAGTGTCACGCACCTCTCCACAAAGAAAGTTTAATCATAAAGTTGATAGCAGAGCATGCTACAACTGTGGAGAATATGGACACATTGCTTCCTACTGTCATTTTTATCAGACACCCAGGAAGAAGATTGATCTTCAGGACTCAAAACCTAGGTCTTCTAAGAGGAGCTCTTTAACTCCACCTAGAAGAGCTAGTGAACCTAAAGTCCAACCTGTAAGCCAGACGACTGTTTATCATAAACAGGCATTGCACAAATCTGGCTTATGGAAAGAAAAGTCACCCCTCGTGTCTGATACTGATAACAAGAAGGAACCTGAGCTACCCTCACCCTCTAAGGGTCAATGGGTGGAGTTTATGATGTGTGATGCCTCTGGGAAACCCAAGACAGTCAAAGCTTGGGTTCCTAACCTAAACTGATTCATTTACTTTGTATGTGCAGGGTGTTCGATATAGTGCTGAGACTAACACGTGGATTATAGACAGCGGAGCATCCAGGCACATGACAGGAAATAGAGCCCTTTTATCTAACGTCAAACAAATAAAAGGAGGGCATGTTTCCTTTGCAGGAAACAAAGGAGGCTATATCACAGCTCAGGGAGAAGTGGGAAATCAGAAAGTTAAGTTTGATAAGTGAACTACGTTCAACAACTTCAGAACAACTTACTTTCTGTTTCCCAAATCTGTGATAAAGGATTTAAAGTCATCTTCGATAACCAGAAGTGTTACGTGCTGAAGAAAGAATATATGATCCCAGAGGACCAAGTTCTGATGACTGCTTCAAGATATAAAGACCTTTATGTCTTGGATCTGTCAACAGCTGCCACAACGGATCATGAGGTTCAGTGTTTCTTATCTAAAGCTACTGAGAAGGATTCCATCTCCTGGCATCGGAGAATGGGACACATTAGTCAAAGGAAGATGAATCATTTGATTCAGAAGGATTTAGTTAGAGGAGTGAATGTCAAGAACTTCCAACTTCCTGACTTTTGTGTAGCTTGCAAGAAAGGCAAACAGACAAAGAAGCTCATAAGGAAAAGAAAGTTCATTCAATAGAACTTCCTCTTGAGCTTCTTCACATGGATCTGTTTGGTCCAGTTAGTACAAGGAGCATTGCAGGCGACGTGTACTGTTATGTGGTCACTGATGACTACTCAAGGTTCACTTGGGTAATGTTTCTGAAATCAAAATCAGAAACTTTGGAGACATTCAAGGAATTAGTAACCACACTGGAATCACTCTACAAGCTAAAAGTTCGACAAATACGCTCAGACAACGGGACAGAATTCAAGAATCAAGGGATGGAGGCATACTGCAAGGAAAAGGGAATTGTGCATCAATTCACTTCTGCCTACACACCTCAGATGAATGGCGTTGCTGAGAGAAAGAACAGGAGTTTGATAGAGACAGCCCGGACTATGCTGGCAGACTCGAAACTGCCTATCCAATTCTGGAATGAGGCAGTGGCAAATGCGTGTTATACACTGAATCGAGTCCTAATAGTCAAGCGCCACGGAAAGACATGTTATGAGCTACTTCAAAGACGCAAACCGAATTTGGAGTATCTTGAACCTTTTGGCGCACCGTGTACACTTCTGAAGAAGACACAAGAAGGAAAATTCAGCGAGAAGGCAGTTGAAGGAATTTTTCTAGGATACAACATACCGAACAAGCGAGTTTACAATAACTCAACGGGTCTTGTAGAAGTGTGGTGTAATGTCGACGTTCAGAGATATACCACACCACCTACAGGCAAAGGACCTGCATACTTCTTCGATTATGATGGATTCTTCAAATCCTTCAACATCCCTCTCTCTCCCTCGGATGATGAGTTAGCTACTAGGATGATGTATGATATTCTAAATACACCATCTAGCACACAGGGAGAATCATCTACTCAGTCAGAAGGTAGTCGATGACAGTGACTCCTCCTCTGAAGATGAAACTGAAGCAGATGACCAGAACAGTCAGGAGGAACAGGTTCCAGTTCCTGAAAGTCCACAAGCATCCATAAGTGATGCACCCTCGACTTCGGAACCTCAAACTCCAATCTCCTCAGATGCAGAACAAAATGTTCACAATCTTGGTTCGGAGGTGACTGTGCCGACTACTCCAGGATCACGACTAAACGTCTATCATCCCCTTGACAATGTTATTGGAGATGTCCGATCAGGAGTACAAACCCGAAATCAGCTATACTCAGCTGATTACGCCTCAGTTATGGAGAAGGGTACATTCATGATGGTGCTTATCGATGTTTTGTTTCGCAGGTTGAGCCAAAATATGTCAGTGAAGCACTAAATGATGAGGCGTGGTGAGTGCCATGCAAGAAGAACTTCTGCAGTTTAAGAAGTTAGGTGTATGGACTCTGGTTGATAGACCTAAAGGTGCTAAAGTCATTGGCACCAAATGGGTACTAAAATGCAAGAAGGATGACCAAGGAGTCATTATCAGGAACAAAGCTCGACTGGTGGTTCAAGGTTTTCGCCAAGTCGAGGGGATTGACTATAATGAGGTGTTTGCACCCGTGGCAAGGATGGAAGCTATTCGTATCTTCCTTGCCTATGCATCGTACATGAAGATTAAAGTCTACCAATAGATGTGAAGAGTGCATTCCTTCATGGGGAAATCAGGGAAACAGTCTATGTAAGTCAACCCGAGGGATTTGAAGACCCTTATCATCGGGATAGAGTTTACAAGCTCGACAAAGCTTTATATGGGCTTCATCAAGCTCCTCGAGCTTGGTATGAGAAACTCTCGACTCATCTTGTGAAACACGGCTTTCGCAGGGGAGTCATTGACTGTACACTGTTTATTAAAGAAAAGGATGGTGACCTACTGCTTGTACAGATATATGTTGATGACATAATCTTCGGGTCAAAGAACGAAGAGTTATGCAAAGAGTTTGAAGCAGTGATGAAGAAAGAGTTTGAGATGAGTGCGATGGGGAGATGAAGTTCTTTCTCGGGTTACAGGTGGATCAAACACCTAATGGGATCTTTCTACATCAGACCAAGTATGTAGGAGACATTCTCAGTCGCTTTGACATGGAGAATGCTTCTGCTGCTGGGACTCCACTTGCTACGAATCATGATATAGCACCTGATGAGAATGGAGATCTTGTAGATGCCACTATGTACCGAGGAATGATTGGATCCCTCATGTATCTCACTGCCTCAAGACCTGATATCATGTATGCTACATGTTTATGTTCCAGATATCAGGCTAAACCTAAGGTCAATCATCTGATCGGGGTCAAAAGGATCTTTCGCTATCTAAAGGGTACACCCACACTGGGGTTGTGGTATCCTCATGATGACGATTTTGAGCTCACAGCGTATAGTGACTCGGACTATGGAGGCTGCAAAATGAACTACAAGTCTACATCAGCGGGGTGTCAATTCTTTGGGAGAAGATTAGTTACATGGCAGTGTAAGAAGCAGACATCGGTTGCATTGTCAACCTGTGAAGCCGAATATGTTGCTGCTGCAAGTTGCTGTTCACAAATCATTTGGATTCAACAGCAAATGCGGGATTACGGTTTGAAATTCTCATCTACTCCTATTTTTGTTGATAACTCTGCTGCAATTGCAGTAACCAAAAATCCGGTTCAACATCCTAAGACCAAACACATCGGTATTAAATACCACTTCATAAGAGACTGTTTTGAAAAGAACTTAATTGATGTGGTTAAAATTAATACTGATTTTCAACGTGCTGACCTCTATACTAAAGCCTTTGATAAACCACGTTTTCAATATTTGCTAGAGGTCAACGGCGTTAAAAAGAAAAGTGAGGTAATTCCTGATGAGAATAATGTCTAGTCCGATGTAGTTTCGTTAAAGTTTATTTTATTTTATGTTCTCTGTTTTTTCTTTTTGTCTGTTATATTTAAACTCATGTTATTCTGCTGTTTATTAAAATCCAAAAATAATTAAATCCGCAATGATTTTAGTATTTTAGGGGGAGAATATGTCAGCAAGTTAACATTAAAAAAAAAGGGGAGAAAATGAGGGAGAAGGGGTAACTAGCTGAAATAAGGTAGATTGTGTCTGTGATACCGATTCAATACCTTTGGAAATGATAGTACACAGGAACAAATCAAGAGGGATTTTAAAATTTAAGTTTTGAAAAGATGCAAAAGTTCAAAGTATAAGTCTGTGTAGTCTAAGCAATATAAAAAGGGAAGATGATAGAAAACTGGCAACTCCTAAGGTGACACAAAGAAAGTAGACTTAGAGGCTGCTAGACCACAAATGATATGTTGGTAGATTCAACACAATAGACAATTAGACCTGATTGGTGATCTCAAGATCAAACTAAGTTGTTCAACTGACTGTGGGCTTCCATCTTATCACTGGTTAACACAATCAAATATATTCCAATAAGGGGTATTGAGCATTTAAATGCCACAAAAGTGTGCGGATGACCATAATAGAGCAAAGCAAGAAAAAATGAAAGACAAATGCAATAAAGCTAATGACTTATGTTGTTGGTGCATATTGTGTCAAATAAAATAAGCTGCTCTAACAAGGAGATAGGTTGTGTGCCTCTCTGCTGTGCGATGGCACTGACCTGAGGATAAGCATAACCTAGATATTCTAGAATTCATTGTTGTTTGCCGCCTCTCTGCTGTGCGATGGCACTGACCTGAGGACAGGCTTCTCTTTGAAAGCTCTAAGAATAGTCTCTTCTTGTAATAATACCCGTAGACCGCTCAAAACCTCTGAGGAATGTTGATTACCATATAAGTGTGGGATCCACAAATGTTAGCTGAAATAATTAAACCTAAATCAGTCACCAGTCTGCGTCAAAAGTCTGTGTATGGATTTAAGTGGACAAACATACTGACAATCTTAGTGGCTACATTCTCAAGAGTTCAAATCAATGTGAAAATCTAAGAGTTTCAGTATGATTTCCTTAAGTTGCTAACGACTCTGGATGAACACGAGAATTTAAGCATCAAAAAGTTTTAATAACAAGTCCCAAATGATTTGATGTTCCTGTATGATTCCAAAATTGAATTGGTCCAGATATGATCAATCTAAGTTGAAGCTGTCTACTCCCAAACCAAATTCCTTAGATTTCCATCTTAGGGTTTTATCTCTCACAAAAAGTCCAAAAATAAACTTTAGTTGTGTAGTTAGTTTAAGTTCTATGTTTATCTTTTAATTTGTGTGTCTGTCGGACTACATCAGGGAAATCAGAAGGAATTAACTTACCTAAAAGGGTCATGTCTGAGATGGCCACATGTTTTCAAAATTTAAAAGGTCACGTCTGAAGTGACTGAATTGGTTAAGAGCTTACAATGTTATTATCAAAAGTGAAAAGGGTCTTAATAGTAAAGTTCAAAATGACTGTAAACTCACAAAGTGTGACCCATTCGCACTAGTGGATCATGGTTATCGACCAACTATGCGAATGGCTTCCAATCGGCCGAATGGACATGAAATGATCCATTCGACCGAATAGAGGGGGAGAATGAAACAGTAGACCGACTGAGGCTCAGTCGGTCAACTAAAGAGGCGAATGAAGGAGACCGAATGAGTCAGTCGACCGACTGAGACTCAGTCGGCCGACTGAATGCGATTGACTAGGCCAATCGTACGACTGAGACTCAGTCGCCCGATTGAACTGAGCGAATGAGGCCAGTCGGCCGAATGAACCTAGGTTCAGTATTTAAGGGTCTCAGTCGATCGCATCTCACTCATCACTCCCAATAGCACCCCAAATCGCGTTCTTACCGTTACTCTGTCAAAATTGCCACAGATTCTGATTTACATTGCTGTTAAGTTTCTTACATTCGAGTGACGTTTTACAGGTACACTTAATCCAAAATCCACATTCCGACCTACAATAGAGACACCCGATTGAATCAAGAACCGAACTGTGAAATGACCTAATCACCTATGTAAATGAAGCAAAATGTTAAAATTGAGTTTAATAGGTTATTAGTGACAAGTAGACGAGGCTAATGGACCATTAACACTGTTAAATGACTTAGATTGGTCAAGATTCGACCCACAGGCGATCGAACAGTGGGGCAAGCGACTGGTCGTTCGAATGAACTCCAATCGCACGATTGAACCTACGATTGGATCATTCGACCGACTGAACCACCCGAATGAGTCCAGTCGGCAGATTGAACTCAATCGCATGTCTCAATCGCCGATTGAACTCAATCGCATGCCTCAATCAGCCGATTGAACTCAATCGCATGTCTCAATCAGCCGATTGAACTCAATCGCATGTCTCAAACGGCGACTGACTTCAGTCGCATGATTCATTCGCACGAATGAATCAAAATGACTTTCAACTTTACACTTAGAACAGAAGTTTTCATGTCTTATGTACTAATGTTTCTATGTCTGTTGTTTTAGATAAATGGCAGAAAGGTGGTCCATAAATCCAAAGCACAACATCTGTGCCCATTTGGATCACACCACCAGAACGGGGCTGAGTTTACCGACATTATAGCCTTTCTGAGACGGTCCCGGATTCATAAGGCTATCTCCACGCCTTGCACGCCATATAGATCACTCCATCAGGCATTCTGGGAGAATGCCTGGTGGACCGCTCTCGTGAGCCGTACTGTATCAGAGCTCTATACTGGGCCATGATATTGAGATCTCTGCTGCCGACATCAGAGGGTCCTAGAGTTCGGGGATGACGCTGATCATCCTACTAAACTACATCCGTTGACAGTGAGAGGATGCTTCCTGAGGATAAAGTACGCTGGGGATATCAACTCAGGTGTGCTCAACAAGAGCAACCTGAGCCCCCAGTACAAGTACTTAGCACACGTGATCCTCAAGTGTGTTGCATCGAGGAGGGGTGGGTTGACGACCTCTCAGACCAGATTCAAAATGCCTACGTGGCACTGGTTCTGAACCACCCCTTCAGTTTTTCTAGCATGATATTCTCTACTGGTGGAGAATTTGGAGGTAAAGGGAAAAAGGGTTTTGTATGTACCCCAGATTCTTACAGCTCGTCTTCAACGAGAAGCTGCCACAGTTGCCCAAAGAGAGTCATGACGCAGTGGCCTTAGAGATAATGGATGATACTACTCTGGGCAGGATGAGAGTTTACAGGGGAAAGCAGATTAAGCCCCAAGTGAAAAGAATGATTGGCCACTTAGCAGATGAAAGTTATGTGGCACCGGGGAGACGCCAATGGCGTCACGAGGACAGTGACTCCGACGTGGAGCCAATTGTCCTCCCTACTGATGATTCAGAGGAGGATGACAGTGGGGATGATGCTATTCCATCCAGAGGCACTGTGTCTGACTCTGTTCCCTCTGTGTCTGTCTCACCTGCTGAAGTAACTGAGTCAGCAGGATTTCATCAAGATTTTGTTCTTAACGAGGAAGATGAGATGAATCTGATGAGGAGCCACTGACCCGAACTGTGGGAAGGAAAGTTGTTCCCACAGAACATGGGTTAAGGGTTGTTGGTGAACAACCGAGAGGCTCCGGAGATACAGAAACTGACCCAACTTATGCTCCGGGGTCCTCAGGCGGGATTGTAGGGGGAGCATCCACCTCGAAGGGAACGAGGAGAAAACGGATGGCTCAACCCCATGGCCAGAAAAAGAAGAAGCGTAGGGTAACCTTTATCACTACCACATCCACCATACCTTCCACCACTACCACCTCTTCAGACACACCATCCACCACCATACCTTCCCCCACAGCACCACAGACCCACCATACCGACCACCACAAGACAGACCCCAGCCACCACTACATCATTCACCCCACACTCACCACCACTATCATCCCGACCTGACCCGATATTCACCACCACCACCACCACCACTAGCCACCAAACCGAGCCCTCAGCCTACCCCTCACACACCTATAGATCTCCTCTACCTCCAATCGGGGTAGAGGAACAGCTGTCAGCTTTAAATAGAATGGTGTTGCGATTGCTGGCGGCTGATGAGGAAAAGACCACTCAGATCCGCCAGCTTACCGACCTGACTGCTGCACAATCGCATAAAATTGCAGAGCAGGATCGAGTAATTGAGGAGCAGGCCCAGCAATTGGCTGCTCAGAACACTCAGATGGACCAACTCCGAGCTCAAAGTGTCGCAGCAGGTAAGCAAATAGAGGAGTTGGAAAAAGCTAAGAGGACCATTTTGCTAAAATTGAAAGGATCAAAGGAGGAACCTCTAAAGATAAGGGATGGAGACAGAGATAATGAAGATGATGATGATGATGATGATGACAGTGATACTGATGAAGAGAAAACCGAAGAGTGGTGTGCAGATGAAGACACTGAAGAAGGAGAAGCAGCTGAATCTGTCTCAGCTCCAGGGCAAGAGAAGAGAACAAAGAACAGACAGGATCAGTCAGCTTCTGCTTCTGCACCTTCACATGAAGAGTCTAGCATTCAGGATAAAAGTAAATAGTAGATGTTTATGTATTTATTTACTTTTGTATTCTGTATTGAAAAACCATGTACTAAATGTTTATATTAAGTTAATGCATTTTGTTTGATAATTACTAATGATTTGAGTGTGAAATGTGTAAATCAAACAGATCCAAAGTACCACAGAGATGAGTTTGATATTGCTCCCCTTCAACAGGTCAAGTCTCAACTCACAATGATTCTTGATCTGCAAGGGATTGTCAGAAGGTCAGTGAGTTATACCCCTGAAGAAGGTGAAATAATTCACGACCTATCTAACGAGCAACTGGCAGAGATGTTCAGACTCAATCCTGATGACATTGTCAAGGATGCTCCAACAGTTGATTCAACCAGTGACGACGAACTACATGACGTTGATGAAGTTGAGGTTGAAGATATTGCTGCTGAAGAGTACCCTCAGTACGCTGACAACGAGGGTAATGTGGTCCCCAATCTGGGTGAGTCCCTAGTCAGTGATATGTTTGAGGTACTAGACAAGATGGAGCAGGAAGCAGGAAAGACCGAAGGAACAGCCCAAGCCTCAAACGATGACGTATACATTCGAAAGGCTGAGTGGGCTGAATGTTTTAAAGAAGTCAGAGCCCAACGTGCTGCACCGAAGAGGGATGCCTACACCAAGTTCTACAGCGTCAAGAAACATCTTACGGTGTCAGGCAGGATTATAGCATGGGCATATTTTGATGATCTTAACGTTTATGCCGTTAAGAGGGAAAAGGGCATAGAGTACTTTAGATTTCCACATGATCTAAAGACTCTACCAGGATTTGAGCTCAACCAGCTGGCCAAATTGAAGCTGTTGTATGCTGACCCGAGAAAGATGTCAGGCTGGTTTGAGGCTGCCCTAAAGAAAGAGTACCACACCAGGTGGATTAACTTCAGACCTCAACAACCTACAAGGTATATTAGAAGGTCTGAGATGGATGCCATTACTGGAAAACCAAAGATTGTGTTGAAGTGGAGTCCTCTCGCACTATGTCGAGAATCCCTCTCAGGGAAATGCCACAGGACTTCACTCCACACTTCAAATGGTGGTACTATGATTGGAGAACTGCTGAAGCTGTCATAGTTCTGAACAAAGGGGATCAAATGGATACTGTCAGGGTATTCGACCCAATGTGGCTAACCAACTTGTCTGCTAATGATGTCTATACATTATACAAGTGGCCACTGTTCTATGACACACAAGACATTGTACAAGCCCTCCAGTTCCAAAATGTTATACGACTTTGCTTCGCGTTTGATATTCACGCGGGAGTCACACAAGAGGACAAGTACAAGAAATATGAGGAGGTAATGAAGAAAACAAGACATTAGAGAGATCTAGGTCCAAGGGGGAGTTTGTTGATACATGTTTGTCCCTAGATCATGATATGTGATGTAATAGATCTTGTTTGGTATGATTAATGAACTGATATTGATAGTCTGTTGGTTATAATGTTTAATAGTTCATTAATGAGTCGTGACTGAATTGATTGGGTTTATGATTACTTGAATGATTACATATATATTATATTAATTAACTAAAACATTCAAACTTAACTTAATGAAGTTCCCATGCGAATGGCTCATGCGAATGAACCATACACATGAAGAACTTCACACGATTGACTCAGTCGCACGACTGAACCAGGAGACTGGATCAGTCGTACGACTGTAACATAAGATTGGCTCAGTCGCACGACTGAACACTCAGTCGCACGAATGAACCAACCGCATGGTTCAATCGCACGACTGAACCAAACTAATGGTTCAGTCGCACGATTGAATAGTGCCAACCTATAAATACAACTCAATTCGTGAAAAACAGGAGCACTCGATCAAGTACGATCCATCCAGACCCCTAGCCGTCCAGAAACCTTCCAAATCGTTCTCCAAGTTCATAGAAACATTAGATCGATTCCTTATCGATTTCTAACGTTAGTTTCAATCCTTGATTGATTCTTCGTGTGTTCTCACTGATTGGATCGCCAATCAAATAGGATTCCGCACTATTTGATCTGGTTACACGTGATCTCTAGGTATTTCCGTCAAATACAGGTCCTAACACAAAAAGACAAAGAAATCTCATAACGGAAAGAAAGTTCATTCAATAGAACTTCCTCTTTACTCTTCACATTGATCCTGTTTGGTCCAGTCAGTACAAAGATCATTGCAAGGCTACTTGTACTGTTTTGTGTTCATGATGACTCTCAAGTTCCCTTGGGTATGTTTCTGAAATCCCAATCAGAAACATTTTGATATTCATCAGGAGTTGGTACCACACTGGAATCTCTCTCTCTACAGCTTGACAGTTAGACAAGTACGCTCAGCAACGGAACGGAATTCAAGACCAGTGGATGGAGCTACTCAAGGAAAAGGGAATGTGCATCAATTCACTTCTACCTAAACACCCTCAGATTGATGGCGTTGCTGAGAGAAGAACAGAAGCTTGAATAGAGACGCACGGACTATGCTGGCAGACTCAAAATTGCATATACAATTTCTGGAATGAGGCAGTGGCGATGCATGTTATACACTGAATCGAGTCCTTATAGTCAACGCCATGGAAGACTTGTTACGAGCTACTACAAAGACGCAACTGAACTTGGAGTATCTCGAACCATTTGGTGCGCCGTGCACACTTCTGAAGAAGACACAAGAGGGTAAATTCAACGAGAAGGCAGATGAAGGAATCTTTCTAGGATACAACATACCGAACAAGCAAGTTTACAACAACTCAATGGGTCTAGTAGAAGTGTGGTGTAATGTTGACGTTCAGCGATATACCACACCACCTACTGGCAAAGGACCCGCTTACTTTTTCGACTATGATGGATTCTTCAAGTCCTTCACATCTCTCTCTCCCTCGGATGATGAATTAGCTACACGAATGATGTATGATATCTTGAATACACCAACATATAGCTCACAGGGAGAATCATCTACTCAGTCAGGGGGAGTAGTCGACGATAGTGACTTCTCCTCTGAAGATGAAGCTGAAGAAGATAACCAGAACAGTCAGGAGGAACAGGTTCCAGTTCCTGAAAGTCCACAAGCATCTATCAGTGATGCACCTTCGACTTCAGAGCCTCAAACTCCAACTACCTCAGATGCAGAACCAAATGTTCATAATCTTGGCTCTGAGGTAGCTGTTCCTACCACTCCAGGATCACGACTAAACGTCTATCATCCCCTAAACAATGTCATTGGGGATGTTAGATAGGGAGTGCAAACCCGAAATCAGCTATACCCAGTTGATTACGCCTCAGTTATGGAAAAGGGATATATTCATGATGGTGCTTATCGGTGTTTTGTCTCACAGTTTGAGCCAAAATACGTCAGTGATGCACTAAATGATGAGGCGTGGGTGAGTGCCATGCAAGAAGAACTTCTTCAGTTCAAGAATTTAGGTGTATGGACTCTGGTTGATAGACCTAAAGGTGCTAAGGTCATTGGCACCAAATGGGTTTTAAAATGCAAGAAAGATGACCAAGGGGTCATTATCAGCACAAAGCTCGATTGGTAGTACAAGGTTTTCGCCAAGTCGAGGGAATTGACTACAATAAGGTGTTTTCACCTGTGGCAAGGATGGAAGCCATTCGTATCTTCCTTGCCTATGCATCGTACATGAAGATTAAAGTCTATCAATTAGATGTGAAGAGTGCATTCCTTCATGGGGAAATCAAAGAAACAGTCTATGTCAGTCAACCCGAGGGATTTGAAGATCTTATCATCGAGATAGAGTCTACAAGCTCGACAAGGCATTATACGGGCTTCATCAAGCTCCTAGAGCTTGGTATGAGAAACTCTCAACTCATCTTGTGAAACACGGCTTTCGCAGGGGAGTCATTGACTGCACGCTGTTCATTAAAAAAAAAGATGGCAACCTACTGCTCGTACAGATCTATGTTGATGACATAATTTTTGGTTCAAAGAACGAAGATTTATGCAAAGAGTTTGAAGCAGTTATGAAGAAAGACTTTGAGATGAGTGCTATGGGGGAGATGAAGTTCTTTCTCGGGCTACAGGTGGATCAAACACCAAATGGGATCTTTCTACATCAGACGAAGTACGTAGGAGACATTCTCAATCGCTTTGACATGGAGAATGCATCTGCTGCTGGTACTCCACTTGCTACGAATCACAATCACGACATAGCACCTGATGACAATGGAGATCTTGTAGATGCCACGATGTACCGAGGAATGATTGGATCCCTCATGTATCTCACTGCCTCAGGACCAGATATCATGTATGCTACATGTTTATGTTCTAGATATCAGGCTAAACCTAAGGTCAATCATCTGATCGGGGTCAAAAGGAGTTTTCGCTATCTAAAGGGTACACCCACACTTAGGTTGTGGTATCCTCATGATGATGATTTTGAGCTCACGGTGTATAGTGACTCGGATTACGGAGGCTGCAAGATGAACTACAAGTCTACATCCACAGGGTGTCAATTCTTTGGGAGAAGACTAGTGACTTGGCAGTGTAAGAAACAGACATCGGTTGCATTGTCCACCTGTGAAGCCGAATATGTTGCTGCTGCAAGTTGCTATTCACAAATCATTTGGATTCAACAGCAAATGCAGGATTACAGTTTAAAGTTCTCCTCTACTCCTATTTGTGTTGATAACTCTGCTGCAATTGCAGTAACTAAAAATCCGGTCCAACATCCTAAGACCAAACATATCGGTATTCAATACCATTTCATAAGAGACTGTTTTGAAAAGAACTTAATTGATGTGGTAAAAATTAATACTGATTTTCAACGCGCTGACCTCTACACTAAAGCCTTTGATAAACCACGTTTTCTATATTTGCTAGAGGTCAACGGCGTTAAAAAGAAAAGTGATGTTATTCCTGATGATGATCATGTGTAGTCCGATGTAGGTTAGTTAATTTTTTTCCTTTTATTTTATTGATTTATTTTAGTATGTTTAATTTAAACTCATGTTATTTTGCTGATTGTTAAAATCCTAAAATAATTAAACCAGTTATGATTTTAGCATTTTAGGGGGAGAATAAGTCAGCAAGTTAACATTAAAAAAAGGTAGAAGGAGTGGAAAGCTGATATAAGGTAGATCGTATCTGTGATACCGATTCAAACCCTTTGGAATATGATAGTACACAGGAACAAATCAAGAGGGACCTTGAAATTTTAATTTAGAAAAGGTGCAAAAATTCAAAGTATAAGTCTGTGTTGTCTAAGCAATATAAAAGGGAAGATGATAGAAAAACTGGTAACTCTTAAGGTAACACAATGAGAGTAGACCTAGTGGTTGCTAGACCACAATTGATATGTCGGTAGATTCAACACAATAGATGATTAGACCTGACTGGTGATCTCAAGATCAAACTAAGTGGTTCAACTGACTGTGGGCTCCCATCTTATCACTGGTTAACACAATCAACTATATTCCAATAAGGGGTAATGAGCATGTAAACGCCACAAATGTGTGCGGATGACCATAAATAGAGCAAAGCACGGAAAAAATGAAATAAAAATGCTATCAAGCTAATGACTTATGTTATTGGTGCATTTGGTGCAACATAAAATTAAGCTGCTCTAACAAGGAGATAGGTTGTGTGCCTCTCTGCTGTGCGATGGCACTGACCTGAGGATAAGCATAACCTAGATATTCTAGAATTCATTGTTGTTTGCCGCCTCTCTGCTGTGCGATGGCATTGACCTGAGGACTGGCTTCTCTTTGAAAGCTCTAAGAATAGTCTCTCCTTGTAATAATATCCGCAGACCGCTCAAAAGCTCATGAGGAATGTTGCTTACCATATAAGTGTGGGATCCACAAATGTTAGTTGAAATATTTAAACCTAAACAATCACCAGTTTGGGTCAAAAGTCTGTGTATGGATTTAAGTGGACAAACATATTGACAATCATTGTGACTGCAATTCTTGAAAGTTTGATTCAATGTGGTAATCTAAGAGCTTTAGTATGATTTCCTAAAGTTGCAAATGACTCTGGATAAACACCAAGAATTGAGCATCAAAATATTTTGATAACAAGTCCAAACTGATTTGAACGGCCTGTATGATTGCAAAATGGAATTGGTCCAGGTATGGTCAATCTAAGTTGAAGCGGTCCATTCCGGAACCAAATCCAGTAGATTTCCATCTCAGGACTTATCTCTCACAAAAAGCAAAAACAAATTTTTATTCTTTAGTTTAATTTTCAAATTTACTCAGTTGGTTTAGTTTGGTTGTTTGTCGGATTACATCAAGAAAATCAGTAAGGGATCAACTCACTAACAGGGTCATGTTTGAGATGACCACATATGTATTAAAAGTTAAATCAATCACGTCTGAGGTGATAAAAGGGTTTTCAAGTCAAAACGATTATGTCTAAGATGATCAACTGCTCATAACGTAAATTTCTGCAATTAAAGGGATTTTAAAAGGTAAATATTCAAATTGGAAGAAAAGTGAATAAATATGACCTATTCGCACGAATGGACCATCCATATGGACCAATCATACGAATGGAAGCTATTCGTACAAATGGACAATGAATATGGACTATTCAACCGAATGGCCCATACGATTGGCCCAGTCGGATGAGTAAGGGCGAATGAATGAGTCAGTCGCACGACTGAGATTCAGTCGGACGACTGAAGAAGGACGATTGAACCAATCGCATGACTGAGTCCCACTCGCACAACTGAAAGGTGCGTATGAGCTCAGTCGCACGATTGAATCTAGGGTTAATATAAATAGAAGGGGAGTCGGTCGCAGAGACTCACCACCTTCAAAATCACCCTGAATCGCACGAATTAACCCAACTCTACAAAAATTTCAATTGATCGCTAAAACCCCCATTTCTTGATTACTGACCATCGACATCGACTCTACAGGTAATTTACGGTATACATGCACTCCCATAATGTTAAATTTGATGAAAAACACGGTACATTCGGACTCGCAAAGTAATCGAGACTTAAGTGACTTAATAACCTACCTAAATGACTCAAACAAATGAAAGTAACGATGTTAGGTGGTTTAAGAATGAATTGCGAGTCAAATGAACCAGATAACAATGTCTAAAACTCAAAAATAGTGAAAAAGTATTTTGAATTGAACAGTCTGTACTTCATGCGAATGGACAGCATGATGAACTTCAGTCGCACGACTAAAGGGCTTAAACTGCTTAAACGCATGACTGAACCATGCGTATGAAGTTCAGTCGCACGACTGGTGTAACCGCATGAGGGTATATACGTAGGAGCCCAGTCGCACACTCAGAGGTATGTATGGGTTCAGTCGCACGACTGAATCCCATTCGTACGGTTCAATCGTACGACTGAGCCCCTTTCGCACGGTTCAATCGCACGCCTGAACTCAGTCGCACAATGTCAATCGCATGATAGAAAGATTTTCTTCAAGCTTAAGGATTTCATGACTTTATTAGTCAATGGTACTAATGTTTACTATCTTTGTGTAACAGATGGCGAGTAGATGGATTATGAGCACAAAGCACAATATATGTGCTCATCTGGATTTAACATCCAGAAACGCTGCTGATTTCTCTGGCATAATCACATTCCTACTGAGATCGAGGATTGCACATGCCATATCTACTCCCTGCACTCCGTATCGATCCATTCAACAAGCCTTCTGGGAAGGGGCTACAGTTGATAGATCGTCTGAGCCTCATTGCATCAGAAGTACCATATTTGGAGAGGCTATTACCGTTTCAGAGGAGGATCTAAGGATTGTATACAATTGGGGGATGACGCTGACTGTCCGACTCGATTACACCCCCTCACTGTCAGAGGATGCTTTCTTAGAGCCAAATACTCTGGGGACATCAATTCTGGGGTACTTAACAAGAGTAACCTCTGTCCCCAGTTTAAATATCTTGCACACGTGCTACTCAAGTGCATGGCTTCCAGAAAAGGTGGTTTTGATGAGCTGTCTGACCAGATGCAGAACGCATACGTTGCGTTGGTGCTGAACCATCCGTTCAGCTTCTCCAAGATGATCTTCACCTATCTGGTGGAGAACATCGAGGGGAAAGGGAAGGAAGCCTTTTGTATGTACCCGAGGTTTATGCAGATGATCATAGATCAGAAGCTTCCCTCCTTGCCAAAGGAAAAGGAGGATGCGGTAGTCTTGGAGGTAATGGATGACACTACCCTGGGAAGGATGAATATGTACCGGGGAAAGCAAGTGAAGCCTCCTGTCAGGAGGTTGTTTGGTCATCTTGCCCGGGATGACTACGTGGTGCCCGCGAAGAGAAAGTGGCGTCACGAGGATAGTGATTCTGATGTGGAACAGATAGCTCTACCCACTCATGACTCAGATGATGATGACAGTGGGGATGCTGGAGACGATATGCCTATTCCACTCAGAGGCACTGTGTCTGATTCTGTACCTCCAGTGCCCGTCACAGCTGGAGAAGTAACCGAGTCAGCGGGATTTCATCAGGATTTTGTTCTTGGCGAGGAGGAGGAGGATGAATCGGATGAGGAGCCCCTTACGCGAACTGTGGGAAGGAAAGTTGTTCCCACAGAACATGGGTTAAGGGTGGTTGGTGAACACCGAGAGACTCCGGAGATACTGATACTGACCCAAGCTATGCTCCGGGGTCCTCAGGCAGGGTTGTAGGGGGAGCTTCCACCTCAACTGGAACAAGGAGGAAGAGAATGGCTAAACCCCATGGCCAGAAGAAGAAGAAGCATCGGGTGACCTTCCTCACTACCACAGCCACCACATCCACCACAGCCACCACAGCCACCACATCTACCACATCCACCACATCCACCACAGCCACCACATCCACCACAACCACCACATCCACCACATCTACCACAACCACCACCATACCTACCACCACAGTACAGATGCCCTCCACCACCATATCCTTTACTCCCACATCACCTCCACCATTATACAGACCTATCTTCACTACAGCCACCTCCACCACCACGTCACACCAATCAATACCCTCAGCCCATCCCTCACACACTCATAGATCTCCTCTACCTCCAATCGGGGTAGAGGAACAGTTGTCAGCGCTTAACAGAATGGTGATGCGCTTATTGGCTGCTGATGAGGAAAAGGCAGCTCAGCTCCACCAGCTTACTAACCTGACTGCTGCACAATCTCACCAAATTGCAGAGCAGGCTTGAGTAATTGAGGAGCAGGCCCAGCAGTTGGCTGCTCAGAGCACCAAGATGGACCAACTCCAAGCTCAAAGTGTCACATCAAACAAGAAAATAGAGGAGCTGGAGAAGGCAAGGAAGATTATCCTGTTAAAACTGAAAGGATCTAAAGAGGAGCCATTGAAGATCAGGGAAGGAGACAGAGATGATGATGATGAAGATAATGATGAGGATGATGAGAGTGATACTGAGGAGTATGAAGATACAGAAAGAGATAGGACAGAGGAGAAGGACGATGATGAAGAAGCAGAAGGAGGGGATGCACCTGCATCGGCCTCTGCTACAAGTCAAGAGAAAAGGACAAAGAACAGACAAGATCAATCCGCTTCTACCTCTGCTCCTCCAAGTGATGAAACAATGATACAAGATAAAAGTAAAGATTAGATGTTTATGTATTTATCTTCTTTCGTATTCGAATCCTGTAATTGAACACAATGTATTTAATGTTTATATTACTTTAATGCCTTTCTGTTTAATTAATTACTAATGATTTATGTGTGGAATGTTTAAATCAAACAGATCAAAATTACCAAAGAGATGAGTTTGATGTTGCTCCCCTTCAGCAGGTTAAGTCTCAACTAACAATGATTCTTGATCTGCAAGGGATTGTCAGGAGGTCAGTGAATTATACCCCTGAAGAAGGGGAAATAATTCATGACCTATCAAATGAGCAACTCGCAGAGCTTTTCGAGCTAAATCCAGATGAGATAGTAAAAGATGCTCCGAAATGCGATTCGACAAGTGACGAAGAGCTCAACGATGTTGATGATGTAGAGATCGAAGATGTCACTGCCGAGGAGTACCCTCAGTACGCTGTAAATGAGGGCAATGTGGTCCCCAATCTGGGCGAATCCCTTGTTAGCGATACTATTGATGTGTTGAACTGTATGGAGCAAGAAACAGAGAAAGCAGAAGACACAACCCAAGCCTCAAATGATGATGTCGACATTCGAAAGGCTGAGTGGGTTGCATGTTTTGAAGAAGTTAGAGCCCAACGTACTACACCAAAGAAGGATTCCTACACCAAACTCTATAGAGTCAAGAAACATCACAAGGTGTCAGGAAGGATCATAGCATGGGCGTATTTTGAGGATCTTAACGTATATGCAGTTAAGAGAGAACAGGGCATAGAGTACTTCAGATTCCCACATGATCTGAAGACTCTACCAGGTTTTGAGCTCAACCAGCTGGCCAAACTAAAGCTTTTGTATGCTGACTCGAGGAAGATGTCAGGCTGGTTTGAGGCTGCCCTAAAGACGGAGTACCACACTAGATGGGTTAACTTCAGACCCCAACAGCCTACTAGGTATATCAGAAGGTCTGAGGTTGATGCCATTACTGGCAAGCCTAAGATAGTGTTGAAGTGGAATCCTCCGCGCACAAATGCCACAGGATTTCACTCCACATTTTAAGTGGTGGTACTATGATTGGAGAACAGCTGAAGTGGTCATAGTCTTAAGCAAAGAGGGACAAATGGATACTATCAGGGTATTCGACCCGATGTGGCTTACAAACTTGTTGGAAAGTGATGTATATACGCTATACAAGTGGCCACTGTTCTATGATACGCAAGATATTGTACAAGCCCTCCAGTTCCAGAACATTATACGACTCTGCTTTGTGTTTGAGATTCACATGGGAGTCACAAAAGAGGAGAAGTACAAGAAATACAAGGAGGTTATGCAGAAAACAAGAGATTAGAGAGATCTAGGTCCAAGGGGGAGTTTGTTGATACATGTATGTCCCTAGATCATGATTTGAAATGTAATAAATCTTGTTTATCTGATTCTGGTGTAATTTGATATGATTAATGAAATGATATTGGTTGTTTGTGATTTGTAATGACTAATATTTTATTAATGAGTTGATATTAAATTGGTTAATTAGGTTTGTGGTTGTTAGAATTGTTACACATAATGTTTATTAATTAATACATTCAAACTTAACTTAATGAAGTTCTCATGCGAATGGCCAATGCGAATGAACCATAAGCATGAATAACTTCATACGAATGACTCAGTCGCACGACTGAACCGGGAGACTGGATTAGTCGTATGATTGACACATAAGATTGGCTCAGTCGCACGACTGAACACTCAGTCGTGCGGATGAATCAACCGCATGGTTCAATCGCACGACTGAACCATACTAATGGTTCAATCGCACGATTGAATAATACCAACCTATAAATACAACCCAATTCGTGAAAAATAAGAGCTTTTGATTAATTACAATTCCAGACGTACCCTAGCCGTCCAGAAGCCACCCAATTCGTTCTCCAAGTTCATAGAACACATTAGATCGATTCCCAATCGATTTCTAACGTTAGTTTCAATTCTTGATTGATTCTTCGTGTGTTCTCACTGATTGGATCGCCAATCAAATACGATTCCGCACTATTTGATCTGGTTTACACGCTAATCTCCAGGTATTTCGTTCAAATACCAAGTCCTAACAGGGTTTAGCAAACCACTCTGGATATTTATGAATGACAGGTACAAGATAATCTTGATCTTTGTGAGTAAGACTCATGTCATGTGCAGACACTCTTGCTCTTGGCTTCTTGTTAAGCACCTCTTATTCTAACTGCTTTAATTTTTCTTTCTTCTCATTTATCATCTTGAGAGTAGTAGCTCTTAAAGAATTTGTCTTCATGTTAGCCAACTTTCTTTTGGTGAAGCCTTGTTTTGTGAGGTAATCCTTTATTTCCTTATCAGTCATACTATAAGGATCAGGAAATAGTGGCTTATGAATTGGAGATGACCTTTTCATTGATGATAGCTTGGATAGAGGAGTCTGTCTTGGCAATGGTCTATCATACCCAGATGTTTTCTTCACAGAAGAACCTTTATGCCCAGTAGTATCTTTGAAGATTTCCTTTTCATACTCAGTTTCAATTGTTGGATCTAGTATCCTTTTTACTTTCTCTTCCTCCTCCTTCATGCCTTCATAAGTCATTCCAAACACTTCATCAGGATCATACCCTTGATTGATCAGAAACATGGCTTTAATCATCAAGTCATCAATTTGTGCCTTGGATACCATGTCTTCTACTGCCTATTCTGCTTTAATGGGACTGTCCATAAGAACATCCTTTTTAGCTTCATATCCACGAGCAATCTCACCTTCCTCTAGATCAATTGCACCAGCCAATTTCTTCAATTGAGCTTCTGCTTGTTCATGTTCTTCAAAAAATTCAGCAATTACTGCTAGTCTTCTGGGGTCATCTTTTTGTTTCTTGACTGGTTCTTCTTCAACTATTGGTCTCTTACCTTTAGCTTTTTCAGCTAAGTATTTCCTCTTTCGTGAGTAAGTTTGAAGTTGAGGGCTTGAAGCTTCACCCTTTTCTTTTACTTCAGACATTCTCTTGGGAGTAGTTTGTACTTGTTTATCCACATTCATTCCTTGCTTTTCTTTTTCTGATTCTTTTTTTTCTCTCTTTCTTGATTAACCATTTCTCTTATTCTTTCTTTTTGCTCTTGAGTTAGAGATACTGCAGGAACAATCTGCATGTTCAGATCTTTCTCCAAAGGTTCTGGAGATTTTGGAATGAACACAATTGGAGCAGAATTAACTTTTAGGTTGTTTACAAAGTCCCAAAAATCACTATCAACACTGAATTCTTCAAAAGTAAAGCTGTCTAGTGTGCTGAAAAGTTCTTCAAACTCAGCTTTTTTAGTGTGACTAGCAGAGGTTTCTCCAGAATAAATCACCATTTCTAAACTGTGTTCCTCATGTTCTGTCTGACTTGTATTACCCTCTTGTTCTTCATTTTCATCAACTGACTGGTTGTCATCAACATCAACCTTTTCTTGTTCTACTTTCTCATCATCATCCACTTCATTTCTTTTGATCTTAATCATCATTTCAAGCTCAGATATCCTTTTGTTCTTGCTATCAATTTCCTTTTTAAGTTTGGAGATGATATTAGCTTGTTCTTCTATGATATTTTCTTGTTCCTCCATTGCTATTGTTTGAATTTCAAGAGTGTCTATATGTCCACTGACTTCTTCTCTTGAGTGCTTAAGGGCAGCCTTTACAACTTCAATTTCCTTATCTTTCTCAGTCAATTCAGCCTTATGTTTATCTTTAAGATCTTTCATCTCCTGTTCCTTCTCATCTAGTTCTAGAATTCTATCATCTATGATTCTTGCCCTTCTGTTTAGATTTCTCTCCATTCTTTCAATCTTTTGCATCAATTCAGTGATCAGTTCATCCTTCTCATCTGGTCTGTTAACATTTGAATCAGCAAAACTTTCTGAGGGAGCAGGCTCAGAAGTTGTTGTTTTTGCAGGCATATGGGTGTGATGATCCTTCTCATCAGAAGATGATTTGGAAGCTTTGGAAGCACTAGTTGATCCTCCTACATCAGCAGGGTAATCTTGTGAAGGTACAGGTTGAAAAGGGGATATAGGTGATTGTTGTGATGATATTGGAGATTGATGATGAGGTGATATAGGTGTAGGTTGAGGGGTTGTTTGTGGTGTTGGTTGTGGTAATGTTTGTGGAGATGGTTGTGGTGAAGGTTGTGGTATTGGTTGTGGTGATGGTATTGGTGATGGTTGTGATGTTGGTTGTGGAGTTGAAAGTGGTGGTGATTGTGGTGATGGTATTGGTGATGGTATTGGTGATGGTTGAGTAGCAGGTTGTGGTGATTGTATTGGTGATGGTATTGGTGATGGTTGAGCAGCAGGTTGTGGTGATTGTATTGGTGATGGTTGATCAACATGTTATGGTGATTGTTGTGGAGATGGTTGTGCTTCTTGATTTATTTGTTGCAACATCCAAGGCAAAAGAGGAGTGTGAGCCCCACTATAAAAGTTTCTAGGGTCTCTCTTCTTTATATACTTATATGATCTTGCATCATAATGTGGAATGTCAAGCACTGGTCCTTCAGTTGCAATGTTAGGAAATGATTCATTGATTAGACATTGAATAAATCTGGGATACATCAGAAACTTGTATCTTAATCCTTCTCTAATGTTTGAAACCAGACCATTGAATACATATACAGACATATTGAATGGCCTATTGGTGCATAAAGCACAAATAGCTGATGATGTGAGGACTAGAATGTCATTCCATCTTGTCTTTCTCTTTGACAAACAGTGCTGGAACATATGAATAATGAATCTCCATGGTAAATCAACCAATCCCTTAACAATCTGCTTGGCTTCATAACCTCCTTCATAACCAATTTAAGCAAAAAAAAGTGGTTATGTCTTCATCACTCAGTTACAAATGAGTATTTGCATCATCACCAAACCTTAGACATCTTCTAACTGACTCTTCACTAATGATCAATGTGTGTTCACTGTTAATTCTCCCAGTATGTGTTCTAATGCCATCAGCTTCAACAACCTCAGCTGTGTTCCAGAAAGACCTTATGAGATTCTCATAGATAGTTGGTCTGACTGTGATGGCATATGCTATCCTTGTGGTATTGATGAATTTGATGATGTCTCTCAGCCCTTCTGCTTCTGGGACATCAGGGTTTAAATAACTGCTGACGTTATGGAGCTTGCTCCATGTAAGATTTGCCATGTAATCTGCACAAGAGACATGTGTGTTAGTTATCAGTTTTGACTTTAAATTAATAAGGAAGACTGCTTGTTATTTTTGTTGATTTTCTGTAATGGAAAATGGTGAATTTGTCATTTAACAATCACAGTTTCAATGTTTGAACCATTTAATAGATGATGTGACTTTGATTTGTTACACAATTTTCTTTTTCATTTTGCTCTGTTTTTTGCAGTAAACATGATTATCAAGGTTTTCAATATCAGTTGAATTCCTATCAATTTGTATGATTATTGAACTCGAAAATGTGTATTACATCACATTAATAAGTTTGATTTTGGTGTTCTTCATTATTATCTGGTTCATTGTCTGATTTAGGTTAATAGTCCGAAACTCAGGTCTTGGTTTCAAAATTTTATTGAAATTTTACCTTTATCTTCGAAATAACTGTAGTTCTGAATCGATGAAAAGAATGTTTTGAGAAGAATCACAACAAAATCTATGAATGTTTATGATGATGATGATGATTGAAGATGGTGTACTGTATGTTTGCGCTCGTCTCACTATAAAGTCTCTCAAATTTTAAAAGTATTAAATGACCTGTTTGAATTCCTTTAAATAGTCAAATAATACATTTTGAAAAATTTTACAAGTTTAAAAGCAGATACAGTCACCACTGTAGCAAATGCTGAAGGTTAATTTGTTTGACTTTTGGTCATCCGCATTTGTTGACTGTAGCAAATGTGGAATATAAACTTTTGACATTGACAATCCGCATTTGGATACTTTTGGTCATCAGCATTTGTTACTGTAGCAGATGCGGAGGACAAAATTTTGACTGACTGTCCGCATTCCACTACTGTTGCAAATGCGGAAGTTTTGTTTCTTAATTAATTTTTTTTATTCTATCTGCATTTGTGTACTGTTACAAATGCGGAAGTTAAACTTGAAACCTTTGGCTGTCCGCATTTGTGTTGTAGTAAATGCGGAAGAATAACATTGCACTTCACTGTAATAAATGCGGTAGAGTTGCTTGTTTTATCCTATCCGTATTTGTACACAGTAGCAAATGCGATAGAACAAAGTCAATCAGCATTTGTGCAACTATATCAAATGCGGTTGACAAGTCAACACAACACTGTAGCAAATGCGATAGAGACCTGTTCATACGCATTTGTACTGTATCAATACGGTAGAGTAAATTCCACATTTACTTCACACACTAATGTGGTAGAGTAAAATCATTGTCCGCATTAGTTGCACTTGAAAATAAACATTGTTACCCGCATTAGTTACATGCATGGGTTACCTTCACCCGCATTAACTAATGCACTTACCTGCATTAGCTTTTGAACTTGATCAAAAGTTAATGTGATTGAATTGATTATTCATCTTATGAATAGGTGTCCTTGATTGATTTTTCTTACGAAGTTGGTTATTGAAGTTGTCAATTCTTGCTTGGATTGACTTGTATGTCACAATTAATACAAGTTTCCCAATTTTGACAGATCTTGGACTTATCATGCTTCTAAGAATCTGCATAAGCTAAGATATAGTGGTATGACTTATTTCAACAACACCGACTAAAATTATTTTTGTTTTGTTTTTCAAAATTAAGTTAATAAACACAAATTTGGACTTACTTAAAAAAATTTAAATTACTCCCCCTAAAGTTTATGTCCACATTTGGAGAGAAATTTTATAAATTTAAAACTTTTTGAATATTATTTTATTAATATAATAATGAAGAGAAAAATCTATTTGTTGGGATCATATCAATCTTACATTACACATGTGCATCCTTTATGATTAAATGGATATGATTATGAACTTGAAGACTAAAGGTATGTTTGTCCTCTTAAACTCATACCTGGTTGATATTTTGATGCAAATGACTTTTATCATGTTTTGGTTGATTTGTTATTTAATGTGTACCTCAGACACATAAGCATGAAATGATCAACCCTCCTTATACAATGCATGGTAGAACTTTTTCACAACTTTTCTTACCAGGTTACTTAAGTCATGAAATCTCATTTTCACTGATCCTCATTGGAATTCTTTTAATTTGATCTTTTTTCATGTTGATCCACATTGGGATTCTTTTCACTTTACTTTGGAAGGTGATCCATTTTAGGATTCTTTTGTTCATTCACTTGGAATGTATTACTTTGTTGATTCATCCAATTTTTGGATGTGTTCTGTCACACCCTCAAAATCCACGTGCGGAGTTTTACCGCGAGGCGTGTGAACAAACCAGGATCACAGTCAATAGTTACTCAGAACGATTCTATATGCCATAATTAAAATAAAATCAACCAAAGTATAACTTTAAACTGTGCGGAAGTGTTTTGTAAAACAACCCAAAGAAATAAAATATATATACTATGATAAAACATGCGCCAACCCAAAAGAGTAAACATTAACCATTATAAACAGTAAAGATGTCTTGAAGACCGAGTCTTAGAATGCAAGTGAAACCATGTAGCAAGCTAATGACCTGAGAATAGCATACTAAAATGTCAACACAATGTTGGTGAGTTCAAGAGTGATATTCAAACATAAGCAGTTTATGAACAGAGATATAAAAGTAGTGCATTGTAACAGATAGCTAGTCCATTAACAATAAATATTAACTCATAGTGATTTCGCAATTGAAGCTGACTGTGTTACGTTGTTGGCTCCTGTCACGACTTAACAGGTCGTGACAATGTTTAATAGGACAAATTGCACCCGGTTGACCTCGAGTCACACAGGTGGGGCTCGTCAGACCCAGTAGTACTACCCAAATTTCCCCGCTATTCAATATTAACAATCCGAAAGTGTGAGGACTTTTCCATGATATCAACACTATATTAATATTATACACAACTTGAATATATAAAGCGTTTATTGTTTACTAGTATGCTATCTCCCCCAAAAGAGATTAAGTAAAGAGTGGGGCATGAACTCACCTGATATGCGTAATAGATACTTAGAGTTTTACTTGACAGACAGAGTGGACAGACAACCTTCAGAGGTTATCTAGATCATATAAGTACATGAGTACGTGTAAACTAAGAACATGTGAAATCCTAAGTACACTATAACCAAGGACTCAAGGTTTCAGAAAAACAGACACGTTTGACCCAGTTGACCCGTTTGACCCGTTGGTGACTTTATGTGTTGTAAACCATTCAAGCAATCATACACATATATCATACATGGTTAACATTCAAATGGATCATATGTATGCCACATTATCCAGGTGCATCACTTAGATCATCATACAACCAAGTATCAGACAAGTCATACGAATCTAGAACATTAATATGTCCACTAGTTATAACACAACTAAGATGCCACACAAAGATCAAATCACGCACCACATGCCATGTGAAGCCACTCACGACTTCACATCCTAAACCCTGCCAATCCTACTAAGTAGGGGCCTCAGATTCGCATGCATGTATGATGATCATATTCACATTCATTAACCATGTTCATTGCATTCAACATACACCACAACAATCAATTTCCAGTCCCAAACATGATGTCTTAGCTACTAACCAACATCAACATCATATATGATCATCAAAGTCCAAACATCACCCATGATTATCCAAGCATCCCATACAACTAGTTTAACATGTTCTATCACATTAGAATTCATCCATGAACATACTAACATGCTCCTAACATCCCAAACATGTTCAAACTATCATCCTTCAAACTTTGTGCAAATAAAGTTTCCCTTTTGGGAAAGTACATTCCAACATCTATCAAACACTCAATGTATTCATGAATTCATTTCAATTATACCATCTCAAGCTCATAACAACATCTAGACATGATTAACAACACCTAATCATCATAATCCATTAATCATCATGAACAAAAGTTTCCACTTTTGGATAGATATGAACAACACATTCATTCTAAGATTTCTAGCATTCATATCAACAATCTAGCATCTAATTATCATCATGAACACGTCAACAACATCAATCTATCAATAGTTCATCATGTCATGGAAATAAAGTTACTATTATTAGTAATCTATGAACACCAACTTCAATTCATCAATTTCTTGCAAGATCAATGTATCCTAGCATTCATACAACCTACTAATCATCATACATTCATCAAACAACCATCAATCATACATAATCTTATCAATTTCGAATTAGGGTTTGCCTAAAATCAAAGTTCATGATCAATCCATTAAAAACATACAATTCATGCATAATCAATGTTAAACAACATGTATTCAATCCAACTAACATACTAACATCATCAATTAACATCAATTTCGACCACATGAAGATACAAAATCGAATTAGGGTTCGGCCACCATCAAGAACTCACAAAAACATGTAAAAATCTAACCTTTAAACGTGTAGTTGCTTGCAATTGATGATTCCAACGTGTTGTATGCCTTGTAATCGAACAAAACCGAGGCTTTGAGGCTTGTTCTTGGTCGAATTCAAAGTGGGGAGGGGTTGGGAATGCAGGTTGCGGCCGAATGGGGGGTGGAAATTAGGGTTTGGGTGTTTTGTTTAAGTTAATTTACATAATTACCATTTAAACCCTTGTGTTTTGTATTTTATAAAAATTAAGCTTTAAACTCTTTGTAAAATGTTTTTACTTAATAATATAAAGATATAAACTAATGATAGTCATTATATATTTTATCTTTATAAAAACACAAGACATACAAATAAATAGGCACGTTTCCACGTTACGCGATTAATTTCCTAATTAACATTTAAAACATGCAAACACATAAACATAATACCATAATCACATAATCAATTAGATTATTAATAATGTAACATTATTAATTATTATTAGGTCACCAACGCTAAATGACAACTAGTGTGTGCTTGCGACACGTGTATGCAAGACTCAACGGATCTAACGGAGTTTGATAACGGAAATTTACCAGATGTCACATGTTCCACATTGGGAATCTTTTGGATCATGACATCTGCACTATGTGCAAGTTTCATCAGGTCTTTGCTCAGCAAAACAAAGATGAAACATGATGTGGTGAAAGAGATTCATAAAGTATCATTACCTGGTGTGTTTACGTTACTACACACACATGCATTCAGATAAGCCAATACATACCTATACTTTGTGATGAGTGTTTCACAATTGAATATGTCTTTAATTCATCACTGCATGTATCTTTTCTTCCAAGTTGAGCCTACCTGGTAAGTTATTTCAGTCTTTTACATTTTGAAATTAAGCACAGTGAATGATATAACGACTGTAGTTATATCATTTCCCACAGAATTCTTTTCTTCATTAAACTTGATTTCTTTTTGTGGTTTTTCTGATGTTTTAAATTGTTTTTGATGTTTTTCATAGTTTTTGCTCAAGGTTAGTCATGCCAATTGACTGAACAAGAAATTCAAACCTACCAGGTTCAAATGCCTTGGTAAATAAATCAGCTAATTGATTTTCAGCTGGTACTTGAATCAATTTGATTCCCTTTTCAGCACAGTCTCTCAAAAAATGATATCTAATCTCAATATGCTTTGTTTTTGAGTGCTGAACTGGATTATTAGTTATAAAGACAGCAGCTGTGTTGTCAATAGAAATTGGTGTGCGCAAGAAGTTAAAACCATAATCAAGCATCTAGTTTTGAATCCTGAGAACTTGAGAGTAACATGCTGATGCAGCAATATACTCAGCTTCTGCTGTGGACACAGACACATTTGTCTGCTTCTTGCATTGGTAGGATACTAGTCTGGGACCAAGAAATTGACAACCACCAGAAGTGGATTTTCTGTTGAAGTTGCATCCTCCATAATCACTGTCTGTGTAGGCATAGAGATTAAATTCTCCTTCCTTTGGATACCATAACCCAAGAGCTGGCTTGCCCTTTAGATATCTGAATATCCTCTTGACTGCGATCACATGTGATTCTTTTGGATTAGCTTGATATCTGGCATACACACAAACACCAAACATAATGTCAGTCCTACTGGCTGTTAGATACATAAGTGAACCTATCATTGATCGATAGTTAGTCTGATCCACTGATTTGCCTTCAGGATCAGGTCCAATCTTCACTTTAGTATCCATAGGAGTTCTGATAGACTGACAGTCAGCAAAGTGGAATTTCTTCAACATGGTTTCCATATATTTTGATTGGTTGATGAAGATTCCATTTGCTGTTTGTTGGACTTGCACCCCTAGAAAGAAGGTGAGTTCCCCCATAACACTCATTTGGAACTTTGAATGCATAAGGTCTTCAAATTCTTTACAGAGTTGCTTGTTTGTCGAGCCAAATATAATGTCATCCACGTAGATCTGGACTAACAGCATGTCTTTCCCTCTTATTATTTTGAAGAGAGTCTGATCAATCTTTCCTCTTTCATGCCCATGTTCAAGAAGAAAGGATGATAGAGTCTCATACCACTTTCTTGGTGCTTGATGAAGACCATACAGAGCTTTGTCAAGCTTGTAAACTCTATGAGGGAAATCTGGATCTTCAATGCCAAGTGGTTGACTCACATAGACTTCTTCAACAATATTTCCATACAGGAAGGCACACTTTGCATCCATTTGATAAACAGTCAATTTCATGGATGCAGAATATGCAAGAAAGATTCCGATTGCTTCTAGTCTGGCATAGGAGCAAACACTTCGTCGTAGTCGATTCCTTCTTCCTGAGTGTATCCCTGTGCCACTAGTCTTGCTTTATTTCTGATGACTATCCCTCTATCATCAGTCTTGTTCCTGTACAACCATCTGGTACCGATAGGGTATTGTCCTTCGAGAAGATCTACCAGCTGCCATACTTCTTGCTTCTTGAATTGGAGTAATTCTTCCTGCATTGCTTCAATCCAACTATTGTCTTGAAGTGCCTCTTTGATGTTTTTGGGTACTGTTTGACATAGAAAGCAGGAGAACAAACATATGTTTGCAATACTGGACTTGCTTCTTGTCACCCTCTCATTAAGATCACCAATAATGGTTTCAACTGGATGATTCTTGTGTATTCTTGTGGTTGGAATGGTGTCACCAGCAATAGTTACATCAAGATTGGAGACATTCAGTTCATTATGGTCAGAGGCATATTCATCTTGTATTGTTGTTGAATTATGAAGATTGTTAACTTCTGTTTCAGTAACTGCTATATCCTTAACAACACTGATATTGCTTGCATCATTTGATGTACCTTGTGTTTCTACTGGATGAGAAGCCTGTTTTTGATTTCTAATCTCATTTGACAAGTCATATGAGTGAGATGGTACTAGGCTGGGACCTTCTTCAGAAGAAACACTAAGGTTTTGAGATAGTTGTCTGATGGGATCAGCTTGAAGAGGAACATCTTCATTCATATGTTCATCGGATATAGGTGGAATCAATGAATAATTATCTCTTCTTTCTACAGTTGATGAAGTATCACCTGAATGTATATTTCCTGCATCAGACAAGTGAAATTGGTCAAATGATTTTGTAAAAATGTCAATATCAAACAACCAATCAGGACCATTTGTAGATTTGGGAAACAAATTTTTTTGAATTGAACATTTGTAGATTCATCAATAATGTTCAGTCTAGGATTGAATACTCTATAAGCCTTTGAGACAGAAGAATAACCTACAAAGAATCCTTCATCACACTTGGATGAAAATTTTCCCAAATGATCGCGGGTGTTTAATATTGAGACTGGACAACCAAATGATTTGAGGAATCCAATAAATGGTTTCCTATAAAAGATCAGTTCATAAGGTGTCATGTTACTTTCTTTAACAATTAGAGTTTGATTTTGCACAAAGCACGATGTGTTAACTGCTTCTGCCCAGAAGGTGATTGGCAGTTTAGCATCAGCTAGCATCGTTCTTGCTGCTTTAATCCATGTTCTATTTCGCCTTTCAACTACCCCATTTTGTTGAGGAGTTTTAGCTGCACTGAATTGACGAGCAATGCCTTTGGTTGCACAAAAGGAACTCATATTTTCATTTTTGAACTCTGTACCATTATCATTTCTTATTATTTTGACCTTAAGATCAAGTTGATTTTCAATTTTAGTGATAAATTCTTGAATGATTTGGGATGCTTCGTTTTTATGAAGTAGGAAGAACACCCATGTGAATCGAGAAAAGTCATCAATGATCACTAAACAATACTGTTTCTTTCCCATACTCATTACATGAGTTGGTCCAAAAAGATCCATGTGAAGTAACTTCAATGGAGTATTGTTAGAGTTCACCAGCTTGGTTTTGTGAGACGATTTGTGTTATTTTCCTTTGAGGCACGCTGAACATTGATCAATAAAATTGAATTCTTTTTTAGGAAGACCAATGACATGGTTTCCTTTGACTAACTTGTTCATATTTTTAAAGTTAGTGTGCCCTAAACGTCTATGCCAAAGCTGTGACTCATCAAATGATGCTTTAGACAAAAGACATGTTTCTTCCTTAGGTGATGCAGAACACAGGTTTAAGACATATGTATTATTCTTCCTCGGAGTCTTTAAGAAAACCCATTCTTCAGGGATCTGAAATCAAGGTTTCAGAATGTAGCAGTTAGTGTCTGTAAAGTGAGTGGAATATTTTTTGTCGCAGATCTGAGACACGCTTAGCATATTGAAATTCAATTGTTCACAGTAATTTACTCTGTCAAAGCTCAGCATCCCGTTTGTCACAGATCCTTCTCCTGTAATTCTACCACCTTCTGAATCTCTACCGAATGCCATAGTAGTTCCTTGTATGTACTTGAAATCATGAAAGAGGGAACGATCTCCAGTCATGTGTCGGGAGCATCCACTGTCTACGTACCATAGGCTATTAGACCTATGTGGATGAACCTACAAGCAAAAAGAACTAATTAGAATAAGGAACCCATGCCATGATGGTCTTGAGTTTCCCGTTCCTATTCATGATAGTCACCTCCTGGTATTTCCCTTTGAATTGTGATTTGGATGGAGGTGTTCTGGGAGATTTTTGATGATGAATTGGTCGAGTCATTCATCAATATCTACTGAGGATTTAGTTGAATAATGAAATCGTTGGTCTCTATTTCTTTGTAAAAATTTAGCCCGAGTTTCATTATCAAAAGTTGGTTTTTGCTTAGGAAGGTCAAGTTTTTGTTTCATTATGAGATGACTTCTTTGACCCTTCCTTAACTCCTTCAAGTTATTTGTCATTTGTTGATCTAGGTGTCCTAGATTGAGTATTATGAAGATGAGGTCTGACAGAGTGCATCACAGTAGATGTTTTTAAGATGGGCTTGTGTTGTGGAATTCTTAACCCCTTCTGATTAAAGTAACAATCAGATGTATTGTGATTGTTCATGTCACAGATTGAACAATACTTGTTGAAATAGCAATTTTTGGTGGAGTGATTGTTCATATCACATATAGAACAATATTGATTGAAGAAGCATTTATCTATCTTGTGATAGAGCATGTCACAAATATCACAATACATTTGTTTGTTTCTTGAATCAGATTTTTCCTTGTGTGACTCAACTGATACTTTCTTTTGATGAGTCACTTTCTTTTCTTTAGATGATGAATCAGAATCAGCCCTTTTAGTAGTTTGCTTCACAACACTACTTTTGTTCAGTTGTTTGGGTTGTTTCTGTTTCTTCAACCTATTTCTCACTTCTTTCTCAAACTGGTCAACATGTTCTTTGTTACAGATATCAAACCCAACTCCATGCCTTAACCTTGATGACTGAGGGTCTGATGAAGCTTTATGTGTTGAACTCAGTTTTATAGTTTGTTTCTTTTTAGTGAAACCTTTTCTGATTTGCTTGAATTTTGTGAAGATATAATCTCATTATCAGAACTACTCTCAGTAGTGGGTTTTACAGTCTTGACATATTTCTTTTTGCCTTGTAAAATAGATGGTATGAATTTTATAAAAGGTACAATTGCTTTTACAGGGCTTGATGATTTCATAACACTCACTGTCTTGTTTGAACACTCTTTGATTTTGATTGGGTGACCTAACTTGATTTTATCCTCATTGGTTTCAAAATAAACATCAGGTTTGTTTTGAGGATTTGTCACTTGTTTCACTACTAATTTAGGTTCTATAGTTTTAGGTTCAATTGATTCAGAGAGTGAGACAGAGTCAGGCATGACAGTGTAGTATGGTGGAGGACATGAATTATACCCAATCCCTGACATGTCCTTTGGATCCTTTTATGAATCCAGCATCTCTTGCAGCTTGACTGAAGACATTTAAAACTTTTCAAGTTTCACTTCAGTCATAGATTGTTGAGCTTTAGCTTGAGCTAACTTTTCAGTAAGTAGCTCGATTTCAGCTGCAAGATTGTATTTCTCACCATGTAATTTTTCTATGTCAGAAATGAGAGATTTGATTTTGATTTCAAAACTTTTTAGTTCTCTCTTCATCATTTCTGACTTTACTTTTTCTTCTTTAATTTTATCTGCCAGTTTATGGTTGTGTTCTCTATACTCTTGTAATTCATTTATGCATTTATCACTACAAAAGTTAGTTTTTACCTCAGTAGGCATTGAAGATGGTCCATCATTTATGTGAGCCATAAGAGCATGATTCTGGAATTGAGGCTTGACTTCTTCAGCATACACACTCCAGTCACATATCCCATCTTGTTTAATCACAAGGGCACTGGTAGAAGGCTAACTGCTTGTATGAGCTTGATTTGTCAGCTGTGGTTGATTCTGGTATGTTTGTTGATGATGAGAATGATGATACTGCTGTTGTTGATTGTTGGAGCGATAGCTTGAGTTGGGTTGTGATGATGATTGGCCTGGAGAGTTCCTTGGATAGTTGTTTCTTTTGGGAGCATTGCACTCTCTCGAGAAATGGCAGTCATGCCACAGTTGAAGCATTTCACCTTGGATTTATCATATCCAAGTTTTGTGTTCTCATTCAGGCTCAACTTTCTTCCTTTTCTGAAGAATTTCTTTGCTCTCATGGAAATCATTGCCATTTGCCACTGTAGATCCATCTCCTTAACATCATCAGGATCCATTTCTTCTAAATCTTCCTGAATTAGGTGGGCAGAAGTGAGTCTTCCTCCCAGATATGCTTCAAAGCTTGCAACAAAAGCATTGTAAGTTGCCTTTTGCTCTTCTGATTTTAAGTCTTCTGGAGATGTTTGAGGAGCAGTGAAGGCTTTAGGTGCTTGAGCTGAAGTTGATGGATGATTGAATGGTGGAGTTACAATGAACCTAGTATTGTTCATTTGATCTCTTGATGAGATGAAATCATCTTCCTCAGTGATGAAAGCATTTGATTCTACTGAACTTTCCAGATTGGCTTAGTGTTACATCTATCAACTGACTGAGCTTTTCAATAGAATGAGATTCTAAAGGAAATTTGTAGGCCTCAATCACTCTTGGTCCACTCAGGTTTCTTCTTCGTTCATCAAGTTCCAAAGTTTCAATTTTTGCTATCATAATGTCTAGAGTGGTACTCTCAAGATCAAGAGTATTTTTCAGCATTGTGACATTCGGCTTCCAGCTTTCAGGGAGACTGTGAAGCATTTTCTTGGTAAGTTCTTTAATATTGTAAGAAACACCCATAATTTCCATGTCATTTACCAACTGTACAAATCTGTGCAGTTGTTTTGATATGGATTATCCTTTGGTGTGATGGAAGGTTTCATACTGATTGACCAACTTGTCTTTGTTAATTTCAGCAACCTCATTGCTTCCTTCACACATATTTTGAGTGCATCCCAAACAGCTTTAGCAGTTCCATACTTTTCCAATCTTTTCAGCACATCCATCTTGAGTGCTTGAGTCAAAATTGAGTATGCTTTGAGATCAATTTTGATTTTCTTATAGTCATCTTCATCCAGAGTTAAGTCTTCAATTGGTATTCTAGCAGTCTTGTAAAGTGCAACTTGAGCTGTTGATAGAGTAACAGGAATATATGGACCCTTACATATTGAAATCCAAAAATCAGGATCTACACCTGCATATAATTTCTAAACCTTATTCTCCACTATTTAAACTCATATTTGTGTTTAAGCATGGGAGGTTTAGGTGTATGACCAAGTTCAGAGTAACTGTTAGAATCCATGTTGATTTGTGTGAGTATAGATTTAGTTGATTTTAATATTGATTATGTTTGATGAGTCCAACTTGTTCAAGTAGTTCTTTCGAGGTTTAGAATGAGTTCTGTAATGATTTTCTTGCTGTTTGACAGGAGTATTCTTGCTGTTTACTAAGTAGAGATAATGATATCCACTACTAGCAACTTGATTACCAGATCAATCGAATTCTATTCAGTCTGTGCGCAGATCTGAAAGAGAATCGAGAGCCAAAGCTCAGATACCAATTGACTGGGGTTGAGTAAGAGTGATATTCTTACTGTTAATCGAATATGATAATCAAGTCAATGATTGAGTGGCGGAAACAAACAATCAAAGAACATTCAAAGCAAGAAAAATACTTATAAATGCTGTTTGTATTGATATATGAAAGTTGATAAATTACAGAAAATAATTACAACAAAAATTCTCTATCTATCAGCCGTCACCTCAGTACGAGGTTAACTATTCTATTTATAGGCAGACAAGATGCCTTTACAAATTGACTAAACTACCCCTGACCTATTACATCAGAAACTAGTCTAAGTCTTGATCCGTATCTCTGCTTGTTCATCCGCATTGACAAATGCGGATGAGATAATCTTGATCAACATTTCCACTTGATCATCCGCATTAGTAAGTTGGTCATCCGCATTGGTTAATACGGATGAACAAATACTTATGCACATTTGGTCTGTCATCCGCATTTGTCAATGCGGATGAGCAAAGTCTTGTCCGCATCTTCTTTTGTTCTTCCGCATTAGTCAATGCGGAAGAGTAACTTGTTCTTCAGCATTAGTATTATGTCTTCCGCATTAGTCAATGCGATAGAGTAAACACTTGTCTTCATCAGAGTTATGTCTTCAGCATTAACTAATGCGGAAGATAACACTTGTTATTTTTCTTGCAGATATTCATCCGCATTACTTCTTGGACTTGTGGGATTCCAGCTGAGCAATCATTAATTCACTCATTGAGTTGGCATGTATGATCCTTTCAGGGTGCAACAAAGTTATTGACAAACAAGACTTTTACAATGTCCTAAGTTTCTAACACTTCATCACATTTTCATGAATAACAACTTCCCTTAACAAATACAGTACATGCGTAATGGTGAATCTAGAATACATATTCACATGTGTCCAAGTTGGTTGAGGGGACGAAATAGATGACTTGAACAACTAGCTATCGGGTATACAGTTAACGATACCATCAAGCTGACTGACACTAGTTTGAACCATTAACTAAGAACATCAATCTTTAAACAAAAACTTAGCATGCACCACCAACAAGCACATCACTGATTCCATTCGACAAAGCTTCCTTAGCCCTTCTCTTGCATTATCTTTTTGACAATGAGAAAGAATTTTGATGATGAACTTGCATACCAATTCATACAAAACACAACACAGGTTGCATTGTCTCAACACAAGTGACAAAATAATATGTACTTAAGTCGCACCATATAAAATTTGATTTAAAGCATAGTTCAGTAAACAAAACTTTACCATTTCTAAACATTGTATGTATACATTTATCGAAATGTAAACACCTAATGCATATGGTACAAGTGACCACACAATGGCATTTGTGTATTTTTCTCAAACTTTAACTCTTAAGTTGAAGTTTCATTTTCCCCTCAATTTTAACTATAGATACATTTCACACCCTATACTTATCTATCTATTTTTTGGTCCATTAACATTTTTTATAAGTTTTTAAATTTTAGTTTTTTTAAAATTTGCATGTACTTTTATGACATGCTTATATTTATCTATGTTTTATTGTTAATTTTATTTTAAATAAAATTATGCATCATATTGTACAAGTTTTCAAAATATAATTTTACGAAGTGTAAAAATTGGCTCAACTTTTTAATTATTTTATACTTTTTTTCTTCCTACAACTATTAAAATATGATTTTTGTAAAATATGAATTTGTACATGCTTATGTTTATCATGTAATTTTCCTATTACAAAATGCTTATTTATATCAATTTTTCGACGCGACTTTTTTATAGTTTTGTTTTTTGCATAAACTTTCGACTGTTATTAACGGTGTGTTCATCATGCATAGATTTGCTACAACTTTGTATTCTACATAAAGTTTTGAATACTAACAAGAACACCCAAGTTTCGTTTATTTTATATAAAGTTATGTGAGTTATCAACACACAACTTCTTGGCAATGTTTCGGCGTTACTTTTTGAACGTGCAATGCAATGTTTGATCATTTTTATATAACCTTATGAATCTTATCAACATCTCCTTTAATGTGTGAGTTCGGAAAAGTGTCTCGACGTTAGTTTTTTTTATTACGGTTTTATGTTCTCATCGTAAAGCGAAAGACTTTATACTGGTTTAACACAATTTTAAAACTAAACTAGTTAATATTGACGTTAAAAGTTTCAAAATTTGTGGAAAGTTTCAAATGTGTATATGACAGGTGGATAAAATCATATAAGGTAGACCCGTCAATAATTGAAACATTTCATAAAGTCCACCATTCGCTTTAAAAGCATGACCTACTTGGAGCTAATTGAAGAAACTTTCAAAGGTAGGAACAAAACAAGAAACTCCTTATGATTGATACAACCATCCACACTTGAAATTTAGAGGTTTTAATCGTGCTAGGCGGGTTTAATGTGTTGATGGTTGGAATTGTTCAATCTGTATAAACACGTGTACTTATTCATGTTAAAACATCAGCCCTAACCTTGATAAACTTAAAATCATTTAACTTAAACATGACCAATTTAATTAATTTATTTGCACAGTTATATGTAGGTATATATATAACTTATACATTACTTTCATATGTATAAGTTATAAAAAAGACAATATTTATTATTAGTTTTTTCTAACTAGAAAAATAATAAATATTGCATTTCAATCATTTTATTATACACATAAAAAGTTTGGATTAAAAACTAACACATTTATTTTATTCTCGTTATTATTGAAAAAAACTTTTGCTACGAATAGAACTCTACCCATACACAATAAAATGGTCCCAAAATATATCATATAATAGAAAATTCCTTTAGATATCCTTTTTATTAATTATTAAGTAATCATGTCATTTGAAAGCCCAGATAATTCTTCTACAAGATGAAACTTCAAACAATTTAATATATACTAATTAATAACTTAAGGTTGGTTGTCTTTATTATTGTATTTTAAGCTTTAGAAGTTGTATATATCTTTTGTTTTTTATTTTTTTATCTTTTTTATTTTAAAGCAAATATTTTTATATCTTTTACATTTTAACCTATATAATTTTTCATTTTCAACTTTGATCGTCTATTTTTTTCTTCTTCTACAAAAATTTTGTTTACATCTCACTCTAAATTTTGAGACTTAATATGCTGTAATGTGCATGTATAGTTCAATGTTGTTACGCTTATTTTTCCTATTTAATGGTCATGTTGCAATGTTCGAATCCTAGATCGACTTAGTTATTGCATTGTAACGTTTAACGTTTCACAAGCGTGGTTCATGTTTTTACATTCATTTCCCCATCGATTTTATTTTTTTCTTTTCTAATACGAGTTTTCCAGTGTTAATGGTCGCTAACGGTGGTATAACATTAATGCTATTTGGTATGGTTTTACGCTTCCACCGCAAAGTGGGAGGCTTGATACTAGTTCTAGTACTAAAAATAAAATTATATATCAACACACACCCTTCTCAATCTACATAAACAAGAGTCAATTATTAAAATAAAATTACAACTAAATAAGAAAACAAAAAAAACGGCAAGTAAATAAGACCTGTTCATCTCTATCATTTAAAGTATCATATCCTGCAAACAGTATTAGAAAAAAGAATTAAAAAAATTTAGTCAAATAGTGTCTAATTACAAGCTTCCAATTAATTTCACTAAAATGTAGGTTTTTGTAATCATCTTGCATTGTCTCGGAATATTCTGAATTATCGACCTCAATAATTAAAAACACTAATCGTTACAATCAATATATTAAAGATGACGGTAACATGGCATTTGACAATTCACACGTTCTAAAATATCCTTTATCTATTGTCACATTCTTAATTTTAAACATTTAGTGTTAACCATATACGTAGTTAAACAAGAAATTGACCAAGTAAGTCAAAGTGTAGATACATAGAGGAAAAAGACATACCGTTGAAACTCTACGTTAATGGAGGTAGCGGTGAAATTGGCGATGGTTCCGAAGGCTGTATCAGACAAGACCATCGTAGTGCCGTCCTCCGACGGCGGAGAGACCGTCGTCAGCGCGAAATCCACTATTCTCACCTGGATCACCTCATCTTCAACGCAAGTCGTTTGCTCCGATGCGCTTATACATTTCACCAGATACTGGCGCCCACACGCCGCCCCGTTGTCCCATATCCCGTCGCCCGCTGCAGCAAACAGATTGCTCGATGGAAACTGCCCGGGATCGTTCCCATAACACGCGGTTGCTGTTTTAATTCATGTTCAAGTCAACACCGAAACTTACAATCGTTAACATCGTATCATATGATGTGAACCAGTCAAGTCAGCCCGTCAGCTACTTAATCGTGACCTGATTGTTATAAAACTTGAATGAAGATTGGTACTTTAAAAAAAAAAGCTCTAAAGGTTGAGCACTCTTAAGTCTGAATAAGCTCGGCTCGACTGGTTTACACCCTCGTGTTCGTGTTCGTGTTCGTGTTCGTGTTCGTGTTCGTGTTCGTGTTCGTGTTCGTGTTCGTGTTGGTGTTGGTGTTGGTATTGGTAGAGGGTAAAGATGGAAGAACTTACGTAAGAACGGGGGGCCGTATCGAGCGGAGGTGCCAACTTCGCCATGGGAGGGATGAGGGACCGTAAGGAGGAGGAGGAAGAGGAGAAAGACTTGTGACCATTGATGATGATCCATTATTGTTGTGAATAATTGGATCCTGAAAATGAGAGAACGTACGCTGTAAGTTGTAACGAGTCTTTATCCACAATAGTGTCATTCAAACCTTCAACTGTATTATTAACATATATGATAGCTTTTTTATTATTATTTAAAGTAAGTTTCAATTTTCATATATGTGTTTTGGGGTATTAACAAGATCAGCTCCACCTTAACAGTTTGCATACTTAAGTTTACGAAAGTTAACACTTTACGTACCTCCGTTCAGTTTCTGTTAAACAACTGTTAAATCTCCCCCACGTGCTCCTCACGTGAGGGGCAAAACTGTCAATTAACCCAATTTATTAATTATTTTAAAAGTAAATTGCAATTTTCATACATGTGTTTTAGATGTGTTAACAAGATTAGCCCCGGCTTAACAGTTTGCATACCTGAGTTTACAAATACTAACATTTTACATACCTCCATCTATTTTTTGTTAAACAACCATTAAATCTTCCTCATGTGCTCCTCACGTGAGGAGCAAAACTGTCAATTCACCGTGAGCAGCCTCTACAGTAATCTTTCTCTCCAAACCCTACCTTCCATCCCATCCCTCTAAAACCTCTCGCTGAAGACTCTCAAACTCACCGTCTCCCACCGCTTCCTCACCACCCTCAAACTCTACCCCGCCGCCCACATCAGCCACCACGCCGTCAACAACCACCACCTCTGTGCCACCTCGGGTGACCACATCCACATATTCGACATGATGTCGTTCTCCATCATCGACACTTTCAGTCTACGATTTCTTATCAGGTTCAGTCAAATCCCTCATGTTTTATAACGAAAAAGTGTTCATATCTCATTCGGATAGTAATATCAGAATATGTAAACTAACGAAACACAAATGGCATAAACACGTCGGAACCCTACCGATGGTGGGAGATTAATAAATTGGGTGAATTGATAGTTTTGCCCTCACGTGAGGAGCACGTGGGGGAGATTTAACAGTTTTTTTAATGAAAAATTGGACGGAGGTATATAAAGTGTTAGCATGTGTAAACTCATGTATGCAAACTATTAAGTTGGGACTGTTACTGTTAACACCCTTAAAACACAAGTATAAAAATTGCAATTTACTCTTAAAATATTAATTAATTAGGTGAATTGACAGTTTTGCCCCTCACGTGGGGAGCACGTGGGGGAGATTTAACGGTTGTTTAACGAAAATTGGTCGGAGGTATGTAAAGTGTTAGCATTCGTAAACTCAAGTATGCAAACTGTTAAGCTGGGGCTGATCCAATTAACACCCCCAAAACACATGTATGAAAATTGCAATTTACTCTATTATTTATTAATAGGTTATAAACTAATGTATTACACGGATTTAAATAATAAAAAATAATATATTTATAAAATCTTCTTAATAAAATCTATTGTAATAAAGGAGTAATTGATAAAGAAATGCGTCAGCGCTATATTTTTTCTTAATATTTTTTTTGTTTTCCTCTCTTATTAAAATGATTATATTAATTACAAATAATTTTATTTAATAACTTTTTAGATTAAAACTATATTTTTGATAATCAAAAGAGATATTCTTTTTTAATGTTATTTTTAAAGAAACATAATTAATTTTTTAGAGAGAAAAACAGTTTATTCTTAATAATATTTTTTTTGTAAAATTTAAAGATGACATTTTTTATAAAAAGGTTTGTTTTGAAACATAATTTTTATTTTAAATTTTTTTTAAACAAGTTTAAAAAATTTTAAAAAGTTGATATCATTATTTTATTACTTATAGTATTTATTTATATGTAATTTCAAACAAATCTTATTTTAGAATAATTTTGAAAAACTAATAAAATTTTATTCTATTTAATATCTTATTTATTCAACCTGTGTAATACACAAGTTTACTAAAACTAGCACTCTAATAAAAAACTAACCAACGGGGTCACATTGGCAATACCACATTTCTTCTCACCAATTTTTTTTCTATTGTTCTCTTCTATTAAATAATTAAATTAATTATGAATAATATTATTTAATCTTTTTTAGATTAAAAATAGTTTTTTAATAAATTAAAAAGAGATCTTTTATTATTGTTATTTCTAAATTAATAAATTTTCAAATAATATTTTTTTCCAAATCATCAAACTTTTTTCAAAAATACAAAAAAAATTAAGATTAGTGTTTTGAAAAAGTATAATTTTTATAAAAAATAAAAAATAAAATTAAGAGTTATAATAAATAAATTTTTAATCATGATACTAGAAGACATATTATTTTTAAACAAAATGTTTATACTCTTTTCTAAAAAAACAAAAAAATTAAAAAAGTTGATATTATTGTTTTATTACTTACACTACTTACTCATACGTAATTTTAATCATATTTTATCTTAAAATATCGGTTTATAGTTAATAAATTTTCATTTAGTTTAATATTTTATTTATTCAACCTGTATAATACACTGATTAAAATTAGATTACACTACATATGTAACAATAATAATTATGCTTGTAATTTAACATTGGTTATATGTAATTAATTAAAAATGTCACTTGTATTAGGAAGATGTAATAGATTTTCATTAAATTGAAATTTGAAAATATAGATTTGTTATATCATAAAAACTAAGGTTGAAAAATCTTTTTAATCTAAAAATAGTAAACAGAATAGTCTAAGGATTTAACATTTTTCAAATTTTGTAACCTATATAATAAACAATATAAAACCACCAAATATTGTTGTGATTATAGGTTAAGTATAGAAACATAATTATAACCTATAATAATGAGTGTAATAAAATTTTGAACATTGGACTTTGGTAAATTGAAAATACAGATACAAAAATTAGAGGATTTAAATGCATGTCACTTAATATGTCATTATATGTAAATAAGAAAGGGCACATGATTATATGTAAGCTAGTATAACTCTAATCACTTCTCAAGTTAATGGGACAAATATTATGCTTAAGATTTGTCTTGGTTTGAGCTGGTACTTTACCTTGAGATTCTAACTTATTACGGAATTGGCAGGTTGAACCACTTGTTGCTTTAAGTTATTAATGCTAGCTTTTGTCTCTTATTGGAATGTGTGCGTGGTAGTTACAAAATTCTTGTTTGAATTGTTGAGGTCTTTGTTGATAGATAACATTGGGTGTTTGTCCTTAATTTTGATTATTTTGGGTTTGCACATATGGGCTTGAATTTTTTCCCGGGTAACCTCCTATTTCTTATGCCTTTTCAACATTTTCTTGAAGTGTGGGACACATATCAGTTGGGTGTCCAAACTGTAAGCATATTCCACACGCTCGAGGTTTTGGCTCTACTTCCTACCTTTTGTAAGTTGCATTATCGCTTTAGTCAATTCAACAAGTGACTTTTAGTGTGAGGGGTAATTACTTCTTTGACCGCATGTGGTACATCATCATACCATCCATCCTCTTGTATTGAATGTTTATAGAAGTTATCAAGGCTTTGATTTGAGTCATGATTTTATCAAGTAGAGCTCTCCACTAGAGGCATTTATTAAATGTCTCTCTAGTGGTGCTAACCCTTCGTAGAAGTATTGAAATAGTTAATGTTTCAAGATATCATGTTGTGGGCATCAAGCACATAGCTTCTTGAATCTTTTGCAGTACGTATGCAAATGTTCTCCTTTTACTTGTTTAATCCCAATGATCTCTTTGCATAAAATAGAAGCTTTTACTTTCAAGAAGTACTTGTCTAAGAATAGTTTTGCAAGACCATTCCATGTATTTACCGACCCCGGTGGTAGGTAATATAACCATTTCTTAGCCAAATATTGCATAGCGAAGGGGAATGCCTTATGTTTGATTTGGTATTCAGTGATATTGTATGGCTTCATTTCAAAACACACAACATGAAATTCTTTGAAATTTTTTTAAGGGTCTTCATTCTCAAGCCTCGAAAGAGTGGTAACAAATGGATGAGGTTGGATTTCAACTCAAAGTTCACCGTAACGGGATAGTTTTGCAAAGGGGTTGTTCGGTAAAATCATAGGTTGCCCATTATTTAAGGGTTTTTTGACTTGAGCTTCCATGGTTGGTTCGGGTAAGAGTAATTCTTCATGGGTAGGTGATTGTGGTGGAGTGATGGTTATTTGTGAGAGTTGTGGCGATTTGGTTTCAGATTCAGATTCACTTGACAAGTGTATGTCTTGCCAAATGTCAGTGACCGGAGGTGAACTGAAAGGTGTTGAGAACTTGCTAACTTCTTTCGAAGCTTCGATTGTTTCCTTAACCTATTTGCGGTATTATGTATCTCCGAGTCAATCTCAAGTGGTGTACCTATACGGAAAAATCTTGGAATAAGACGATTACAATCGTCGTATCCCCGGCAACAACACCGGTTTATTATGTGTCAAATCCAACAAATAAATAATGAAAATGTGAACCTATTTGCACACACTAAGAATACTTGTGTGCTCCCGATTTGAACAGGATCCATGAGCTTGGATCTTAGGATTCAAATTGTATAATCTAGATTTGATGGAATGATGCTAAAATTCAATAATGATGAACACAAAAGTGTTTAACGCTTGTTGTTTATTGATTTGAGGATGAATTCATCATCCATGAAGGATGATGATATGATGTTGTTGATGGAATGTGATCCCCACACTTGGTGGTGAACCATCCATCTACAAATGATGTAAGTTATTCTATTTATACTAATATAAGACAATTACAATGTAAAACCCTAGATTAATAATTTTGACTCCTTGTTGACTTGTTGACTTCAAGCTTCAATTCTTCATCTTCTATGTTGACTTTTTTGTTGACTTGAAAATCTTCAATTTATTCTTGTTGACCAAAACCTAACAATACTCCCCCTAAATTGTAGATTTCCAATGATAAAGGTTAGAAGCTTGAAACTTGAGCCTTGATGGTTCTTTCTGATGAAATAGTTGATTCATGTGTTGATGTTGCGGAAGCGTGTGCTTGAATCAACTATTGTGTGATATTAAAGATCATGATTTAATACTTGATATTGCTTCTGCTTTTGATCTTGTATTGATGAAGATCAAGATCATTTGACTGCTGATGCTTTTGATGTTGTAGGCTATTGTTTGAACTTCACTGATGTAGCCCACAAGAGGCGCTTCAAATGGTCACAAGGGGCGCATCAACTGATGCCTTTTGAGCTGCATGGGATGCAATAACAGTTGCTGATTGAGCTAACTAAGTGCAGCCCATTTGATGCTGAAATTACTGTAGTTCTGCTGCTGATCTGCAGCTTAAATTGCTGCTGAAACGCGGCTGAATTTTCTGCAGTTACACTGCTGATTTGCGACTCAATTTGCTGTCAAAATGATTGTTGTTCTACTGCTGTTATGCTGCTGGTTTGCTGCTGTTTAGCTGCTGAAACACAGCTTAATTTGTTGTTGTTTTGTTGCTGAAATGCAGCTTTTTTTCTGTTGTAAAGTTGCTGATTGTGCTGAATAAATGCAGCCCATAATGATGTTGAAACTTTGTTGTTTATGTACTAAAAGTCTGCTCAAACTTATTTGCTGCTGCATTTTGCTGATGTTTCTGCTATGCAGCCTCAAAGGAGGCGCATCATATGTGATTGGGGGCGCAACAAAGTGTTGTGGGAAGCATGTGATGTATAGGAGGTGCATATGCTGCAGAACCAACTCACAAGGCACATCACACAACAAGGGGGCACACCAAATTGTTAAAGGAGTGCACCAAATTCCCTTTGTGAGCTGTTCAAACTGCTGTTGTGTGAGCTGTGTTTTGCTGCCCAATTTTGATACTAAATTGTTTGTGTATTGATGCAAAAATGTTGTTGAAATGTACCTTTTAGTGTTGCTTATTTTCTACGACATTTGGGTTGATTTTGATGTTGTCAAACTCATGTAGAAACTGGCTAAAGGGAGTGTAGCAGACTCAAAGGGGAGCACCAAACTACCCTATAGCAGCCCTTGTGCAGATTCGAGAATCGGTCCAAAATTTGTGTTGATGAAGCTAAAATCATGTTCAGTTGTTGTTGTTGTTGTTGTTTGCGTATGATGAATTGAACATGAATTTAGATCATAATTCAAATTCAAATAAGAGAATCAATAAAGAACACTAAGAACTTGAAAAACCCACTTACTTTTGCTTTGATTCAATCTATAATATGTTGTTATTGTAGATTTTTCTTGTTGAATTGATGTAGAAACATCATACTAATGGATCAAAATCATTGTTGATGCAAATCCTTTATTCAGATCTAAGAATTGCTGAAGAACACCAAGAACACACACACTAGTGTGTGTAAATGTCGATCTTTTGCATCCAACACCAATCTTCCTCAAATCTAATCCAATCTTCAAATCTGAATCCAAGGATTGCAATCAGGAATTATCAGCGTTAGTTGAAATCAAGTCAACGTTTGCGGAATCAACGTTAGCTTGGTTTAATTGTTTGTATTAAATTTCAATATCAATAAAGATTCAAGAGCACGGTGAAAGAAACACAATTAATGGATGAACAAATATAAAATTCAAATGTATTTCATTAAAACATGTTAATTATAACAAATAAACAATGAATGAAGGATATTGATTTTGTGTTTGATGATGTGACGGCTGCTAGGGTTTGATTGTGTGATTTGATGTGATGTTTCTCTGTTGTGGAACCGTCGTATTGCCGTCGCAGTCGTAGTTGATTCGAAACCTAGGATCCATATTTATAGACAATAATATTTCTGTTAAGGAAACACCGGATCTCTCGAGATTTGAAATTGATTGTTAGGACCTGGTATTTGAACGAAATACCTGGAGATTAGCGTGTAAACCAGATCAAATAGTGCGGAATCCTATTTGATTGGCGATCCAATCAGTGAGAACACACGAAGAATCAATCAAGAATTGAAACTAACGTTAGAAATCAATTGGGAATCGATCTAATGTGTTCTATGAACTTGGAGAACGAATTGGGAGGCTTCTGGACGGCTAGGGTACGTCTGGAATCGTAATTAATCGAGAGTCCTTATTTTTCACGAATTGGATTGTATTTATAGGTTGGTATTATTCAATCGTGCGACTGAACCATTAGTATGGTTCAGTCGTGCGATTGAACCATGCAGTTGATTCATCCGCACGACTGAGTGTTCAGTCGTGCGACTGAGCCAATCTTATGTGTCAATCATACGACTAATCCAGTCACCCGCTCAGTCGTGCGACTGAGTCATTCGTATGAAGTTGTTCATGCTTATGGTCCATTCGCATGGGCCATTCGCATGAGAACTTCATTATGTTAAGTTTGAATGTATTAATTAGTAAATATTATATGTAAACATTCAACCAATCACTAACCTGATTAACCAATTTTATATCAACTCATTAATGAAATATTAATCATTACAAATCACAATAAACCAATATCATTTCATTCATCATATCAAATTACACCAGAATTAGATAAACAGATCTATTACATCTCATATCATGATCTAGGGACATACATGTATCAACAAACTCCCCCTTGGACCTAGATCTTTCTAATCTTTTGTTTTCTGCATAACCTCTTTGTATTTCTTGTACTTCTCCTCTTTTGTGACTCCCGTGTGAATCTCAAACGCGAAGCAGAGTCGTATAACTTTCTGGAACTGGAGGGCTTGTACAATATCTTGCGTATCATAGAACAGTGGCCACTTGTATATCGTATATACATCACTTTCCGACAAGTTTGTAAGCCACATCGGGTCGAATACCCTGATAGTATCCATTTGTCCCTCTTTGCTTAAGACTATGACCGCTTCAGCTGTTCTCCAATCATAGTACCACCACTTAAAATGTGGAGTGAAATCCTGTGGCATTTCCCTGAGTGGGATTCTCGACATTATGCGCGGAGGATTCCACTTCAACACTATCTTAGGCTTGCCAGTAATGACATCAACCTCAGACCTTCTGATATACCTAGTAGGCTATTGGGGTCTGAAGTTAACCCATCTAGTGTGGTACTCCTTCTTCAGATCAGCCTCAAACCAGCTTGATATCTTCCTCGGGTCAGCATACAAAAGCTTTAGTTTGGCCAGCTGGTTAAGCTCAAAACCTGGTAGAGTCTTCTAATCATGTGGGAATCTGAAGTTGTCACACCCCAAACTTGACGGCGAAACGTCGAGGAGTGAGAGTTAAGATCGTTCACAGCCACATAACGCTATTATTAACCCAAATATAATTTTATCATAAAATTCAATTGTATCATTACAAACATAAGACCCAAAGAAATAAAACCATAACATAAAAGATAACAAGTCTTTTTAATTCACTTATTTATCTAGGTCCATTCCTAGATGTGTAGCTTCAATGTGTAGGAATCAAACTTGGGCGTTTCCTGAAACATGTTAAAAAATAAAGGGTCAACAATAATGTTGGTGAGCATTCCATAGTTTTAAGTACATAGATTATATAAAAGATGGCAATTCAAGTCATAAATTAGTGAATAAAGTGATTAGGGATGTTATGAACAATGCAACAATCAAACCTCGACAATGTTTTACAAGTCTCAAACGTTTACAAGATTATACGATCATCTAAGTGTACTTGGATCAACCAAAGCAGGCTTGTCTTGCCCATAGATCTATGACTTCGCTGGGCTAGCAATAGTTAATGATTGTACATGTAACGCCATAACATGGTCACCACAAAAGTTCAACTAACCACAACTTTGCATGATGAATTGCCATAAAGATTAAGTCTCAAATAAGTTTACAAGTGCAATGATAATAAATTAACATGTTTCACCCCAAGTGTGAAAATAAGCAAAAAGGGTATGGAAATACTCACAATGATCGAATAATATATATTTGATGATTAATATGAATAATAATAAGCAACGTTTCAACGTAGTCTTTCACAATGCACCTAAAACAAATATATTTTACAAGGTTACAATTTATAATATATTTGATGGTAAAACGAGACTAGGATTTCAATTTGGTATTTGAGGGTTTTAATATTTAGATGATGCTAGTTAGTGAGATCTTATTTTAGTCCAAGAACAATATCATGTAAAGAATTTTAAAGAAATAAAAGCCTTTATAACAATTTTGTAAATTTAACTTATAAAATATATAATTTCTATGGTAACCACGATTAATCCATAAATATAAAATATCTAGTGTCCAAATAATCATTAATGATTCAAAAGAAAATACTATATAAAGTTTATTTTTACATGATTAAACTAGGAAAAATATTTGTTAAAATTTTATTTTATAAGAAAATTGTTAGGTAATTGTGGAAATAAATTTATAGAAAATAATAGATAGCTTTAAAAATAACCAAAGTTTACAAAACAATTTTTTATAATTTTCAGAAAATTTTATATACTTTTTTTAAAGGGTGAAAAGCAAAAAAATTATATTGAGGTCGTCGGGTTCGAACCCGGGACCTCTAGTACAGAATGTGAGTGGGTAACCAGTGAACCAAGGCTCTCAGCTGCGGTTAAAAGCCTGTTTTAAAACCTAAAAACACCAAGCACCAATCCCCCCCCAATCGCCCCAAATCGCATGAACCCTAGGTTCAATCGTCCCCCAAATTGAAGCATCAAATGATGTTTTTAAACAACCCATTGTTAGGGCTTTTATTCCCCTCCCAAAACCGAGTATATACGTGACTCTAATTACCTGGTTGGGGATAAATCCGATGGTGAACAAGACGAAGAACAAATTGCGACCACGTGGCACGGATTTGATGTTCAAATGATGATGATAATCAAATTCGATGTATAGGTAGTTTCTAATGACCTCAAGGATGAAAAGCCCTATGTTAATTTCGAATTTTGAAGCTCTGAAAATGGGGTTCGAATAGTTGCAGGTTCACGATGAGAGGGTTGTTTGGGTCGAGTTGTTTATGTGTTTTCAGGAGAAATTGGAACCAATAATCGTTTAGGAATGACTAGATAATTGATTAGGTTCGTTTAATTAGGTTATTATTTGAGTTTAATGCTTCGAACGACTATGAGTTTAATGACGATTTTGGTTATGCATCATTTGGGTTTGTAACCGGTGTTAGAGCCCAATTATAGTAGTTTATTGAGTTCGAATCGTGTTCCCGAATGGTTTAGATTGGATTGGGGGTTACAATTCGATGTATTTTGACGATTTTAAGGTCGCCGAACTCCGGCCGGAAGGTTGCCGGAGTTGTGGCCGGAAATCGGGTAAGGAGGGGTATTGGTTTGGGTTTCAAATTTTTACAACATTGGTCCCTCAACCTTCAATCCTTATTATTTTATGCCCAAAACTTCTTTTTAAGTTTCAAAATTATCAAATTAACCTCTTAACTTGCTTAAACCCAAGTTATAAACATCTTTTAACTTTAAAACTTCTATAAAATTATTATTATTATTATTATTATTATTATTATTATTAGTATATAATAACATAATTATTACTCTTACAAAATTTATTATTGTTATTATTTTTATGATTATTATTATGTTCAATTTAATAGATAAATTATAATCTTTTTGCATTAAAGAATTAGTGACTAACTAGGAGATAAACACAATTAGCCCAAAGGTTTCATGAAAAGTATTAATGGTCCATACAAGAATAAACGAGGTAACTATTAGTTAACCAAAAATCCAAGTTGTTACAGAAGTACTCTATGCCCTGTTCTCTCTTAACTGCATACGCATTGAGATCTTCAAAGTACGCCCATGCTATGATCCTTCCTGACACCTTGTGATGTTTCTTGACTCTATAGAGTTTGGTGTAGGAATCCTTCTTTGGTGTAGTACTTTGGGCTCTAACTTCTTCAACACATGCAGCCCACTCAGCCTTTCGAATGTCAACATCATCATTTGAGGCTTGGGCTGTGTCTTCTGCTTTCTCTGTTTCTTGCTCATATGTTCAACACCTTAATAGTATCGCTGACAAGGGATTCACCCAGATTGGGGACCACATTACCCTCATTGTCAGCGTACTGAGGGTACTCCTCGGCAGTGACATCTTCGATCTCTACATCATTAACATCGTTGAGCTCTTCGTCACTAGTCGAATCGCATGTCGGGGCATCTTTTACTATTTCATCTGGGTTAGCTCGAAAAGCTCTGTGAGTTGCTCATTTGATAGGTCATGAATTATTCCCCTTCTTTAGGGGTAATTCACTGACCTCCTAACAATCCCTTGCAGATCAAGAATCATTGTTAGCTGAGACTTGACCTGCTGAAGGGGAGCAACATCAAACTCATCTCTTTGGTAATTTTGATTTGTTTGATTTAAACATTCCACACATAAATCATTAGTAATTCATCAAACAGAAAGGCATTAAAGTAATATAAACATTAAATACATTGTGTTCAATTACATGATTCAAATACAAAAGAAGATAAATACATAAACATCTAATCTTACTTTTTTCTTGTATCATGGTTTCATCACTTGTAGGGGTAGAGGTAGAGGCTGATTGATCTTGTCTGTTCTTAGTCCTTTTCTTGACCTGTAGCAGTGGCCGATGCAGGTGCATCCCCTCCTTCTGCTTCTTCATCATCCTCAGTATCACTCTCATCATCCTCATCATTATCTTCATCATCTTCATCTCTGTCTCCTTCCCTGATCTTCAATGGCTCCTCTTTAGATCCTTTCAGTTTTAACAGGATAAGCTTCCTTGCTTTCTCCAGCTCCTCTATTTGCTTGCTTGATGTGACACTTTGAGCTTGGAGTGGTCCATCTTGGTGCTTTGAGTAGCCAACTGCTGGGCCTGCTCCTCAATTACTCGAGCCTGCTCTGCAATTTTGTGAGATTGTGCAGCAGTCAGGTCGGTAAGCTGGCGGATCTGAGCTGTCTTTTCCTCATCAGCCGCCAGTAAGCGCATCACCATTCGGTTAAGCGCTGACAACTGTTCCTCTACCCCGATTGGAGGTAGAGGAGATCTATAAGTGTGTGAGGGATGGGCTGAGGGTATTGATGGTGTGACATGGTGGTGGAGGTGGCTGTAGGGAAGATAGGTCTGTATAGTGGTGGAGGTGATGAGGGAGTAAAGGATGTGGTGGGGAAGGAAACTATGCTGTGGTGGAGGTATGGTGGGGGCTGTGGTAGATGTGGTGGATGTGGTGGATGTGGTGGCTGTGGTGGATGTGGTGGCTGTGGTGGATGTGGTGGTGTGGTGGATGTGGTGGCTGTGTGGATGTGGTAGATGGTGATGATGAAGGTCACCCTACGCTTCTTCTTCTTCTGGCCATGGGGTTTGGCCATTCTCTTCCTCCTTGTTCCAGTTGAGGTGAAGCTCCCCCTACAACCCTACCTGTGGACCCCAGAGCATAGCTTGGGTCAGTATCTGTATCTCCGGAGTCCCTCGGGTGTTCACCAACCACCCTTAACCCATGTTCTGTGGGAACAACTTTCCTTCCCACAGTTCGTGTAAGTGGCTCCTCATCCGATTCATCCTCCTCCTCCGCGTCAAGAACAAAATCCTGATGAAATCCCGCTGACTCAGTTACTTCTCCAGATGTGACGGACACTGAGGTACAGAATCAGACCAGTGCCTCTGAGTGGAATAGCAGCATCCCCACTGTCATCCTCATCTGAGTCATGAGTGGGTAGGGCTATATGTTCCACATCAGAGTCACTGTCCTCATGACGCCACTTTCTCTTTTCCGGCACCACATAGTCATCCCGGGCAAGATGACCAAACAACCTCTTGACAGGAGGCTTCACTTGCTTCCCCTGGTATACTTTCATTCTTCCCAGGGTAGTGTCATCCATTACCTCCAGACTACCGAATCCTCCTTTTCCTTTGGCAGGGAAGGAAGCTTCTGATCTATTATCATTTGCATAAACCTCGGGTACATACAGAAGGCTTCCTTCCCTTTCCCCTCGATGTTCTCCACCAGATAGGTGAAGACCATCTTGGAGAAGCTGAACGGATGGTTCAGCACCAACGCAACGTATGCGTTCTGCATCTGGTCAGACAGCTCATCAAAACACCTTTTCTTGAAGCCATGCACTTGAGCAGCACGTGTGCAAGATATTAAACTGGGGACAGAGGTTACTCTTGTTGAGTACCCCAGAATTGATGTCCCCAGAGTATTTGGCTCTAAGAAAGCATCCTCTGACAGTGAGGGGGTGTAAACGAGTTGGACAATCAGCGTCATCCCCCAATTGTAGTACAATCCTAAGATCCTCCCTGAAACGGAAGTAATAGCCTCGCCAAATATGGTACTTCTGATGCAATGAGGTTCAGATGATCTATCAATGTAGTGCCTTCCCAGAAGGCTTGTTGAATGGATCGATATGGGGTGCAAGGGGTAGAGATGGCATGTGCAATCCGTGATCTCATAGAAATGTGATTATGCCAGAGAATTCTGCAGCGTTTCTGGATGTTAAGTCCAGATGAGCACATATATTGTGCTTTGTGCTCATAATCCATCTACTCGCCATCTGTTACACAAAGATAGTAAACATTAGTACCATTGACTAAGAAAGTCATGAAATCCTTAAGCTTGAAGAACATCTTTCTGTCATGCGATTGAGATTGTGCGATGAGTTCAAACGTGCGATTGAACCGTGCGAAAGGGGTTCAGTCGTACGATTGAACCGTACGAATGGGATTCAGTCGTGCGATTGAACCCATACGTACCTCTGAGTGTGCGATTGGGCTCCTACGTATATACCCTCATGCGGTTACATCAGTTGTGCGACTGAACTTCATACGCATGGTTCAGTCATGTGTTAAGCAGTTTGAGCCCTTCAGTCGTGCTGAAGTTCATCACGCCATTCGCATGAGGAACAGACTGTTCAATTCAAAATTACTTTTTCACCATTTTTGAGTTTTAGACATCGTTATCTGGTTCATTTGACTCGCAATTCATTCTTAAACCACCTAACATCGTTACTTTCGTTTGTTTGAGTCATTTAGGTAGATTATTTAGTCACTTAAGTCTCGGGTACTTTGCGAGTCCGAATGTACGTGTTTTTCATCAAATTTAACGTTATGGGAGTGCATGTATACAGTAAATACCTGTAGAGTCGATGTAGATTGGTCAGTAATCAAGAAAAGGTGTTTTGCGATCAATTGAGATTTATGCAGAGTTGGGTTAATACGTGCGATTCAGACTGATTTTGAAGGTGGTGAGTCTCTGCGACCGACTCCCCTTCTATTTATATTAACCTAGATTCAATCGTGCGATGAGTTCATACGCACCTTTCAGTCGTGCGAGTGGGACTCAGTCGTGCGATTGGTTCAATCGTCCTTCTTCAGTCGTCCGATGAATCTCAGTCGTGCGACTGACTCACTCATTCTCCCTTAATCATCCGACTGGGTCATCGTATGGGCCATTCGGTTGAATAGTCCATATTCATGTTCCATTCGTACGAATAGCTTCCATTCGTATGATTGGTCCATACGGATGGTCCATTCGTGCGAATAGGTCATATTTATTAACTTTTCTGCCAGTTTGAATATTTAACGTTTAAAATCCTTTAATCGCAAAATTGCAGAAATTACGTTATGAGCAGTTGATCATCTTAGACATGATCGTTTTGACTTGAGAACCATTTTATCACCTCAGACGTGACTGATTTAAGCTTTTAACACATATGTGGTCATCTCAGACATGACCCTTTTAGTGAGTGATCCCTTACCGATTTCAAGATGTAGTCCGGCAAACAAACAAAACTAAAGGACTAAATGAATAATAAAAAAAATTAAACTAACATACAAAAATAAAACTTTTTTGGCTTTTTGTGAGAGATAAATCCTAAGATGAAAATCTACTGGATTTGGTTCTGGAATAGACAGCTTTAACTCAGATTGACCATACCTGGACCAATTCAATTTTGGAATCATACAGGCAGTGCAAATCAGTCTGGACTTGTTATCAAAATCCTTTGATGCTCAATTCTTGGTGTTCATCCAGAGTCATTTGCAACTTTAGGAAATCAAACTGAAACTCTTAGATTACCACATTGATTCAAACTTTCAAGAATTGCACCCACAATGATTGTCAATATGTTTGTCCACTTAAATCCTACACAGACTTTTGACCCAAGCTGATGATAGATTTAGGTTACTTATTTCAACTAACATTTGTGAATCCCACACTTATATGGTAATCAACATTCCTCAGGAGCTTTTGAGCGGTCTACGATTATTTTTACAAGAAGAGACTAGTCTTAGAGCTTTCAAGGAGAAGCCAATCCTCAGGTCAGTGCCATCGCACAGCAGAGAGGCGGCAAACAACAATGAATTCTGGAATATCTAGGTTATGCTTATCCTCAGGTCAGTGCCATCGCACAGCAGAGAGGCGCACAACCTATCTCCTTGTTAGAGTAGCTTAATATTTTGCACCAAATACACCAACAACATAAGTCATTAGCTTGATAGCATTTTTATTTCATTTTTCTGGTGCTTTGCTTTATGTATGGTCATCCGCACACATTTGTGGCGTTTACATGCTCAACCCCTTATTGGAAATTGTTGATTGTGTTTAACCAGCGATAAGATGGGAGCCCACAGTCAGTTGAACCACTTAGTTTGATCTTGAGATCACCAGTCAGGTCTAATCATCTATTGTGTTGAATCTACCGACATATCAATTGTGGTCTAGCAACCTCTAGGTCTACTCTCATTGTGTTACCTTAAGAGTTACCAGGTTTTCTATCATCTTCCTTTTATATTGCTTAGACTACACAGACTTATACTTTGAATTTTTGCACCTTTCCAACTTAAAATTTCAAAGTCCCTCTTGATTTGTTCGTGTGTACTATCATATTCCAAAGGGTTTGAATCGGTATCACAGAAACGATCTACCTTATATCAGCTTTCCACTCCTTCTCCCTTTTTTTTTTAATGTTGCTTGCTGACTTATTCTCCCCCTAAAATACTAAAATCATAACTGGTTTCATTATTTTAGGATTTTAATAAACAGCAGAATAACATAAGTTTATTTTAAACAGACTAATTTAACCAAATAACTCAAATAAAATGAAGAATTAACTAAGCTACATCGGACTACACATGATCATCATCAGGAATAACCTCACTTTTCTTTTAACGCCGTTGACCTCTAGCAAATATTGAAAACATGGTTTATCAAAGGCTTTAGTATAGAGGTCAGCGCGTTGAAAATCAGTATTAATTTTTACCACATCATTAAGTTCTTTTCAAAACAATCTCTATGAAATGATATTTAATACCGATATGTTTCGTCTTAGGATGTTGGACCGGATTTTAGTTACTGCAATTGCAGCAGAGTTATCTACAAAAATAGGAGTAGAATAGAACGTTAAACCGTAATCCCGCATTTGCTGTTGAATCCAGATGATTTGTGAACAGCAACTTGCAACAGCAACATATTCGGCTTCACAGGTTGACAATGCAACCGATGTTGCTTCTACACTGCCAGGTAATTAATCTTCTCCCAAAGAATTGACACCCTGCTGATGTAGACTTGTAGTTCATCTTGCAGCCTCCGTAATCCGAGTCACTATACGCCGTGAGCTCAAAATCATCATCATGAGGATACCACAACCCAAGTGTGGGTGTACCCTTTAGATAGCGAAAATCCTTTTAACCCCGATCAGATGATTGACCTTAGGTTTAGCCTGATATCTAGAACATAAACATGTCGCATACATGATATCAGGTCTTGAGGCAGTGAGATACATGAGGGATCCAATCATTCCTCGGTACATCGTGGCATCTACAAGATCTCCATTTTCATCAGGTTCTATGTCGTGATTCGTAGCAAGTGGATACCGGCAGCAGATCGTTCTCCATGTCAAAGCGATTGAGAATGTCTCTACGTACTTGGTGCTGATGTAGAAAGATCCCATTTGGTGTTTGATCCACCTGTAGCCCGAGAAAGAACTTCATCTCCCCCATAGCACTCATCTCAAACTCTTTCTTCATAACGCTTCAACTCTTTGCATAACTCTTCGTTCTTTGAACCGAAAATTATGTCATCAACATAGATTTGTACGAGCAGTAGGTCGCCATCTTTTTCTTTAATGAACACGTGCAGTCAATGACTCCCCTGCAAAAGCCGTGTTTCACAAGATGAGTCGAGAGTTTCTCATACCAAGCTCTTGGAGCTTGATGAAGCCCGTATAAAGCCTTGTCGAGCTTGTAGACTCTATCCTGATGATAAGGATCTTCAAATCCCTCGGGTTGACTGACATAGACTGTTTCTCTGATTTCCATGAAGAAATGCACTCTTCACATCTAATTGATAGACTTTAATCTTCATGTACGATGCATAGGCAAGGAAGATACAAATGGCTTCCATCCTTGCCACGGGTGCAAACACCTCATTGTAATCAATTCCCTCGACTTGGCGAAAACCCTGAACCACCAGTCGAGCTTTGTTCCTGATAATGACTCCTTGGTCATCTTTCTTGCATTTTAAACCCATTTGGTGCCAATGACCTTAGCACCTTTAGGTCTATCAACCAGAGTCCATACATTTAACTTCTTGAACTGAAGAAGTTCTTCTTGCATGGCACTCACCCACGCCTCATCATTTAGTGCATCACTGACGTATTTTGGCTCAAACTGTGAGACAAAACACCGATAAGCACCATCATGAATATATCCCTTTTCCATAACTGAGGCGCAATCAACTGAGTATAGCTGATTTCGGGTTGCACTCCCGATCTGACATCCCCAATGACATTGTTTAGGGGATGATAGACGTTTAGTCGTGATCCTGGAGTAGTAGGAACAGCTACCTCAGAGCCAAGATTATGAACATTTGAATCTGCATCTGAGGTGGTTGGAGTTTGAGGCTCTGAAGTCGAAGGTGCATCACTGATAGATGCTTGTGGGTTTTCAGGAACTGGAACCTGTTCCTCCTGACTGTTCTGGTTATCTTTTTCAGCTTCATCTTCAGAGGAGGAGTCACTATCGTCGACTACTCCCCCTGACTGAGTAGATGATTCTCCCTGTGAGCTAGATGCTAGTGGATTCAAGCTATCATACATCAATCGTGTAGCTAACTCGTCATCCGAGGGAGAGAGAGGAATGTTGAACGACTTGAAGAATCCATCATAGTCAAAGAAGTAGGCGGGTCCTTTGCTAGTAGGTGGTGTGGTAAATCGCTGAACGTCAACATTACACCACACTTCTACTAGACCCGTTGAGTTGTTGTAAACTCGCTTGTTCGGTATGTTGTATCCTAGAAAGATGCCTTCATCTGCCTTCTCTCTGAATTTATCCTCTTGTGTCTTCTTCAGAAGTGTGCACGGCGCCCCAAATGGTTCGAGATACTCCAAGTTCGGTTTGCGTCTTTGTAGTAGCTCGTAACATGTTTTTCCGTGGCGCTTGACTATCAGGACTCGATTCAGTGTATAACAAGCATTCGCCATTGCCTCATTCCAGAATTGGATAGGCAGTTTCGAGTCTGCCAGCATAGTCCGTGCTGTCTCTATCAAGCTTCTGTTCTTTCTCTCAGCAACGCCATTCATCTGAGGTGTGTAGGCAGAAGTGAATTGATGCACAATTCCCTTTTCCTTGCAGTATCCTCCATCCACTGGTTCTTGAATTTCGTTCCGTTGTCTGAGCGTACTTGTCTAACTTTCAGCTTGTAGAGAGATTCCAGTGTGGTTACCAACTCCTTGAATGATTCAAATGTTCTGATTTGGATTTCAGAAACATTACCCAAGTGAACCTTGAGTAGTCATCGGTGACCACAAAACAGTACAAGTCGCCTGCAATGCTCTTTGTACTGACTGGACCAAACAGATCCATGTGAAGAAGTTCAAGAGGAAGTTCTATTGAATTTACTTTCTTTTCCATATGAGACTTCTTTGTCTGTTTTCCTTTCTTGCAAGCTACACAAAAGTCAGGAAGCTGAAAGTTCTTGACATTAACTCCTCTCACCAGATCCTTCTGAATCAAATGATTCATCTTCCTTTGACTAATGTGTCCCATTCTCCTATGCCAGGAGATGGAATCCTTTTCAGTAGCTTTCGATAGAAAACACTGAACCTCATGATCCATTGTAGAAGCTGTTGACAGATCCAAGACATAAAGATCTTTATATCTTGAAGCAGTCATCAAAACTTGGTCCTCTGGGATCACGTAGTCTTTCTTTAGTACATAACACTTCTTGTTGTCGAAGATGACTTTAAATCCCTTATCACATATTTGGGAACAGAAAGTAAGTTATTTTGAGTTGTTGGACGTAGTTCACCCTATCAAACTTAACTTTGATTTCCACTTCTCCCTGAGCTGTTATATAGCCTCCCTTGTTTCCAGCAAACGAAACATGCCCTCCTTTTATTTGCTTACGTTTGATAAAAGAGACCTGTTTCTATCATGTGCCTGGATGCTCCGCTGTCTACAATCCACGTGTTAGTTTTAGCACTGTAGCGAACACCCTGCACATACAATGTAAAGGATTAGTTTAGGTTAGGAACCCAAGCCTTTACTGGCTTGGGTTTCCCAGAGGCATCACACATCAGAAATTCAACCCATTGACCTTAGAAGGTGAGGGTAGCTCAGGTTCCTTCTTGTCATCATTATCAGACACAGAGGTTGACTTCTCTTTCCATAAGTCAGATTTGTGCAATGCCTGTTTGTGATAAACAGTCGACTGGCTAACGGGTTGAACTTTCGTTCACTAGTTCTTCTAGGTGGAGTTAAAGAGCTCCTCTTAGAAGACCTAGGTTTTGAGTCCTGAAGTTCAATCTTCTTCAGATTTGTGCAATGCTGTTTGTGATAAACAGTCGACTGGCTAACGGGTTGAATTCTGTTCACTAGTTCTTCTAGGTGGAGTTAAAGAGCTCTCTTAGAAGACCTAGGTTTTGAGCTCTCTAGGGTTTGATAATAAGGACAATAGGAAGCAATGTGTCCATATTCTCCACAGTTGTAGCACGCCCTGCTATCAACTTTATGATTAAACTTTCTTTGTGGAGACGTGTGTGACACTCTAGTAACATGACTCACTTTAGGTTTTGACTCTGGTTCTTTTGATGTTTTCACTGGTTTAACAAAGTTAACTGTTTTAACCTGTTTAACATCCTTTTCTTTTTGGTTAATTGGTTTTTGACTTGAAGTATGTGAAAGATTATCCTTAAAAGCCTTTATAGGTTCTGATTTGACTCTCTTTGACCCTGACTTTAGTTAACCTTTTCAAATTCCTTTTCCAGATTAACACAAGGCAATTACCCTTTGCCTTTGAAGTGGCCTCCTTTTGTTTGTTTCCAAAGTCAATAGATGAACATAAGGAATCTGGATCACTAACAAGAGGAGTAGACACTACATGATCCTTGATGGGATTACTATTTACTGGTCTAGTCTTAGTGTTCATTAAAGTCTCAGGTGGTGGTGGAACCACTTTATAACCCAATCCCTCCCCGTTGTCCTTTCTCTCACTAAGTGTTGGACTATGTGTGAAGAACTAGTCCAACTATGCAGTTTCTGTTTTAATGAATTTACTTCTACTTCTAGAACTGCCTTTTGTTTCGGGAGTTTAGATAATACCTAATGTCATTAGCTTGGTTAAAGGCAACTACTTCGGTTTCCCTAAGCTGTTAGTCAAAAGGTCTATCTTTTCTTTATAACTGTGCTCATTTTGTTTTAATACCCTATTAGCCTCATTGCATAGTTGCAAATCTTTTACTAAGTTATCATTATGATCTAATAATCTAGCAAATTTACCATCTATGCTATTCCTAAAGGTATCACAATCAGAACAAGCATGATTATTAAACATTGTGTCAGTAGTACTTACCTGAGTTGATTCATAAGCGTTGCCATCAATGCAGCATCAGATGTCTCTGGTTCTGGTGCTTCTGTCTTTTCTGTCTCTGACATGGTAGTCTCCGCTTTTGGCTTGTAACTGATCTTGGTTGCAGTTGCTTCTTCACTATGTGACATCGCTATCTCAACTGCTAGATCTCCTTCACTAGCGGAATCACTGTCAATATCTTCTACACTTGTAATGTTTGATTCCCCTGGTGAGACAAACCTAAAGCTCCAATCCCGTCCTTCATCATCATGAGCAGTCAAGGCTTTTGAGTCCTTGCTTGATGAAGTAGAACTGGTAGTTTGCTTGTCTTGACGAGTGAAGGATGAGAACGGGTTCCCGTTACCCGTCTTCTTAGGCTTGACACATTCTCTTTTGAAGTGCCCCTTCTCTCCACAGTTGAAGCAGGTCACTTTGCTCTTGTCAAAGCCGAATGTGGTATCCTTAGTCGTTACTAAGTTCTGTCCGGTTTGTTTTACAAACTTCTTTGCCCTTCGGACAGCACTAGCTAAAGCCCATATTATATCCATTCTCTTGAGCTCCATTTCGTCCACCTGCTCGTAGTCCTCGTCTGCCAGATGGCAGTTTCCAATCTTTCCAGCAACAAGTTCATCATAAGAATGGACCATTGCGGCCAATAGATCCATGTGTTCTCGAGCTACTTCCAAGTCACATTCCCAAGATTCTCGGTCTTCAGTTTAGTAGCACTTGCTTCGGATCCAATATAGTGGGACAAAAAAGTCCCGACTTGTCTGATCCCGAAGGAGGTGCATGTGTAGGACCCGATGAGCTAGACACAAATGCAGTCTGGAGAGGTGCTCCAGATGTCTTAGCTTGAGGCGTGGCATTGTATAAAGCTGGATTTTGATTGTACGTAGACTTCTGAGCTCTGTACTTCATCCTAAGTGATTCTTCTCGCAACTTAAGAATGAAGTCATTAATATCCAGTTTTGCTAGCATTCCATTCTGTCTAAGAATAGACACGAATGAAGCCCACTTTTCAGGCAATCCGTCTGCAAAATTAGTAACTTTCTCTTCCATGTAGTAGCCACCCCATGTGTAGAATCTATCTATAACATCGTCCAAATTCTCGTTTCCCATCGATGAGAAGTTATCGAATTCCTTCTTTAACTCCTTAGCCTTGATTGCCTTCAACGAAGCATTCTCGTCGTACCTCTTTTCTAGCTCATCCCATAGTTTCTTAGACTGCTTATTCTCTGAGTACTGGTGGAATATGTCTTTAGGGATAGACTGTGTAATCAATGCATAAACCCTCTTCTCTGCATTATATTTGACTTTCTGCGCGTCTGTCATCCCTCCTAAGGTTAGCTTTACTCCATCGGCTCCCACCGGTGTACTATATCCAATCTCGATGGCTTCCCACAGATTCGGATCCACTCCATTGAGGTAGATCTCAAAACATTGTTTCCAGTGGGGAAACTCATCTAACGTAAAAGCTTTGGTGGTTTATTATGATTACCCACCTCACTCTCAAGTAACAGCAGGTTCTGGATCCTAGAGTCCTTCCAACAGTAAAGGCTGACATTTGGTCTTCCATTGGAATAAATTTAAGTCTAATAAAACAATTGTCATTGGGGCGACTGAAGGGTGCGAATGGACTAGTCGTGCGTATGAACTCTACGACTGGTTCAATTGTGCGGCTGAACTAAGTGATTAGCTCAGTCGTGCGAATGAATCTGATGCGTATGAACAGTATGCCCGAAAGGTTTATTCGTACGAATGGAGATGCGACTATGTCCAATCGTGCGTCTGAGCAATGCGAATGAGGTCCAGTCGTGCGAATGGCTCACTCGTGCGACTGAAGCTGCTGTTTTGCGAAAATTTCTAGGTTAAACGTGTTTTAGCCGTAAAAATTCGAACTTTCGCAAGGTCTAATCGCCTAAGTTCGTAGAAACCAAACTTTGATGAGCAGGGAATGTCCAAGATCACTTTTGACACAAAAGATTGTGTTTTTAGTGCAAAAACACAAACTTTTTATCAATCTTGATTGAATCACACGTAATCAAGAGCCAAAGCTCTGATACCACTTGTTAGGACCTGGTATTTGAACGAAATACCTGGAGATTAGCGTGTAAACCAGATCATATAGTGCGGAATCCTATTGATTGGCGATCCAATCAGTGAGAACACACGAAGAATCAATCAAGAATTGAAACTAACGTTAGAAATCGATTGGGAATCGATCTAATGTGTTCTATGAACTTGGAGAACGAATTGGGAGGCTTCTGGACGGCTAGGGTACGTCTGGAATCGTAATTAATCGAGAGTCCTTATTTTTCACGAATTGGGTTGTATTTATAGGTTGGTATTATTCAATCGTGAGACTGAACCATTAGTATGGTTCAGCCGTGCGATTGAACCATGCGGTTGATTCATCCGCACGACTGAGTGTTCAGTCGTGCGTCTGAGCCAATCTTATGTGTCAATCATACGACTAATCCAGTCACCCGGCTCAATCGTGCGACTGAGTCATTCGTATGAAGTTGTTCATGCTTATGGTCCATTCGCATGGGCCATTCGCATGAGAACTTCATTATGTTAAGTTTGAATGTATTAATTAGTAAACATTATATGTAAACATTCAACCAATCACTAACCTAATTAACCAATTTTATATTAACTCATTAATGAAATATTAATCATTACAAATCACAATAAACCAATATCATTTCATTCATCATATCAAATTACACCAGAATTAGATAAACAAGATCTATTACATCTCATATCATGATCTAGGGACATACATGTATCAACATTGATTCAGTTAAGAAATCACCGGATCTATTGGGATTCGCATAACTGACTTGTTGACTTGACAACTTGTTGACTTGTAACACTTGTATTATATATATACAAGTGTTTGGATTCCGCAGGAATATTGTCTTCCATAGGTAATTGTTCTTCCGCAAGAGTTTTGATGTTCAGCAGGAAACTTGTTCAACAGGAACTTGCTCTTCCGCAGGAGTCTTCACTTGGAATTCTCACTTCACTCTAGTTGATTGTTCATCTGCAGATGATCTTCGGATGTTTGTTACTTGTAAGAAAAATATCTACGGAAGAACAAAATGTTCATCCGTAGATGTTTCTCACACTTGGTCAATATACTGAAATTCACCAATTATAATGTTTTGCCTGCAAACATACATAAATCAACACACATATATATGGGTTAACCTATACATTAATGCATACAAAATAATTAATTACAAACATTCATTACAGATTTAATTCATGTACTAAGCCTATACAAAATAGACTAGATCTACTGATCCTAGACCTAACAATACTCCCCCTTAGGCTTCGATACTTATAATTCATCTCTTCAAAACTGAAAGCTCCTTTAATCTTGAAACCATTTTCTTGTTGAAATATGATACTGCATCCTTTTGATCATCGTATTTGTACTTGATCTCCATTCTGCATATCCTTTGGAGTGTCTCAAAATTTAGCCCCAATACATATTCTTCTGTGGTGAGAGTTTCCACAACACATTGATTATTGACAATTTCCAGTTCATCTTCTTCTGAAATTCTCAGTTCTGATATATCTTCAATGTTAGCTCCCTTCAGCATCCTAACAGTATACTTTCTTCTCTTGTATGCTTTAGCATATAGCTTATCCACCACTTGAATTAAATGTATGTATAAGCATAAATCATTCTGAGCTTTTTCATCAGACAGCTTTGGAAGAATTTATCATGTAGGAATGATGTGTAGCTTGGGTGGAGCAGTTTGACTTCTACTGGGTCAAAAATTCTAATCTTCTCACCTTTATTTCCATTAGCATTCCTCAGTAGCACCATCTCTTTTGTTTTCTCAACATATCCCCACTCAGTTATGGGAATAGTGTATTGATTTCCTACAATAATTTTGATGGAAGCTGTTTTCCTCTTAGTATAACCAACTCTCCTTAAAAATTCATCATCAACTAATGTGGAGGAGTTGGTGCTTGATCTTTTCTTCCTTTTTAATCTTCTTTTATGCTCAACATCCTCTCTTTTTGCTTATTTAATCACATCATCTTTGAATTTTGTCTTTAACTTTCCCACCAACATAGAGAAATCTCTTCCCCTTAAGTGAATTGGATAGTTAGACATTATTAGACTTTGTAGATCCTTGATATCTCTCTCATGAAGGCTCAGAAATGAGTCTGTATCATGGAAGTACTGGATTCTTCCAGATGTTCTTTTGATAATTGCACAATCCCAGTCTGGATCATAGTTCCAGGCCATAATTTTGTTTTCTTCCACAGAACTGGGAGTTATGATGTGATCATACAACTCTAACAGTGTTGATTTTTGTTCAGTGATTTCTCTAACAGTTGTGCCTAGAGGCCACACTTTACCAGGAATCACTGCCCTTGGCTCTCTTAGTAGCTTATCTTTGCCTTTGTGCTGATCTTTGGATTCAATAGTTATAGGATCAGTATAAAGTTTGCTTTGTTGCTCATAGGATGGATTTGGAGCTTCAGTTCTGAATCTCACCGCTGTGTTAAGCTCAACCACCATTACATGCTCCATCATCCTCCTGAGTTCACCAACTTTTCTTCCATTAAGCTTATGTGCCTTGTAGTTGTGACCCTGTAGCCAACAGACCATATTGTATTTGTTGAGCTTTGCTATGTCATAGTAGCTTAGATCTTTCTTAATTTTCTGAATGGTTTGAAATGTTGTGAATGCCTCATAATCACAATTAGGAATCATAAATCTAGCCACCTCAAACTCCTTCAGCACATCTTTCATCTCACTCATGCTCATCCTTTCCACCATGTCGTATGGAAAGCCATGATTTATTAGGGTCATAAACATTGAGGATTCTGACCTTTCTTCAACTATGTCTTTAGTGGTTAGTAGGTCATCAACCTTTTCTTCTTTCTGATCTTTGGCAGATTCATCCTTTGTGAGCTCATTCCATTCATTATCACTTACTGTTTTAGCAAGAGACATAGGCTTTAAGGATGAAGATTCAACAGATTTTGATCTTTTGGGTGAATCTTGTATTTCAATCACTTTCTTCTTCACAAATCCCAAGTACTTCCTTTTTCTTCTGTATTATATAACTTGCTTTGTGGTATCAGAAGATTCTTTTGTTTGATTGGTTGCAGGAGCAGCATTTGATTCAAGCACACATATTTTCATTTTTAACTGCTCAAGCTCTTCTTCTTTGCTTTTCAACAAGGTTGATTGAGCAGAAAGAGAGTTGGTTACTTGATCAATTTTTAGTATCAGCTTCTCTTTTTCATCCCTCTTAAACTTTACTGATTCTTTGAGCTCAAATTCTTGTTGAAGCAGAGCATCAATCACTTCATTATTGCATTGAGCATCTTCTCTTAATCTTTTTATTCTTTCTACTTGCTGCATCAGCTGATCATCCTTTCCTTTGATTATCCCTTTCAGCTCTTGAATTCTTTGCTTTCTATAGTTAGACTTTACTATAAGCTTGTTATACTCAGCCACCAGGTAGATTTTGTTTAATGGAATGTCATTATCACTCAGATCATGTTCATTGTAAGCAATAATTTCTCATATTTTTCTTCTTCTCTCTTTTGTTCTTGTTTGCCAACAATCTCATCTTTATGTTCTTCAGAATGGGCAACCACACTTGCTGAGCTTGAGTATTCATATTTTGATTGATCATGCTCATCATGATGAGGTTGTGCTTCGAGATTTATGTTGTGCACTTAAGGTTTCTATTTGATTGGAGGCAACTGGTTCTTTATAGTTTGAGAGTGACAATGGGATGGTGCTTGCTTGAGAGATCAACTCAGTCCCATCAGAGTGAACAGAGTTTACAGACTGAGTAACTGTAATGGGTTCAGTATGTACACTATCAGATAATTGATGAGAAAGTGGAGAGATGGGCTGAGTGTTTTGAGTTGATGTGGGAGATTGTTGAGAGTGAACAGAGTGAATGGATGAAATAGGTTGAGTATTTTGACTTGTAGGAGATGGGAGTTATGGAGATTATTATTGATGTTGAATGGGTGAGAGATATGGTGAGTAAGTGGCTTGAACAAAATTTGTTGGAGAATTCTCCTGTTGATCTTCCCACACCAGCTCTTGGGGAATGGTTGCATTAACATCAATCACATGTGCAAACATGAGCATGTCTTCTCCTTCATATCTTCCACTGATCTTGTTCAGGACAGACCTACCCAAATGTGCTTGTACCAATACATATCCATCTCTTTCTATTCCAGGCAATTCACCATTGATTATCAGTTGTAGGAACCTTGGGAACATGAACATTTTGTCTTCTTTTTGCACTTTGATGTGGTCACATAGACAATTGAAGATGTACTTTGAGTAGTTTTATATTCTTCCTTCGAAGGTGCCAATGATCCCTGATGATATGTGCCTTGAGAATCTGTCAAGCCTAGACTTCTTGTGGATATGCACTTAAGATAAGTGTGGCATAGGATTTGTATGGCTTGCATAATCTTCCTTTCTTTATCTCCCCCTTTGCAAAATCACCATCATACCCTATCAGTAAGAACACTTTCTCTATTAATTCTCGAACACATCAGGGTAACCAACTTCTTATTCTCCCAACTCCAAATTCCTCCTGATAGTCTGCTCAGACACTCTCAATCTTTGGTTCTTTACTTCTGCCACAATCACTTCTCCATATTCTTCTATATGTGCTGAGTTCCAAAAGTCAAAGATATGCGATCGATGAATCACGGGTTCTACAGATAAGGCATAGAACAGGCTGGATCTTCTTAGATAGCGAATGATGTCTTGACACCCTTCTGAAGTAGGGTCGTTCGAGTTTAGGAACGCACACACATTGTGCTCTTTCGCTAATCGATTATCCATCTGTTCATGAGAATAAAGACGATTTCGTTAGAAAAACATATTGATATGAGAATACGAACAATTGTGAGATTAGACAAGAATCAAACGGTTCATTATTAAACATTACGACGTGCTTTACCTTGAACACAGTGATCAGCAAACACGATTATGTGTTTGTTTGATGTTTTAATTTAGAAATTTTGAATGTTAGAGAAAGGGGAAAATTTTGTTGAGTGCGTGTTTTTCTAGGTCTCAAAAAGTGTTCTGAAAAAGCGAATAATGAATATTGAAGTCAAAGAACATCATTTATACTTTCTTAGACATATTAATTTTATTTATTTAATTAAGTGGGCCCCTTAACAATTTAACTTCTTTGCAGTTCTTAGATCTTCCGCAAATTATCTACGGATTCCATATATCATCTGCGGATGTCTTAAGGACTTCTGCTGATTAAGTATAACTTGAATTTTCATAAGTTACCAAACTATAAAATTAAATTATATTTGATGAACTTTGCTCATCCGTAGTTTACCAATCTACGGATAAACATTTAAATTTTCCACACTATAGCTTCTGCTGATGCTTAAGATGGCACTATGCAGAAAAACTTATTTTGTTGTATGGTCCAAGTCCACTACTTAGAACCATTTATTGCTTTTGGACCTTGTTGACTTTGTATTCATACAATTGAGCACAAGAAAGTTTAAATGATTTTAAAAACTTCATGTATCTAGGAGCTAAGTTGGTGCTCAGATTCCAATTCCTTCAAATTGATAATGAAATAAACAAATCTGCTGATTGATTAACTTTTCTTCATGAATTATACTCTCCCTAAATTTGTGATTAACGATGACAGAATGCATTTATCAGAATTTTCCAAGCATAATATCATGAGTGTTATGTAACTGTATGATGATGCACAACTATTTATACACATATGATGGTATCATACTATAATACTAAGTCTCTTCCTGATGAGTTATTTTATTGAATTGATACCTGAACATAGTTCTGAATGCAAGTATATTGTCCACTTAAATCCATACTATTGGAGCATATATTGTCATATATAGTGTGTCCGTCGCTTGTCGAATAGTCTAGGCTTAATGTAATACACCTGATATGTTGTAAACACATGAAACTGGGTCATTCGCAGGAGCATATGCGAATGAGACTCAGTCGTACGACTGAGCCATGCTAATGGACTAGTTGTGCGTTTGAGAGATGCGATTGGACATTCGTAAGACTGAAACATAAGTATGGTCCAGTCATACGATTGAACCATACGTATGGTCCAGTCGTACGATTGAACCATACGCATGGTCCAATTGCACGAATGGGCCCAGTCGCATCTAATATGAGCCGAGGCCTATATATAACAGTTTCAGTGTGTAGAGAGATGAAGGGTTTTGAGTGGAGTCTTCCTGAGGCCTAGGGATGCCGGATGAGAGGGGAGATCATGCTCAATCTCCCCTTGCCAAGAGTCTTGATTCTTATGTTGTAACGAGCTTGTAATCGTTAGGTTTTATCAATGAAACCATTTAATTATAGTTCGTGTTATTGATTGTCTCTTGGTTTTTGATGTTGTTTATCCTTCCATCAAGAACACGCTTGGATGTTTACCAATCCAGTGACTTCACAATTGGTATCAGAGCCGGTTACTGATAGAATGATCTAACAATCATTCTAGCAACCCGAGCTCTTGATTTCTGGATCGATTTCAGGTTCTTTGACGTTAAACCCACTTCGTGTTCTTCGTGTTTTGCTCAAATCTGGTTACCTGTGCTGTTTCTATAATAAAATCGAACTCGAAACCACGTTCAAATCACCCCTGCGAATCTTATGATGTCTATGTTGGTTCGGTTCATGTAAAATTCATAAGATCAGGGTTTTGGCAGCCCTAGCGGCTGCAGATTTGAAATTCTACGTGGAGATCCGCTTATGCGACTAGACCATGCGAATGGACCATTCGTGCGACTGGACCATGCTAATGGATCATTCGTACGACTGGGCCATGCTAATGGACCATTCGTACGACTGGACCAGTCGTATGTTCAGTCGTGCGACTGGACCAGTCGTATGTTCAATTGCAGAATGAGCCATCTGCATTGACTCATCCGCATTTGTTCCATACAAAAAAAAGAGTCTGGAACTGCCTCTTGCACAGATTTGAGGATGAGCAAAGCATATTCACCCTAAAGTTTTTTTGTCAAATAAGTTCGATGTATACCCCATTATTCGTTGGACTTCCAGAATAGGTGAATAGAGTTGGAACACGAAAGAGAGAAGAGAAGATGCCCGCAATTGGTGCTGATTTTGTGGGGTAGTCAGGAGCATCTGACTATTTATGGGCCAATCAAGTTATGTCTATCCGCACAAAGAGGATTCTCATTCTTAGGGGGAATCCATGTATAGAGAAAGTGAAGACGCAGTCAAAAAGTAGTGATGTGAGCTAGTTTCTGATGATGAATCTAAATGCATGCTGATTTGGTTGAGATTGCCAGCTATGGATTGGAACCCTCTACCTTCTACCCAATACACCGTATGAAGACGCCAGGAGAGCACAATGTCTATATATTGGAATATGCTGAATTTGAGAGGGAATTTCTACAGGTGTTAATGTTAATCAGGTTAGCCTGTGTGAAAATTGAAGCAATGGAAAACTGTTTATGTCGTTATCTGGAAAAATCAATCATATGGGGAATCTTGCTGCTATGATGGTGTTCTGCAAAGTAAACGAAAGCTATTGTGCCTAAATTCATTTTCAGGGATACTGCAGCATCCTGACGGATCGGCAACGTTGGCTAATATGGTTTTTCGTTTGATTCAATTGGAAACCAGAGCAAAGATTGACCGAAGATTGTAAGAGGTGTTATCTACTATTCGCAAGCAACGTCCAAGGGGGAATTTGTTGAAGCATATATTGTCATATATAGTGTGTTCGTCGTTTGTCGAATAGTCTAGGCTTAATGTAATACACCTGATATGTTGTAAACACATGAAACTGGGTCATTCGCAGGAGCATATGCGAATGAGACTCAGTCATACGACTGAGCCATGCTAATGGACCAGTCGTACGATTGAACCATACGATTGCTATAATTACAAAATAAGTTTATTCCTTAAATAGTGTATGTAGAATATTTATTTATCATAATAGGTGTTTAAAGAAGGGTTTTTTTCTTACTATGATACTATTGATTTAATATATTTTACTTTAAAATAATATTATCTAAAAATAGTCAAGTACAAAGGTTAATAAAATATAAAACTATTTGCTTCAAATTTCGTAACTAAAAGCAGAAATTTTTTCTAAAACTTATTTTCGTATTTTTTTAATTTAGTTAGATTTAATTTTAAACCTTCTTTTCATATAGACAAGTTGATTTTTACTATAATTTTGTTTTAATTTCAAACAAAAGTAGACAAATTTTTTTTTCTTTTTAAAAAATGCTTATTATTTCGAAAATGGTTTTAAGTAGCTTAAAAGATGTAATAAAAAAATATTTGTAACAAAAATGCATTCTTTAAAATTGTTTATATAAAAATCATGACAAAACAAAAAAAGTTAATGGTGTATTTTATTTTATTTTATTTTACGAACTATAATATAATCTTCAATTACCGATGACATGTATGTTATTAATAAACTTCCAACAACAATTATGGGAGAAAGGAGTCACGCCGTCTCGTGAGCCACTCAGGACCGACTCGCCATATTTTCTAACTAAGCTTAGCTTAAACAAGCTCAAACTTATTTTACGAATCATTTAATAAGTGGTTTGGAGCCCGAGCTTCATATGTAAATTTATGTTTAAAACAGTTATAATACATACATACATAGATACATACATACGTACGTACGCGCCTGCGTACGTGCGCGCCCGCGCGCCCGCGCGCCCGCGCGCCCCCGCGCCCCCGCGCCCCCGCGCCCGCGTACATACGTACGTACGTACGTACATACATACATACATACATACATACATACATACATACATACATACATACACATACATACATACATACATACATACATACATACATACATACATACATACATACATACATACATACATACATATATATATATATATATATATATATATATATATATATATATATATATATATTTATATTTATATATTCAAATGAAAACCATTTTTTTGGAAAAATCAAAAGAACCATTTTGAGCCATAGATCATAGTGCTCAAATGTTGTGATTTAAAGGGGCATATTAGTAATTTATACCTTTTAAGACTAGTAGAGGAATGCAAGATAGGGGTAAACTCGGTATATAACACTGATTTGAGAAACCTATTAGGACCGTTACAGTACGGAGTACTAACTAATTTACGTGTATACCAAACCAAATAGTGCGGAATCCTATTTCATTGGCGATCCAATCAGTGAGAACACAAGTATAATTGATCTAAGAATGAATCAAAACGTTAAGAATGATTGTAAGATGATTAACTGCGATCTATGAACTTGGACAGGTCTTCTTAGGTTTCTGGACGGCTAGGGTATGATTTAGTGCGTAGGGATTCAAATTGTTACGTTTTCCACGAATTAAGTGGTATTTATAGGTTAGGGTTTTGTATTCGTGTGACTGAACCATTTGCATGGTTCAGTCGTATGACTGAAGCATGTGGTTGATCCATTCGCACGACTGAAGGTCCAGTCGTGCAACTGAGTCAATCTCATGTCACAATCATTCGACTGAGCAGTTATCTTGAATAACCATTTTGGTGTTTGAATCTTATAGGAATTAGTTATGGCTAGTAGAAAATCTGGGAAGGCAACCTAAGGACGTGCTCGTGGTGGGCGTACTACTGAGCCACGTGTCACCCGGAGCAAAGCTAAGGCTCCCGAGTCTGTTCACGAGGAGTCAGACCTCCATATTCACCCGCAGGGGGAGGGATCAGCCACCCTCAAACCCACTGTGAAGGAGGCTATTGCTGACGACGTCTACAATGTCATGCAAAATGTCTTACCCTCGGTGGTGACCGAAGTGATCAAAGTAGTCAAGGATGGAGAGAAAGGATTCTGAGAGAGAGACTACTAGAGGGTGCAACTATGGGGCATTTCAAAGGTGCAAGCCCCCAACCTTTGACGGTAACGGCAATGCTACTGCCGCTCATCGTTAGGTTAGAGAGATGGAAGCGGTACTGGAAATTAGTGAGTGCCAGGAAGATCAAAAAGTTACGTTCGCCACTCATTCCTTCGTTGACTCAGCATTGTGCTGGTAGGACAATCTTGTCCAGGTTGAGGAAAACGATCGATAGCCAAAATGAAGTGGTCTGAGTTGAAGGAGTTAGTGCTGGAGGAGTATTGTTGTTGGACCAAAAGAACCAATGAGCCAAGATCAGAAAACCTCTAAGTCCCACACGGTATCACAACAACTGCTGAAAGCCTCATCAGTAGTTTGACAAGTGCTGAAGACTTCAACAGCTGAAGATCAAGTGCTGAAGACCTTAACAGCTGAAGAACCAAAGTGCTGAAGTACAACAGCTGAAGAACACAAGTGCTGAAGCTGAAAGACCAAGTACTGAAGTACAACAGCTGAAGAGTTCACAAGTGCTGAAGATCAACAACTGATGTACAAAGTCTGAAGACAAAGACTGAAGACATCAGCTGATGATATCTACTGAAGTCATCAGCTGATGAAACGCCTGAAGGTCAAAGTCTGAAGATCAAGTACTGAAGCCTCAGTAGTTTGTCACAACTGCTGAAGAGTACTTCTTCAGTAGTTGTGATATCAGTAGTTTTATTTTCTTTGTTTCAGTAGTTTTGTAAAACGACTGAAGAGCTTGTTCTTCAGTCGTTGTAGTTTCAGTAGTTTTATATTTTGTACTTAACTTGCTGATATGTTCTCAGTAGTTGTGAACATTTCAGTAGTTTGTTAAGAATTAGTTATTTCTGTATTGGATCTGCCAGTTGTCACTTTCCGTGATAACAGCAGTGACTGTTGCACTCTATATAAGGAGTGACAACTATTGTAATGAGTGAATGAATGGTGAATTGAATGGAATAATGATTGATTCGATTAGAAATATTCTACATCTATAAACATTCCTAGAAATCAGAAATTCATACTCTCCCTATAACGTATGCGATCTTAATGCTCACATATATCGTTTGCTTGCTACAATTTGTCTAATTCGTGTTGTATTCCGCTGCTTTATATTCTGATACATCAAACTGTGATCACTGATCCTGTCAAATGGTATCAGAGCAGGTTAATCATTGATCGATCTAATAATTGATCATTGAAACTGCTATTCAAGATCCAAGTTTGATTGAATTAGCTTTTGTTTTTGCAAGAAACGGTTATAGAGATTGAATTTTCTGTATTTCTGCTCATTCATCCTGAGATCTTTTCTTGGTTCTCATTGAGTTTGTGTGTTTGTTTTCTAAAACTTTTTTTTAAACTTGAACTAAACTGTTTTTGAACTGAAAATGACCACTCCCTCCAATGATCCTCACAATACTGGTTCCTCAACCAAGCCTCCTATGCTGGTTAGGAATGAGTATACATATGGCAAAGACGTATGCTCCATCACCTGTCTGTTAACAGCGCAGGGTGTTGGACATCAGTGGTACATGGTCCACACAAGCCTATGGTGAATAACCCGGAAACCATCAAATGGTTCCGAAGAGGAGGGAGCAATACTCAGATGAGGATAAAAGTTGCTTGAGATTGATGCAAAAGCCCATGGAATTCTGGCCATGGCTTTGCCCAATGAAATCTATTCTGGGCTAATGCATCATGAAACTGCCCATGACCTCTGGATTGCTTTGAAAGAACAATTTGGAGGAACAGATGAGGTCTTGGCAAATAATAGAGAAATTCTTGCCCAACAATATGAGACATTCTCTCATAGAAAGGGTGAGACACTGACTCAACAATATGAGCGGTTTTCTTGTTTGATCTCTGAACTAAAAATGGTCAAACTTGAATACACCAATATTCAGATGAATAACAGATTTCTCAGATCACTGCCTGAGAGATGGGACACATATACTATTGTCCTACGCTCCAGTGCAAGTTTGGACAAACTATCTCTCACCCAACTCCATGGGAAATTGCTCACTTTTGAGAGAGAGATAGAACAGAAGAGAAGCTGTCTTCATCTGGAAAGCTCACTGAAGACTTTATACAAGGCAACACTGCCTTGGTGGGTCATGAGTCAGAATATGCTTCATCTGAATGCCAGTATGATGAGCATATTAATTTCTCTTCGAGCACTTCTAATTCTGCATTTGTAAGTGTTGATGGTCAGTTTACTGGAGTAATAATGACAATTTATGTTTCTTATGGATGATCTCAAGGGATTGCTGATGATGACTTAGAAGAGATGGATATTTTAGCCAAATGGCCTTGATAAATATCAGATCTCAGAAGTTCTACAAAAGAACTGGAAGAAAATTCCCAGGACTCTCTGGCAAAACCAAAGTTGGTTTTGACAAGAGCAAGTTGAGGTGTCACAAATGCCAACGGCTTGGACACTTTGCAAGAGAGTGTAGATCAACTGGATCAAACTCTACTGCACCCTTGTGACTTTTCCTGGCAACAGTCAACAAACAGAGGGCAACATCCTGTCACATCTAGTCATCATCCTCAACAACAATCTCCGGCATATTTTGTTCCTCAGGGTCAAATGCCATATCAGTACCCTTGTTATTACATGCCACAGTCAAATCAAGTTCAAGTTCCTATGACACCACAACCTCATGCATTACCAGAACCTCAGCCTTCCCTATCTCATCAACAACCTTCATCTCAACAACACAGCTTCTTCACCCCAGGAGTTGTTGACTGGAGCAGTTTACCAGATGACTTGTCTGGTCATGATCAACTGTTCTCAGGTGCTGGTCAACATGGTGGTGACAGTCCCTTTGGGAATCTAGCTCTTATGGCTTTGGAGTCTGCTGATACTTCATCTTCCAATGCCTCTACACCTCAGGTATCACAGGTATCCTCTGAGGCAAAAGCCAAATTATGTTCTGAACAATGCATAGCAGCATTTGCTTCCATTAGAGAAGCAAATGTAGCTTTAATTAATAAGAACATTGAGCTAGAACAATAATTTCCAAAAACAAAGCTGAGTTTGAGTTTGTGCTCAAAGATAAAAATGATGAGGTTTATAAACTGAATTGCAAATAATTGATGATAAGGCTAGAGAAGATGTACTTTTAGAGAAGTACAAAGATCTCAAAGAAACCCTTGCAGTTACCCAGGTCGAGTGTGATAGATGGGTACAATCATGCAAAGGTTTGAAATGCTTCTTAGTAAGCAATCTGCTTCAAATGTGAAGTTTGGAATTGGTCAATCACACTGCTCCACCTACAGATTTTACCCCAAGAGCAGAGGTAGAATCTGATGGTGAGAGTGATAACCAATCCATCAAGTCATGTGATCTACCTTCTGATACAGCACAATCAGAAGTAGCAGTCAGTATCAAGTCCTCTTTGAACCTATCAGCTGATGTTGATGGTCCAAATGCTGACATTCACATGATCAATAAGTTGATCAACTCAGGAGTCAATCCTGAAGGTCCTGAAAGGACTGGAGAGCAGGATTCAACTCCTGAAGTTCAAACTTCAACTGCTGTCAGTACTGAAGAGAAGAAAACTGGCAGTAGAAAGAGTTTGAAGACTACTAAAGATGCTGTCAAGAAAGCAACCAATGCTTCCAAAGCATTGAAGAACAAGTCTTCTGTTGCTTCACCATCTTTAGTTGATGATCAACCTAAGATGAAGAAGAAACCATGTGAAGTATGTGGTTTGTTCAATCATCTTACAGATGATTGTTGGTACAAAAGAGGTTCCAAACTCAAACAAAGGAAGAAATTAATGAGAAAATGGTAAAAATGAAAACTGAGTTTGAGACCACATTTGTATCAGCAACATCAAATCCTGTAACCCTTAAGTCCTTAAAGCAATCCAAAAAGGAAGGAGTTAAACAGGTGACAGCTGAGGGTGCTCAAAAGAAGAAGGTGCAACATAGGACCTTATCTAACTCCACTAGCAATGTGTCTGATGAGCTGAAAGCTTTATCACAAAATCAGACACAGCTGGTGATGATGGTACAACATCTGTTGGGTAGAGTTAACCAACTAGATTCTCCTATGTTGAAACCACAGAAAAGGAGGTCTAAGCCAAAGGACTCCTCTTCTGCACCATCTTCTTCCTCTCAGGCTGTTGTTACAAATAAACATGCTAGTTTACCATCTATTGATGAGACCAGGCCCAAAACCAAAAAGTTTGGGTCTCTAAAACTAACTGATTGTTTATTATTGCAGGGTTCTTCAACATGCCAAAATAGCATCTGGTATGTAGACAGTGGGGATCTATGCACATGACTGGGAACATCTCTCTTCTTCATGACTACTCTCAAGGAAAGAAGGGATTTGTCTCTTTTGGCAATGATGCTAGGGGTTACATCATCGGTAAGGGCTTTGTCTCCAATGGAGAAATCAAATTTGATGATGTTAATCATGTGGAAAATCTCAAGTACACCTCTTGAGTGTCAGTCAAATGTGTGATAAGGCCATGTTGCCCTTTTCACAAGTCAAAACTGTAGGATTCTGTCATCCAAAGTTTTGCCCTTGATTGACAAGGTGTTGGATGATCACACTCTCCTGAAAGCCAACAGGACAGGAAGAGTGTATGCCTTAGATCTCTCTAAGAAGATAGATCTCAAAGGCAATCCTTGCCTATTTTCCAAAGCCTCTTTTCAAGAATCTAAACTATGGCACAGGAGGCTTGGTCATGTTAATCTCAAAAACATGAATCAGCTTAGCCACAATAGTTTAGTCAGAGGCTTACCAATAAAGGAGTTCCACTGTGATGAAACATGCACTGCTTGTTTAAAAGGAAACAGCACAAGGTCTCATTTCCTCCTATTGAAGTGTCCAAGTCCACTGCCTGCTTGCAATTACTGCATATGGATCTATTTGGTCCTGTGAGAGTAATGAGCATGGCAAAGAGAAATACTGTCTGGTAATTGTGGATGATTACTCCAGATTTGTATGGACTTTCTTTCTACACTCAAAGGATGAGGCTGCTCAGAAGATTATCCACTTTGTGCTGTACATTGAGAAGCAGTATTCCTTCCAGTCAAGTGTATTAGGAGTGATAATGGAACTGAGTTCAGAAATCATACACTTGATGACTTCTATCTCTCAAAGGGAATCAAAAGGCAGTTCAGCATTCCAAGGACTCCGGAACAAAATGGAGTAGTGGAGAGAAAGAACAGGACTCCTCATTGAAGCTGCAAGGTCCATGCTGGCTGACTCAGGTTTGCCATTGACCTTTTGGGCCGAAGCTGTCAACACAGCTTGTTATGTGCAAAATAGAGTTTTAGTAAATCAGAGGTTGATGAAGACTCCATATGAAGTTCTCCATCATTTGGCTCCTCTGATTTCATTTTTCAAAGCATTTGGGTGTCCCTGTTTTATTCTCAACACAAAGGATCAACTCCACAAATTTGATCCTAAGGTGGATGCAGGATACTTTGTTGGTTATTCATCTACTTGCAAGCATACAGAGTCTTCAACTGCAGAACAAAGATGGTTGAAGAAACTCTACATGTTAAGTTTAATGAATCTCCAAAGGACAAGATTCCACAAAGTCCTGTGGAGTTATTTGATTTGGACATACTGCAATATGTTCCTTATCAAACTCCTGCTGTTGCTCCTGTCAACAGTTCACCACCTGGTGGTACTGCTGATGATGATGATGATTGCAGTACTCACCTCTTCAGGTTTAGTGATCAGCTGCCTGATTCAACTAGACCTGATGTTCCTGTAGCGCCAGTAGCACCATCCACAACAAATGCTGATGAGATTTCTTCGAATTCAACTTCCTTTGAATTACCATCCACTGATTGGTTTCAAGGAAATGATTCACCATCACCATCTGTTGCTGCTGAACCGGCTACAAACACTTGCACAGATCTCATTGTGTATCAAGATCTGAAGAATCACCCCATGTCTCAAATCATTGGTGATATCACTGCTGGAGTATCAACAAGAAGTCAATTGTCAAATTTCTGCTTCTATGCTCTCTTCATCAGTCAGCAAGAGCCAAAGAATTATCACATTGCTTTAAGGACAATGGATGGGTTGATGCCATGCAGCTTGAGCTTCTTCAGTTCAAGAAACAGCAAGTGTGGGAACTGGTTCCTCTACCTCCAGGTAAGTGTGCAATAGGCACTAAATGGGTGTTTAGGAACAAAACTGATGAAAATGGGCTTATTGTTAAGAACAAGGCCAGACTGGTTGTTCAGGGGTTTGCACAAGAAGAAGGTATTGATTATGATGAAACCTTTGCCCCTGTAGCCAGACTGGAAGCAATTCGATTGTTTTTAGCTTATGCTGCTTATCAAAAACTTAAAGTCTTTCAAATGGATGTCAAAAGTGCATTTTTGTATGGAAAGTTAAAGAAGAGGTTTATGTATGTCAACCTCCAGGCTTTGAGGACAATAAACATCCTAATTGGGTGTATAAGCTTGATAAAGCTCTTTATGGGTTAAAACAAGCTCCAGAGCCTGGTATGAGACATTATCAAACTTTCTTCTGGAAAACAATTTCACTAGAGGCTCCATAGACAAGACTTTATTTATTAAGAAAGCTGGGCAGCATAATCTACTTGTTCAAATTATGTAGATGATATCATTTTTGCATCCTCTGATCCAAAGTTGTGTGATGCCTTTACAAAGTTGATGCAACAGAAGTTTGAAATGAGTGCCATGGGAGAATTACAGTTCTTTCTGGGGTTGCAAATCAAACAAAAGGCTGATGGAATTTTTATTCATCAATCCAAATATAAAAGATCTTTTGCAAAAGTTTGATTTACAAAACTGTAAGCCCTGTTCTACTCCCATGAGCAGCACCACACAACTGGACTCAGATCAGAAAGGTAAAGTGGTTGATGAAACACTTTACAGATGTATGATTGGGTCCTTGATGTATTTAACAGCTTCTAGACCAGATATTATGTTTGCTACATGTGTTTGTGCTAGATTTCAGGCTGCACCTAAAGAGTCTCATCTGATTGCAGTCAAGAGGATCTTTAGATATCTGCAAGGCACTCCATCTCTAGGTTTATGGTATTCTACCAGACATTCTGGTAAATTAGTTGCTTTTTTCTGACAGTGACTATGCAGGGTGTAAGTTGACCAGGAAATCAACTTCTGGTGGATGTCAATTCCTAGGCAACTGCTTGATTTCTTGGCAGAGCAAGAAACAGACCTCAGTTGCTACATCCACTGCGGAAGCAGAGTACATTGCTGCTGCAAGCTGTACATCTCAGGTACTCTGGCTTCAAAACCAACTTTTGGATTATGGCATTACAGAGACTAAGACTCCATTGTTAATGGATAGTGCTTCAGCTCTTTGCATTGTCAAAAATCCAGTCCAGCACTCTAGGACCAAACATATAGAGATCAGACATCATTTTATAAGGATTGTTTTGAAAAGGTCTGATTGATCCTAAGTTTGTGCCCAGTGCTGATGAGCTTGCAGACATTTTTACTAAGCCTTTGGATAGTTCAACTTTCCAAAACCTGGTGTTAAGGCTTGGTATGCTGCAGCTAGAATAGTGACAACTACTGATGATCTCAGTAATTCATATTGATGATCATGAGTGCCTGTCACATATAAGTACTGATGAGCTCTTTTAACCTCAGTAGTTTTTATAACTACTGAAGGCTAAAAGTTCTCACAAGTACTGAAGTACTTCATCTGCTCTAAACTACTGAAGTAGTTACAACTACTGATGCAGTCATAACTACTGAAATCAGTAAAAACAGATAAGTACTGATGTCCTATGAAACAACTGAAATCAGCCATAAAGACTGATGAATGTGTTGAGGACAGTTTGAAACAGCTGAAAAGCTAAGAATTGACGAAAACAGCTGAAGAGAACTTTCTCCTCAGTCGTTTGTACCACTGCTGTTTCATTTTAACAACTGAAGCAAAACCACGTCTTCAGCAGTTTTATAACTACTGATGACCAATACCAAGTCTTCAGTTGTTTACAACAGCTGATGACAAAACCACTGTCTTCAGTAGTTTCATAACTACTGATGACAAACACCATGTCCTCAGTTTTTCAATCACCTGAAGTCAAAACCACGGTCTTCAGTAGTTTTCTAAACTACTGATGCCTAACACCGCGACTTCAGCTGTTTCAACGTCTGAAAGGATAATACCATGTCAACGGTCGTTTAAAACTACTGATGACTAACACCACATCCTTCAGTCGTTTCCTCACCCGTACCCTATAAATACCCTTAACCTGAGCTCTCCATGCTTTATCTTCTTCAAACCTAACGTTCCTCTCCAAAAAATTTCCATGGCGTCTATGCAAATTAAACCGCGACACAACTGTGTTGCCTACCTCACAAAATCGCCGATCTGGACTAAGTTCGATACTGCTATCGATCTTATGGTTCAGTCCCAATACAACAAGGCATTCCTTCTGAACCCCGTTTTACATACCGAATCCTTGACCAATTTTGGATGAACGTTAATGTCACTACTGAGGAGAGCAACACACCATCCCTCCGGTCAGTCGTCAACAACAAAGAAGTAGTGATTACTCCTGCAACAATCCGTAAAATTCTTCAACTGAGTGATGCTACCTCTCCTGCTGGATATCCGAAGGGCACCATAGATCTATCATTTGCTCAGCATGGATATCAAGGTGATCTCAGTGCCACCACCATCATGAAGAAACACTTTAATGACGCTGAGCGCCTGATCTTTCACATGGTCAATGTATGTTTGGCCCCTAAGACATCGTCTTGGGATCAAATGTCCACCAAATGGCAGCAGGTAATGTATTCTATCCTTGAGCAACAACCACTGAATTTTTCAGAATTAATATTTTTCAGAGCTCAAAGATATGGCTCAAAAACTAACTGCCAACCGTTGGATACTCTCCACGGTTCATAATGGCCATTATAATAGACCAGCTTAATGCTGAGGGACTTGTTGGCTTGGGAGTCCCTGCTACGGCTGTTTGCCAGAAGTATACTCCCGGCACAACTCCGACCGGACACTCAAACTGGCTGCCAAGCTGCGAAAACCCCGCAGCTGGAACCCACAGCCACCACCTCCAAATCCATGTCCCCACCAAACCCCCCAAAAGAAACCCAAAATGGCTACTCAGGAATTGAGTCCCCTGAGGATGCTCCTGCACAACAAACGCAGGATATATCCACTAGTCCAAACCCCCTAGTGGATACCATGACTCCTCCAGCCACAGCCGCTCAGGCTTCCTCTCAACAGGAGCCTGCAGCAACCCAAGGGCACCTACTTATCTGGGATCTTCCTCACTTGAGGAGATTGCCATTGAAGAGCACCATCCACCCCAGGTGCACACTGCTTCTACCCCTACCCCAACAAACCGCCCCTCACAGCCCAACTTTAATAGTTGCTCAAGTGCTGACTCAATTGCACTCCTCACCCCCTCCCCAGAAACCACTTATTACTGGGAATACCTCTACAATTGAGGGGAGGAACACAGTGCACTGAGAACCCACAGCACAGGGGTTTCCCAATTCTATCTCCTGGTGTAGAGAAGGAGCTTAGAATATCTAGTGAGGCTGCCACCTCCTCTGACTCAGCACATGACCAGAGTGAGGCTGGTAACATTGCTAAGACCTCCCTAGAGGCAACTGCTGATGATGGACATTGTCCTGAGGCTGGAAGTCCCCAGTACCAAGCACAAGGGGCACATGCACCAACTGGTCTACACCCAGTGCATGTACATCCTGCTCTAAGCAGGAGGTCAGGTGATTCAGTATCAACTGATGATGACCTGAGCTTCTTCTACGATGTAGTTGCTCAAAACACCATTCTAGAGGATGAGGTTAGCAGACTCAAAGAGCTGCTGGCCAAGATGTCTCAGGATGCAAGTCCATCTGCCACCCTCATACCACACAGATGGCACCTTCCCTTGAAGGTTTCCCAAATACAGAGCCACCCCAAAATCAACCACCTGCCTCCGCTTCAGGCCCTACTTCTCAGGAACAGAACCCTCCTGAGCAAATAGGTGCTGCACTCAAAATTCCCTCCCTCTCATCACCCCCTAATCACTGATATAGTGATCAAAGCCCTTGATGAGAGGCTTTCCTCAACATTACAGCCCTTGGTTGATGCTGCTGTCCACAGACTCTTTCTGCGGTCTCAACCCTTCCTCCAATGCAACCAAAAAGGGGAGAGTCCTGCAGTGAAAGAACAGAAGAGGAAAGATCCGAGGAAAAGAAGGAAGCGAAGCAAGCCCAAAAGGAGGAGAAAGAACAGCAACCAATGCTCACCTACAAGCGAAAGAAAGGTGCTGATGAGCACATTGCTGAAGATAAAGCCTTGGAGCTACTGATAAAAGAGGCTGATGCCGAACACAGTAGATCAATGGACAACATCATTGATCAGCTGTTCAGGCAAGGTCATGACACCAACAAACTTGACTCTGAGATTCGACGACTAGAGATTGAAGAAATCCAGAATAGATGGGCAAGTTATGAAGTGTTAGAAAGAGAAAGGCTAGAAATCATGATAAGATTTATTGCAAAATATCTTGGAAGATCAATGATTGAGATCAAAGCTTGGTCCAGGGACAGTATCTTGGCAATCACCACCAAGATCTGTTCGTCTGAAGCATACACTAAGGGGCTTGTTATTGAAGCTTTGAATGAAGTGGGTGCTGGGAGCAGGACTGAGCTAGCAAAGCAATCAAAAGCCACACTCACCTCAAGGATGCTAGCACAGCCTGTCAACATTCCCCCACCACCCAAAACACAAAAAACCCACCAACCAACTCCCTTACCCTCAAAACCCATAGCCGATGATATACCCTTGAAGAAGAAGAGAAGGATATTGAGGCTAGAAGAATGAAGAAGATGATGAAGACAGGCTGCCGCTATCAGCTGTGATTCAGTTGCCTAAGGCCACAAGTCACTCCTCAGCAATTACTCCTGAAGTCCAGAGACAAATGGTTAAAGTGAAGCTAGAAGAAGAAGAGCTTCATAAACAGCATGATGAGGAATTGCTGAAGAGAGTTGACAAAGCTTATGCAGCCACATCTTCCATCATCAATATGAAGGAGCAAGCCCTCAGACTTTACACTCTCAGGCATACCTTTCAATATCAAAAGAAAGAGTGAGGATTTGGCCTGATCCCAGGGTCTCTCACAGAATTCATAAGAACAATATACCTCGGAGATACATTGGCCAGGTGAAAAAGATCGTAGATGAAGTGATCTCTCTGGTCTTTGTAGTTTCACCCTGGGAAATCCTAGAAGACTTCAAGAAGGCCTACAAAGCTAATCTACCCCTCAGAAGATGCTGGAAAACAAAATAGTGAAAAAGGGGTTAGTTTACAAGAGGCTTGAGGAAGTCAGGAAAAATGAGCTCCAGTTGTTCCTAGAGGGTAATCACCCGGATGAGTTTGCTTACAGAATAATACAACTGTGGAGCTAAAGAATGGGAAACAGGCCAAATACCTGTCTGAGTATTATGGGCCGGAATCATTGTTTGAAGGAGGTGCTGAAGAGCTAACCATGGAGGAACAAATCACCTTCCTTGAGGCCTACACAAGAGAGTCGTACAGACTCATTATGGGGAAGTGAATCTCATGAATGGGATAACACTCTGTGTCCAGTTCCCCAAAACAGAGTTCCCATTCATACTCTGCCAAACAAATATTGAGGTTCTTCCCAGGCCGGAGCGTACATGGGTCATCTTCTCTACTGATCAAGAAGGAAAAAACCAACATTTTTGCCATCAATAAGTGGGAGTATAAATAAGTTAGAGGTTTTGGCTGCATTGGTTCAGGGGGAGTTTGTTGGACCAAAAGAACCAATGAGCCAAGATCAGAAAACCTCTAAGTCCCACACGGTATCACAACAACTGCTGAAAGCCTCATCAGTAGTTTGACAAGTGCTGAAGACTTCAACAGCTGAAGATCAAGTGCTGAAGACCTTAACAGCTGAAGAACCAAAGTGCTGAAGTACAACAGCTGAAGAACACAAGTGCTGAAGCTGAAAGACCAAAGTACTGAAGTACAACAGCTGAAGAGTTCACAAGTGCTGAAGATCAACAACTGATGTACAAAGTCTGAAGACAAAGACTGAAGACATCAGCTGATGATATCTACTGAAGTCATCAGCTGATGAAACGCCTGAAGGTCAAAGTCTGAAGATCAAGTACTGAAGCCTCAGTAGTTTGTCACAACTGCTGAAGAGTACTTCTTCAGTAGTTGTGATATAGTAGTTTTATTTTCTTTGTTTCAGTAGTTTTGTAAAACGACTGAAGAGCTTGTTCTTCAGTCGTTGTAGTTTCAGTAGTTTTATATTTTGTACTTAACTTGCTGATATGTTCTCAGTAGTTGTGAACATTTCAGTAGTTTGTTAAGAATTAGTTATTTCTGTATTGGATCTGCCAGTTGTCACTTTCCGTGATAACAGCAGTGACTGTTGCACTCTATATAAGGAGTGACAACCTATTGTAATGAGTGAATGAATGGGAATTGAATGGAATGAATGATTGATTCGATTAGAAATATTCTACATCTATAAACATTCCAGAAATCAGAAATACATACTCTCCCTATAACTGTATGCGATCTTAATGCTCACATATATTGTTAGCTTGCTACAATTTGTCTAATTCGTGTTTGTATTCCGCTGCTTTATATTCTGTTACATCAAACTTGTGATCACTGATCCTGTCAATTGTCCCATCAGGAATTAGACAATCTTGAAAAGGAGTTCTTTTGTAATTTTTTTTTGGCGGGGGGAAAAAAAAAATGCTGGGAACAGAACTCATCAAGAGTATAACCCTCCAAGTTTAATAACTTTGCAAGACTTGTCCAACATGGTGACTCCTAGCATCCAAGAGATCAAAAGATACATACAGGGTTGCCTGTGGATATCAGGAGGTACAATGATTGGCCGCCAGACTAGCCGCTTAGGTCTGTGATGGCCTTAGCTGGAGTTTAACGATAGAGAGACCCAGGCATGTCAAAAGAGGTGGAGAATGGATTGGGACAAGACATGGAAAATTGGAAGAGGTTCGGAGGGATAAATTCGGAATGGGAGAAAGTATGCATGGTGAAGATCAGTCTGGGAACGGGTATCTGGTGAAGGAGGTGCTTGTAGAAATATTGAAAGGTCATTGGGAGTGCAGAGTTGGGACGGGAAATGTTTCAAATGCGGAGGCGGAGCCACTATGCTAGGGATTGCAAGTGGAAGGTGTTACCAGTGTTGTAAGATGGGTGATGTGGGGAAGAGACTGTAAGAAAGGAAACCAGAAGGATCGAACAGTTTAAAGCTGGAGATAAGGAAGGGGTGACGGTTTCAAAGGCGAAGGCGAGGCATTCAACATAACTCTGGAGGAGCCAGAGCAGACCTAGAATAGTTTCAGGTGACGATATGCTTCTGTGCTCTTTGGTTCTGGTGCTAGTAGGAGTTTTGTGTCTGCTCCTTTTGGTCGTTGGTGGCATGATAAGAGTAGAAAGCTAGATGAGCCTTTCTATGTAGAAACAACCATTGGTAAGTCACTAAGGTAACTGAGTGGTTGAGGATTACCTGATTGAGTTGGAGGATTGTAAGTTCCCTGCTAGGTTGCATGTTATGGACTTAGGAGGTTTTGATGTGGTGTTAGGCATGGATTTTTAGCTAGCTATGAAGCCAATATAGTATTAGTAGAAAGATAATTCGTCTAACAGCGCCCGACGATAGTTCTTTTACGATTCATGAGATAAGGTGTGCTGTGTACCGAAGGTCGTGTCGATGATCACAGCTAAATACTTGAGACGTGGTGCAGCGCTTACTTGGCCTACGTAAAAGATGTGGATGCATCAGAGCCACAATTATCAGATGTGCTGATAGTGCACGAGTTTCCTGACGTCTTTCCTGAAGACCTGAGCAGTGTGCCGCCTGGACCGCGAAATCGAATTCCAGATTGATTTGCTACCGGAGCACAACCCGTTGCTAAGCACCTATGATTAGCTCCTTCGGAGATGGTAGAACTAAGACCAGTTGCAAGATTTACTGGATAAGCTTCATCCACCGAGTATCCCTCCATGGGGTGCTCGGTTTTATTTCGTCGAAGAAGATGGTAGTATGCGGATGTGCATTGACTATCGCGAGCTCAATAACTGATGTAAAGAATCGGTATCCATTACCAGGATCGACAACCTGTTCGATCAACTTCAGGGTACCAGCTGGTTTTCGAGGATAGACCTGCGGTCTGGTTACCACCAGCTGAAGGTGAAAAAACAAGACATTCCAAAGACAATGTTCAAAACGCGTTATGCGCACTACGATTTCTCGTCATGTCCTTGGTTTAACCAACGTGCCAACGGCTTTGATGACCTCATGAATAGGGTATGTAGACCAATGTTGGATAAATTGTGAAGTATTCATCGACGACATCTTGATTTTCAAAAGGTGAAGAGAATATATGAAGATCATATATTCGAGAAGTATTGGAGACACTCAGAATAAGAAGTTATATGCTAAGTTCTCAAAATGCGCATTTTGCTTCGAAAAGTTCAATTCTTTGTCATGTGGTTAATCCCGAGGGGATCAGGGTAGACCCTGCGAAGGTTGAAGCGGAATGCAATGGAACCTCCAAAGACCCATCTGAGATTCTTAGTTTCTTAGGCCTGGCAGGCTACTATAGGAGGTTTATCCAGGATTTCTCCAAGATAGCTTCTCCTTTGACTAAGCTGACCCGAAAGGACGTAAAGTATGAATGGGGTACTGATCATAAGAACGCCTTCCTAGAACTAAAGATAAGGTTAACTCAAGCCCCTGTCTTGACTTTACCTGAAGGGAACGAGGATCTGGTGGTTTACTCGGATGCCTCATATGTAGGATTGGGTTGCATGTTGATGCAACGAGGGAAGGTGATAGCCTATGCTTTTAGACAATTAAGGTTCACGAGGCCAATTATCCCACCCATGATTTGGAGTTGGCTGCGGTAGTGTTTGCATTGAAGATTTGGAGGCACTACCTGTATGGGTGAAGTGCACCATCTTCACTGATCATAAAGTCTGAATATTTCTTTGAACAAAAGGAACTCAATATGAGGCAGAGGAGGTGGTTGGAACTGATCAAGGATATGACTGCAAAATTCATTATCATCCAGGCAAAGCCAATGTGTTGTTTGACGCCCTTAGCCGAAAAGGACGACCCGAACCAATTCGGGTGAGGGCTTGCCAGATAATCATGACGCCTGATGTTATGAAAAGAGTGAGGGAGTTCCAGGATGAGGCATTAGGAGAGGACAGAGTCAACTCTGAAAGGATGAAAGGACAAGTTCAGACTTGGGGGAAACACCCTGGGTGTTAGAACCCGATCTGGGAGAATGTGGATCCCTCTCTATGGGATCTAAGGGAGAAAATCATGGATGAGGCTCACAAAACTAGATATTCCATACACCCCGGTACCACGAAAATGTATCAGGATCTGAAAAGATTACTGGTGGCCGGGAATGAAGCGAGACATGGCTAAGTACGTGAGCAAGTGCCTGACTTGCCTGCAATGAAGGTAGAGCACCAAAAGCCATATGGGAAGATCCAGCCTTTGGATATCCCTGAATGGAAATGAGAACACATCACAATGGACTTCATCACGAAGCTACCTCACACGGCGAGGGGAAGCGATGCAATCTTGGTGATTGTTGACCGTCTAATAAAGGGCGCCCATTTCCTACCAATTCGTGAGACGTATTCCTCTGAGAGGTTAGCAGAGCTATTTATCAAGGAGGTTGTGGCTCATCACGGCGTGCCAGTGTCTATCGTTTCGGATAGGGACACGCGGTTTACGTCCAAGTTTTGGAAGAGGTTTCACGACTCAATGGGGACTAGACTGCATATTAGTACGGCTTACCATCCCTAGACGGATGGCCAGTCGGAAAGGACGATCCAGACTTTATAAGGCATGCTACGAGCCTGTGTAATCGACTTTGGAGGAAGCTGGGATAAGCACTTACCGTTGGCGGAATTCTCATATAATAATAGTTAAAATGCCAGCATTGGTATGCCACCTTACGAAATGTTGTACGGTAGGAAGTGCAGAACGCCCGTTGTTGGGGTGACATCGGTCAAAAGGAATTGGGGAGTCTTGAAGTGATTGAGGTCACAACTGAGAAGTTAGATAAGATTAAGGCGTTCATGAAAGCTGCAAAGGACCGCCAGAAGTCTTATGCTGATAAGAAGCGTAGGCCGATAGAATTTGAGGTTGGTGACAAGGTTATGCTCAAGGTATCGCCCTGGAAAGGGATCATTAGGTTTTGAAAAAGGGGAAAGTTAAGCCCAAGATTCATAGGGCCATTCCGTATTATCACAAGGGTAAGAGAAGTGGCCTACAGATTAGAACTACCTGATGAGTTGAGTGGAATTCACCCTACGTTCCATGTATCTCATCTCAGGAAGTGCCTGGCAGATAATGATGCAGTTGTACCATTAGAAGACAATGAATCGATGAATGGCTGAATTATGTAGAGCAGCCGGTGGCCATCCTTGATTGGAAAGAGAAGCACTTACGGAATAAAGTGTTTCCACTAGTACGAGTACAGTGGAGGCACAGAAAAGGATCAGAATCTACGTGGGAGACCGAGGAGGAGATGAGGAAATTTTACCCTTAATTGTTTGATGACTTACAGGTTTCGAGGATGAAACCTAAATAAGTGGGGGAGACTTGTAACACCCTAAAAAGTCAAAATGAGTCATTGAGGATAGTGGGCTTGATTATTGGTATTTTAATAAGCTAAAGAATGGTCATGGGCTAAATTAGGCTTATTGGGTAGTGGCCTATAGGATAAAGCCCATAATCAGCCCTTAAGCACCTAAACCAACCATCTTCATCTTCCTCATTGCAACCCTAGCCACCAAAATTCGTAGAGAGAGAAAGTAGAGAGAGAATGTGAAGAAAACTCAAGATTTGAAGCTTCCAAGGTTAAGAGATTGAAGATCTGGGTGTTGGAGCATCAAGACCTAAGAAAGAAGCAACAAATCCAGGTAAGAATCAACCTCTAAACCCTTCTATAGATCAAACCCGGATTCTAGGGTTTTGAGTTTTGAAAAGTTGCAAAGAATCGCATAAAGGTCACATTTTTACTTATGAAAACATGTATAAAGCTTAGATTTAGCCTCATAGATGATAAACTAAGAGATTGGACATAAAAAGTTATGATTTTGGGTTAAAAACGGACTGGTACATGATTTTTATGCGATCTGCGAAACTGTATATGCATCCAGCAAATTTGCATATTCAACCAGCGAAACTATGAGGACTTCTTGCGAAACTATAGTTTCGCAGGTAGTTTCGCAGACATGGTTTTCCAACGAAAGTTGGGTGAAACTGGCAGCAAAACTAGCAGCGAAGATGCTAGCGAACTGCCAGCGAAGGTGCTAGCGAAACTGCTAGTGAAACTAGCAGCGAAAGTGTTGGCGAATCTAGTTGCGAAATTACTAATATCTGCAGCGAAATTAGCAGCGAATATAGGCAGAAAGTTAACCCCTTAGAGTGTTAACGTGTCTGCAGGCTGTGTAGTGTGATCCTAGCCTAGAAAGCTTAATCTAGAAGTTATTCATGGTATCCAGGTGAGTTCTAGATCTCCTATTTATAAGTTTTTCCATTTTTTGGGGCTATTATGCATACTAAGTTTATGTTTTTAAATGACCAAGATTTTCCAGCCCGGCCCTAGCCAGGGGCGTTGCCCCTTGGACCCCACTAGGGGCTGCTGCCCCTACTCCCGCTATCAGGGGATGCCGCCCCCGAACCCCCGCTGTCCCGCGGAGGGTCGGTTATGTTTTATGATAATTAGTACTTGGCATGTTGTGTGCTTAATAAGTTAAGTATTATATATATATATATATTAAAGAGGAAGATGATACTAATGAAAAGTGAAACTTAATGAATGTTACCCCCGGGCCCATTTAGTGATGTAAAGTCTTGCAAGCACTATGATAGACGTCACTTATGTGAGTCTGATTTATGATGATGGATCTGTTTTCATGAGCGGGCTATATGCCTTGCAGTGTGGATCAACTATCAGGGGTTAGCTACCATATTCATGTGTACCGACAGGGATTGACATTTATTGTCGATCAACATGGAGCTCTTGCTTTGTGAAATGTCGTTTATGATAAAAGTGAAAGATAATGAAAGATAATGTACATGCTTGTTATGATGCAAGTAATGTTATGTACTATGGTGGTATGTATGGTCATTATATGAAGGAAAACATTTATATTTTCTTATATTATTTAAAACTAGAACTCACTCAGCGAAGCTGACTTTTATGCATAATAGTTGGCAGGTAAACGCTGATGCTGTGGATGGCACACGAAGCTACTTGGGGAGCTATGGATGGCATTACTGTTTATGAAATCTTTATTGTAATTCAAGAACAAGTAACATGTTTTGGTTGCAATTAAAGGACAAATGTATGAGTACAATATGATTTCCAAGTTTCTAATGACGTCTATTTAATTCCCACTGCAATGTTTTGATTATTAAAAATGATTTTTTTGCTATGATTAACCAACTATGAGGTTTTCGGGAACGGGGCCTTACATTCTATTATATATATGTAAGACATAAAAGACATTTTACATTTGAGCTCCTAACCTAGGTACACATGTATCTACAAACTCCCCCTTGGACCTAGTTTACTCTATTGTCTAACATTCTTCATTAGCCCTTCAAGCTTCTTGTACTTCTCCTCTCTTATAGCTCCAACATGTATCTCAAACACGAAACAGAGCCTTATAACATTTTGGAATTGGAGGGCTTGTACAATGTCTTGCGAATCATAAAACAGTGGCCATTTGTACATGTGTATACATCATCAGCTGACAAGTTAGTTAGCCACATTGGGTCAAATACCCGAATAGTATCCATTTGTCCCTCTTTTTGCAAGACTATAACAGCTTCACATATTCTCCAATCATAGTACCACCATTTAAAGTATCGAGTGAAGTCTTGTGGCATTTCCTTTAGAGGATTCTTGACATTGTGCATGAAGGACTCCACTTCAGCACTATCTTTGGCTTTCCAGTAATGGCATCAACTTCAGACCGTCTGATGTACCTCATTGGTTGTTGAGGTTTGAAGTTGACCCACCTGGTGTGGTACTCTTTCTGCAATGCAGCCTCAAACCAGCCTGACATTTGCTTTGGGTTAGCATATATCAACTTCAGTTTGGCCAGCTGGTTGAGCTCAAAACCAGGAAGAGTCTTCAGGTCATGTGGGAATCTGAAGTACTCGATTCCCTTCTCCCTCTTGAGAACATAGACATTTAGATCCTCAAAATATGCCCACGCTATAATCTTTTGTGATAACTTCAGATGCTTCTTCACTTCGTAGAGCTTGGTGTAGGCACTCGGCTTTGGAGCAGTGCGTTGGGCTCAGATTTCTGCAAAACAAGCCGCCAATTCAGCCTTTTTGACATCAACATCTGCGTCTGAGGCTTGGGCTTGATCCTTATTTTTCTCTGATTCTTGCTCCATCTGATCCAGTTTTTCAAACGAATCACTGACGAGAGTGTCATCTAGATTGGGGACGACATTTCCCTCTCTGTCAGCATACTCTGGATAATGCTAGACTGTGACGTATTCAATCTTTATCTCGTCCACATCATTAAGCTTGTCATCACTAGCCATGTCAACAGTAGGGGCATCCTTGACTATTTCATCCGGATTTAGTTGGAATATCTCCGCTAGTTGCTCAACAGTAAGGTCATGAATTATTTCTCCTTCTTTAGGAGTATAACTCACAGTCCTCCTAACAATCCCTTGCAAATCAAGTATCATAGTGAATTAAGACTTGATTTGCTGTAAGGGAGCAACATCGTACTGGTCTTGCTGAGTTGGTTGATCTGCATGATTTAAACATTTAACACATCAATCATTTGCCAATAATCAAGGCACTTAAATAGCAACTATATATATAAATGTTAAGTACATAAGTTAATACATGATTTAATTACACAAGATTTAAAATTACATCAACATCTAAATATTACTTTTATCTTGAATCATGGGCTCTTCTTCTGTCGGGGTCGAGGACGAGGCTCCCTGATCCTGTGACTTCTTGGAGCGTCTTTCTCTGTTTTGTGTGGCAGCTGATGCACCCGCATCATCTCCTTCCTCATCATCTCCTCCTCTTCCTCTCCTGCTCCTTCATTATCTCCTTCGTCTGTCTCATCCTCATCACCATCCTCATTATCGTCATCCTCATCCTCATCATCATCATCATCATCATCATCATCTCCCTCTCTGATCTTGAGAGGCTCATTGTAACACACGGTTATTCTTTAAAAAGAAAAAAAAGATAAGAGTTGAAGAATAAAGAAAGGAATGTCAATAAAGCCCAAGTTGAGGGGTTAAAAGTATAAAAAGACAAAAGTACACAAAAGTTGGTGTAAAGGTGGGCATGGCCGTCCACCCTCACTTCACATCACTACTTTTCTTTGGTTTAGAGAAAAGAGCAGAGAAACACTCTCGGTTGAAGAAGAAGAAAAGAAGAGATTGAATTCAAGGTAAGAATTCAAGGTTTTTTAAGTGTTTATGACGGGTTTTATCTCGGTTACATGCTTATGTGCTTATATGCTGGTGTGTGTGTCCGTGTGTGTGTGTTTTGGTGTGTTTTAGGTGTTTGAACTTATTTGCAAAAAGGGTTAGAAGGAAGATACACCTAAGTTGCACCAGGTGAGTTCTAGACCCCGGTTTTACTTGTTTTAAACTCTCTTTGGGGCTGAAAATGTATTAAAATGATTTTACAATGTTTATGTATGTATACCCGTATGTATTATGCATGCTGGATGCTTATAGGTTGTTCATGTTTAGAATAGCCTTGGTAAGCTTAGAACAGATAGGCTTGATGATTGGGTTTGAAAACATCCTAGAAACATGTTGTACAAAAGGTTCATGCGCCTAAATAAGGTCCATGCACCTGAAATTTGCCTTAGAAATGATAAGTGTATCTCATGCGCCTGAACAGTAGTCCATGCACCTAGAAAATTAGTCACACGCCTAAGTGTAGGGCCATGCGCCCCAATAGTACCCATGCGTCTGAATATTTCCATGCGCTTAAGTTTCCATGTGCCTGAATAACCCATGCATCTAAGTGTCCATGCGTCCGAATGGTCATACGCCCGAATTATGTCCATGTGCCTTAATTGTTCATGCGCCTAAGTGTTAAAGTAGCTAAGTGTTAGCCTGATGCGCCTGCATAGTGATGAAGCGCCCAAACAGGGCCCATGCGCCCAAATAGTGTCTAAGCGCCTAACACTTAGAATTTATACAGAATTCTTGAGAGTTTGTGCTCTTAGGTTTTGACCTAGGTTTCACTAGGGTTTATTAATGATGGGTTTCATGTATGATTATGATTGCCTTATGATTGTTCCTTATTATTATTGCTATTATTATTACTTATAGTGTGTGACTTTACGTGGTATGTTTGTTATCGTAACGTAAAGTATATTGTAATAATAAAGAGAAGAGCAATAAAGAAGAGAAGAGGAACATTAATAAAATGTTAACAAGTCTTGCAAGCTTACAGGAGGTACACGACATTGTTGTCGTTAGCTCAACTGTGCTGCGGGTTAGCTACCCTATTATGCACATAGGGTTAGTCAATTGAGATTGGCAGGACCTTTGCAACGTACCTTAGGTGATTGGGTCGGCCTTGTATATAGTAAACAGAACCCTTTTTAGCGATATAGATAGCCCATCACCAGTTTTCACCGTGCATATAGTTTAGGGTATTGCTCATTGGTCCATACAGATAATGAAAGATAAAGATAAAAGATTACAAAACATACAATGTGTACAGTAAAGAGAACGAACAAATCTGTTCAAATAGTTAATGCGTGCTCGCCTACAAAGATAAGAGTTGTATTTCACAGATAGAGTATTTTTCATATACAACATAGAGAAAGTATTTTATTACTTTTAAAACTAGAACTCACTCAGCAACGCTGACTTTTATACATTTTTAGTTGGCAGGTAATTATTGCCGAGGATGGCACAAGGGTGAAGCTACTCGACAGGGAAAGACTGACATCCATTCATATTTATTATGGCTATTGTTTTGTAATGCAATTAAACAGTTCTTTTGTAATCGATTAAACAATAGTGTATTGCTTAACAACAGTGTTTTAATGAAATGAATGGTTTTTGTTAAAATGATTCCGCTGCTTAAGTTTGTAAAATTTATAATGTTTTAAGGTATTTAATGCTTTGAATGGCCAATTGTGAGGTCTCCGGGAGCGGGGCCTTACAAGTTGGTATCAGAGCCAAAGTTTAAGAGAATTGGGTTAAATAAAATTTTTAAAACCTAAACTTAAACTGAAAATGGGACAAATGGAGGGATGTTAGCCCGAGTAGCTACGTGCCATCAGGTATGTCTTTTCTTAATGATAACCGGTATTATGTGCGCATGCTATTTGATTTATGTGCTCTTAGTAGATTTAGATACTGATTAAGTCAGGATAGGAAATGCTTGGGGTATGAAGAGTAAAGTAAGTGGCTAAGCAGAACTGGCCACTGTAATTGGGGACTTACTATACTTGACATAAACTGAGTTATTACCTTGAATGACCGCGTTAGTGTTTGAATCTTATAGTGTGTTAGAAGATGGCTGGACAGAAATCTTCCAAGGCTCCTAGAGGCAGAGGCCGTCCACATGTGACCAGGAGAAGTGCTAAGACTCCTGAGAGGACCCATGAGAACCCTGAGGTCCATGCCCGGAGCAAAGAGAACGAGAATGCTAGCTTGAATGCCTCGGATAGGGAGGCGATTGCTGATGAGGTACACCAGGTCATGCAGACAGTCTTACCGTCTGTAGTGACTGAAGTCATCACGGCTGTGAGACGCGAGGAGAGGAAGGAGAAGGAGAATAGAAAGGGATCAATGGGCAAGGGAAGCATAAGGGAGGAGGAACAACCAGAGTCTGAGGTTGTGTTGTCTGATGAAGAGGAGGATGATGTAGTGGGGGCAGCAACCGGAGGATGCAGTTATGGGGTGTTCCACAGGTGTAAGCCCCCGACCTTCGATGGCAATGGCAATGCTACAGCCGCTCATCGCTGGGTGAGGGAAATGGAAGCCGTCTTGGAAATCAGTGAGTGTCGCGAAGACCAGAAGGTGAAGTTCGCAACTCACTATTTCGTTGATTCAGCGCTGTGTTGGTGGGACAATATTGTCCAAGCTGAGGGTGCCAGAGCCATCAGGAAGATGCGATGGGAGGATTTTAATAAGTTGGTTATTAAGGAGTTCTGTCCTCACCGGGAGATGGACAAGGTTGAGTGGGAGTTCTTGCAACTTGAAGCGGGGACCATGACCCACTAGCAGTACACCACTAAATTCAATAAGATGGAAAGGCTGGTGCCAGATCAGGTGACGCTAGTATCAAGGAAGATCAAGAGGTACATCTAAGGACTACTGGCTGACATTCGCAGGCACCTGATTGCTGCACAGCCAGGTACCTTTCGATCGGTGGTGGATTTGGCGGGCAGGCTGTATGATGAGTGAGGGGAGATTGTGGTAGAGGTAAAAAAGATGAGTGGGGATGGTAAGAACTGGAATGGGAAGAGGTTTGGACGTTGTGGTTTTACTCTAAACAACAAGAAGATGAAGGTGGACGACCGTGGGGTGTCGTCAAGATCAGGGCTGAGAAGGTGTGACAAATGTGGACGGGAGCATACCGGTAAGTGCAGGATGGGAATGAATGTATGCTTCAGGTGTGGCAAGCCTGGCCACATCGCTAGAGACTGTAAGAAGCCGAGGGCGGAGAGCTCTGGAGCGGAGAAGAAGAAGCCGGAGGAAGGAGGGCAGAGGGCAAGTGCTAGAGCTTACACTATGACTCGAGAGGAAGCTAGAGCTGATCCCGACGTTGTGTCAGGTATGTTTCTAGTAAACCAAATTTGTGCCTCTGTATTGTTTGATTCTGGTGCTAGTAGGAGTTTTATTTCCACTACTTTCTGTGTTAAGTTGCCTATTAGTAGTAAAAATGTCAGTGAACCATTCGACATAGAAACCGCTATTGGCAAGTCCACGATGATTACTGATGTGATAGAGGACTATGCTATAGAACTAAAAGGTCATAGGTTTGCTGCTAGGTTACATGTGATGCCCCTAGGTGGATTTGATGTAGTACTAGGGATGGACTGGTTAGCAACCTATGAAGCAAACATCGTATGTCGCAAGAAAATGATTCGATTAGTTGCGTCTGATGGGAGTTTGGTTACGATTCATGGAGATCGCGTTACTACGATCCCGAAGATGATTTCGATGGCGGTGGCGGGGAGGTACATGAAACGTGGATGTAGTGCCTACTTGGCATATGTAAAAGATGTGGATGTGTCGGTATCGCAATTACCCGAGGTACCAGTGGTGTGTGACTTTTAGGACGTATTCCCAGAAGACTTACCCGGCGTGCCACCGGATCGCGAGATTGAGTTCCAAATTGATTTGATACCCGGTGCTCAACCCGTTGCCAAAGCATCATATCGATTAGCTCCTACTGAGATGAAGGAACTCATGAGCCAATTGCAGGAGTTGATGGATAAGGGATTCATTCGACCGAGTATCTCTCTGTGGAGTGCTACGGTATTGTTTGTAAAGAAAAAGGACAGAAGTATGTGAATGTGCATCGACTACCGAGAGCTGAACAAGTTGACGATGAATAATCGGTACCCGTTACCAAGGATTGACGACTTGTTTGACCAGCTCCAAGGTGCCAGTTGGTTCTCGAGAATAGATCTACGATCTGGCTACCATCAATTGAAGGTGAAGGAACAAGACATTCCTAAGACAGCTTTCCGTACGTGTTATGGACACTACAAGTTCCTCGTTATGTCGTTTGGTCTAACTAACACGCCAGCTGCCTTTATGGATTTGATGAATTGGGTGTGCCGGCCTATGTTGGATAGATTAGTGATTGTGTTCATTGATGATATTCTGATCTACTCGAAGAGCGAAGAAGAGCATGCCGGTCACATTCGGGAGGTGTTGGAAACATTAAGAAGGGAGAAGTTGTATGCCAAATTCTCCAAGTGCGCGTTCTGGTTGCGCAAAGTTCAATTCTTGGGTCATGTGGTGAATCCTGATGGAATCATGATGGACCCGGCTAAGGTGGATTCAGTGATGCAATGAAAGTCTCTGAAAACGCCATCCGAGTTTCGTAGTTTCTTGGGGTTGGCGGGATATTATCCAAGGTTCATTCAAGACTTTTCCAAGATCGCTTCTCCACTAACCAAGTTGACCCGAAAGGATGTAAAGTTTATACAGGGTCAAGATCAAGAGCAAGCATTCGAGGAGTTAAAGGCAAGGTTGACTCAAGCTCATGTTCTGTCATTACCCGAAGGAAGCGAGGATTTGGTGGTTTATTCAGATGCTTCCTACTCAGGGTTGGGGTGCCTGTTAATGCAGAGAGGGAAGGTTATAGCCTATGCATCCTGACAGTTGCAAGTTCATGAGGTCAATTATCCCACTCATGACTAGGAGCTAGCAGTCGTGGTCTTTGCATTGAAGATTTGGAGGCACTATCTCTACGGGACGAAGTGCACCATTTTCACTAACCACAAGAGCTTGAAGTACTTCTTCGATAAAAAAGATCTAAACATGAGGTAGAGGAGGTGGTTGGAGCTCATAAAAGAGTATGATTGCGAGATCCACTATCATCCGGGCAAAGCCAATGTGGTGGCTGATGCTTTTAGCCGAAAGGAGAGGCCCGAGCCAATTCAAGTGAAAGCATATCAACTAATCATAACCTCCGATGTGATGAAGCAAGTCAAAGAGCTTCAAGATGAGGCACTGAAAGAAGATCATCTTAACTCTGAAAGGATGAGAGGTCTGGTTGGGGAATTAGGTGAAAACACACTTGGTGTTAAAACTCGATTTGGACGGGTGTGGATTCCTCATTTTGGGAATCTACGTGTGAAGATTATGGATGAAGCCCACAAGACTCGATACTCCATTCATCTTGGTGCCACGAACATGTATCAAGATATGAAGAAATATTATTGGTGGCCGGGTATGAAGCGTGATGTGGTGGAGTATGTGAGTAAGTGCCTTACTTACTTACAGGTGAAGACCGACCATCAGAAGCCGTATAGGAATATCCAACCTTTGGATAAACCAGAATGGAAGTGGGAACACATCACCATGGATTTCATAACGAAGTTGCCACGTACTCCGAAAGGGTACGATGCCATATGGGTGATTGTTGACCGTGTGACGAAGAGTGCTCACTTCCTACCGATCCGCGAGACATATTCATCTGAGAGGTTGGCAGATCTATTTATCAAGGAAATTGTAACTCATCACGGTGTGCCGGTGTCTATTGTATCTGATCGGGACACCCGGTATAAGTCTAAATTTTGGAAGAAATTCCACGACGTGATGGGGACGAGGTTACATATTAGCACGGCTTATCATCCCCAAACTGATGGTCAGTCAGAAAGGACCATTCAGAAACTGGAAGACATGCTTCGGGCATTTGTGATTGATTTTGGGGGAAGTTGGGATGACCACTTACCGTTAGCTGAATTCTCGTACAACAACAACTATCATGCCACCATTGGTATGCCACCATATGAGATGCTATACGGTAGGAGATGCAGAACACTTGTTTGTTGGGGTGATATTGGTCAGAAGGAATTGGGGAGCGTCGAGGTAATTGAGGCTACGACCGAGAAGCTTGAGAAGATTAAAGCCTTCATGAAGGCGGCTAAAGATAGGTAGAAGTCGTATGCCGATAAATGACGCAGACCGATCGAGTTCCAGGTGGGTGACAGGGTTATGTTGAAAGTCTCACCTTGGAAGGGTATCATCCGATTCAAGAAACGAGGTAAGCTAAGCCCAAGATACATAGGACCTTTCCGAATCATTGCTCGAGTAGGAGAGGTGGCCTATAGATTGGAGTTACCAGATGAGTTAAGTGATATTCACCCGACATTCCATGTATCTCATCTGAGAAAGTGCTTAGCTGATGAAGACATGATTGTTCCACTGGAAGACATTGAAGTAGATGAAAGGCTCAATTATGTAGAGCAACCAATGCAACTATCGATCACAAAGAGAAGAGACTGAGGAATAAAATGGTTCCTCTTGTGCGTGTACAATGGAAGCACAGGAAGGGATCCGAATCTACATGTGAGACTGAGGAGGAGATGAGGCAGCATTATCCTCATCTGGTTGAGGAATAACAGGTTTCGAGGACGAAACCTATTTAAAGGGGTGGACTTGTAACATCTGGTTATTCTTTAAAAAGAAAAGAAAGATAAGAGTTGAAGAATAAAGAAAGGAAATGTCAATAAAACCCAAGTTGAGGGGTTAAAAGTGTAAAAAGGAAAAAAGTACACAAAAGTTGGTGTAAAGGTGGGCATGGCCGCCCACCCTCACTTCACATCACTACTTTTCTTTGGTTTAGAGAGAAAGAGCAGAGAAACACTCTCGGTTGAAGAAGAAGAAAAGAAGAGATTGAATTCAAGGTTTTTTTAAGTGTTTATGACGGGTTTTATCTCGGTTACATGCTTATGTGCTTATATGCTAGTGTGTGTGTGTTTTGGTGTGTTTTAGGTGTTTGAACTCATTTGCAAAAAGGGTTAGAAGGAAGATACACCCAAGTTGCACCAGGTGAGTTCTAGACCCTGGTTTTACTTGTTTTAAACTCTCTTTGGGGCTGAAAATGTATTAAAATGATTTTACAATGTTTATGTATGTATACCCATATGTATTATGCATGTTGGATGCTTATAGGTTGTTCATGTTTAGACTAGCCTTGGTAAGCTTAGAACAGATAGGCTTGATGATTGGGTTCGAAAACATCCTAGAAACATGTTGTACAGAAAGTTCATGCGCCTAAATAAGGTCCATGTGCCTGAAATTTGCCTTAGAAATGATAAGTGTATCTCATGCGCCTGAACAGTAGTCCATGCGCCTAGAAAATTAGTCAGACGCCTAAGTGTAGGGCCATGCGCCCCAATAGTACCCATACGTCTGAATATTTCCATGCGCCTAAGTTTCCATACGCCTGAATAAACCCATGCATCTAAGTGTCCATGCGTCCGAATGGGTCATACGCCCGAATAGTCCATGCGCCTGAATTGTTCATGTGCCTAAGTGTTAAAGTAGCTAAGTGTTAGCCGGATGCGCCTGCATAGTGATGAAGCGCCCAAACAGGGCCCATGCGCCCAAATAGTGTCTAAGCGCCTAACACTTAGAATTTATTACAGAATTCTTGGGAGTTTGTGCTCTTAGGGTTTTGACCGAGGTTTGACTAGGGTTTATTAATGATGGGTTTCATGCATGATTATGATTGCCTTATGATTGTTCCTTATTATTATTGCTATTATTATTACTTACAGTGTGTGACTTTACGTGGTATGTTTGTTATCGTAACGTAAAGTATATTGTAATAATAAAGAGGAAGAGCAATAAAGAAGAGAAGAGGAACATTAATAAAATGTTAACAAGTCTTGCAAGCTTACAGGAGGTACACGACCATGTTGTCGTTAGCTTAACTGTGCTGTGGGTTAGCTACCCTATTATGCACACAGAGCCAGTCAATTGAGATTGGCAGGACCTTTGCAGCGTATCCTAGGTGATTCGGTTGCCTTGTATGAGTAAACAGAACCCTTTTGAGGGATATAGATGGTCCATCACCATTTTTCACCGCGCATACAGTTTAGGGTATTGCTCATTGGTCCATACAGATAATGAAAGATAAAGATAAAAGATTACAGAACATACAAGGCATACAGTAAAGAGAGAAACAGTATCTGTTCATATAGTTAATGCGTGCTCGCATACAAAGAAAAGAGTTGTATTTCACATAAAGAGTATTTTTCATATACAACATACAGATGGTATTGTATTACTTTTAAAACTAGAACTCACTCAGCAACCCTGACTTTTATACATTTTCATTTGGCAGGTAATTATTGCTGAGGATGGCACGAGGGTGAAGCTACTCGGCAGGAAAAGACTGACATCCATTCATACTTATTATGGCTATTGTTTTGTAATGCAATTAAAATTTTCTTTTGTAATTGATTAAACAATAGTGTATTGCTTAACAACAATGTTTTAATGAAATGAATGGTTTTTGTTAAAATGATTCCGCTGCTTAAGTTTGTAAAATTATAATGTTTTAAGGTATTTAATGCTTTGAATGACCAACTGTGAGGTCTTCGGGAACGGGGCCTTACACTCATCTTCAGTGCCTTTGAGTCTGAGCATCATGGACTTGTTTGCAGTCTCCAACTCCCCAATCCTTTTGGCTGATTGGTCATTTAGCTCCTTGAGTTGGGCGATCTGCTGGGCCTGCTGAGATATCTGCTGAGCTTAGGTAGCATTAAGCTCCGTAAGCTGACGTAGTTATGCAGCTCTCTCCTGATCAGCTGCCAACAGCTTCAGCACCATTATGTTGAGTGCTGATAGCTGTTCCTCTACCCCAATATAGGGCAGATATGATCTTGTACTGAAGGATGGGTGGGACGATGGTCCAGCTTGGTGGCTGGTGGTGGTAGTGGTGGAAGTGGTGAAGATGGTTGGTGGTATATGAGTGAGTGGAGTTGTAGTAGTGGTGGTGGGTGAGGTAGTGGTAGGTGGAGATGTGGTAGTAAAGGTGGGTGGTGTTGTAGTAGTGGTGGTTGGTGAGGTAGTGGTGGTGGTGGTGGGTGAGGTAGTGGCGGTGGTGGTAGTTGTGGTGGCAGTAGGGGAAGAGGCTGTGATCAACGTGTACCTCCGTCTCTTGGGCTTCATCCCGTGGGGTTGAGCCATCCTCTTTTTCCTTGAAGCCCTCGAGGAGGATGCTCCCCTTATGATGCTGGATAGAGCTAGGGTGTAGGAAGGATCAGTCATAGTCTCCCCAGACTCGCCCGGGCATCCACCAACAGCCTGAATCCCTCGTTCGGTGGCACAAACTTGCTGCCCACCGTACGAGTCAATGGCTCCTCATCTTCCTCCTCCTCCTCAGGAGGACAGAAATTCTGATGGAAACCAGTTGTAGTTGCATCTCCATGAGTGGGTGGTGGAGGTGGAACATCTGTAGTGGTGGCCCTAGATGAAGTGGGGCCAAAGTCACCACCATCACCACTGTCATCATCATCAGACTCATCAATGGGGAGCACAATCTGCTCAGTATCTGAGTCGCTGTCATCGTGGCACCACTTCCTTCGTGAAGGCACCACATAGTCCTCACGGGCCAGATGCCCAAAGAGCCGCCTGACAAGGGGTTTCACCTGCTTCCCCCTGTACATCTTCATCCTGCCCAAGGTGGTATCATCCATCACCTCGAGCACCATGACATCCTCCTTCCTTCTGCTTTGGCAGTGAAGGGAGCTTTTGGTCAATGATCATCTGCATAAAGCGAGGGTACATGCAAAAGCCCTCCTTGCCCTTCGCCTCAATGTTCTCCACCAGGTAGGTGAAGATCATCCTGGAGAAGTTGAACGGATGGTTTAGCACCAACGCCATGTAAGTGTTCTGAATCTGATCAGATAGCTCATCGAAGCCTCCTTTCCTGGAGGAAATGCACTTAAGTAGAACATGGGCCAAGAACTTAAATTGGGGGCACAAGTTGCTCTTGTTGAGCACACCTGTGGTGATATCCCCCGAGTACTTGGCCTGCAGAAAATAGCCTCGTACCATCAGTGGGTGTAGTTGTGTTGGGCAGTCAGCATCGTCCCCAAACTTTAAGACTGTCCTAAGATCGTCCTTAGTGATCTCTATATCCTAACCGAAAATGGAGCTCCTGATACAGTGGGGCTCTGAGGACCTGTCGACAACCGCGCTTTCCAAGAAAGCCTGAGAACTGACCGGTATGGCGTGCACGGAGTCGATATAGCATGGAAGATCCTCGATCTCCGTAGGAATTTAATATTGCCCAAGAAATCAGCCGCATTACATGAGGTCAGATCCAGATGTGCCCAAATGTTGTGCTTAGTGTGCATGGGCCAACGACTCGTCATCTGTTACACAATGCAAATAAACGTTAGTGTGTCAATGGGTGACAATTTGATTCATTTGACTTGATATCTTCTGTTCTGTCGTGCGAATGAATTGTGCGACTGAGCTTTAGTCGTGCGATTGAGCTCATACGTACGACTGAGCATGTGACTAGGCTTAGTCGTATGCTATCCTATGCGTTTACACCAATCGTGCGACTGACCTCATACACATGGTTCAGTCGTGCGATTGAGCCATTCTCCCAGCTCAGTCATGCGATTGAAGTTCATCAGGGTGTCCATTCGCCTGACAGACTGTTTGTTCAATTCAAATTCAAATTTTCAGCAAAACTTAATGTTAGACGTTGTGGTTTGGCTCATTAGTCTTGCAAATAACCGATATAACACCTAATAACCTTTAATTGAAAAATGTACTTAGTTTATTGGTTTCTTAGGCAAACTAAGTCTCGGTTCTGTTTAGAGCTTAAATTTGATCATTAGGCACAAATTGATGGACATTTGAGTGGATTACATCGCGCATTACCTGTACAATCACTGGTAATCGTCAGTACACAACAATCAAATGAAAATCGGGCAGAGTAACGGTAGAGTCGTGCGATTTGGGGGTGATTTGGGAGTGATGGATGACTGCGATCGACTCCCCTTCCTTTAATACTAGGGTTTCCTCGAGTCGTGCGACTGAGCCCAGTCGTATACTTGATTCGCGCGATTGAGGCTCAGTCGTGTGACTGGCACAGTCGGTCGCCTTCAATCGTGCGACTAGATGTCAGTTGTGCGACTGTGTCATTCGGTCACCTCCATTCATGCGATTGAAGTTTATTTTTGTGAACCAATTGTGTGAGTTTACTCATGCTGATGGTCCAATCGCATGTCTGGGCCTTACATGTGTTTTAGTCGTGCAGTTGGGCTCATATGTATGGTTCAATCGTACGGCTGGTCCATACTCATGGTTCAGTCGTGCGAATGGGCTCATACGTATGGTCCAATTGTACGGCTGATCCATACTCATGGTCGAGTCATGCGAATGGCCTCATACTTATGATTTTGACTTTATGACCATTTGACACTTAACCCTTTTAACTTAGATAAAACATTTCAAGCATTCGATCATCATAGATATGACCATTTTAACTTCGAGAACTTTTGATCACCTCATATGTGATCCTTTTAACCTTAGAAAACCCGTTTGGTCACCTCAGACGTTACCCTTTTTAGTGATTAAATTCCCGACAGAATTCCAATGCACAGTCCGACGTTCAACAGCTAAACTGACAAAAATTAAACAAATGAAACAACTAGAACTAAAAGGCAAAATTAGAATATATTTATTTATTTATTTATTTTAATTTTGTGTGAGGTGGAAATCCTGAGATAAATATCTAGCAGATTTATTTCTCGAACAGACAGCTTCAAATTTTTTTGATCATAAGTGGAACGATTCATTATGGAATCATACAGGTAAATCAAATCATTCGGGACATGTTACCAAAACCTTTTGATGCTAGATTCTTGTTTTCATCGAGAGTCATTAGCAAGTCTAGGAAATCATACTAGTGCCACAAGATGCACAAAGTGGTTTGGACTTTCAAGAGTTGCAACCACGATGATTGTCAGTATACTTGTCCTCTTAAATCCATTCATAGACTTTTGACACAGACTGGTGATGATTTAAGGTTTAGTTATTTCAACAAGCATTTGTGGATCCCACGCCTATAAGGTAATCAACATTCATCAGGATATTTTTGAGCGGTCTATGGGTAGTGTTCAAGAAGAAACTATTCTAGAGCTTTCAAAGAGATGCTAAACCTCAGGTCAGTGCCACCACACAGCAGAGAGGCACAACCAACAATGAATTCTAGAATATTTAGGTTTTGCTTATCCTCAGGGCAGTGCCACCGCACAGCAGAGAGGCACACAACCTATCTTCTTGTTTGAGCAATTTTATTCTTTTTGCACAGATCACACCAAAAACATAAGTTATTAGTTTGATTGCTTTTTGCATTTTTGATGTGCTTTGCTCATTTTATGGTCATCCGCATACATTTGTGGCGTTTATTTTGCTCGTCACCCCTTATTGGAACTTTGTTGATTGTGTTAACCAGGGATAAGATGATAACCCACAGCTTGTTGTACAACTTAGTTTGAACTTGACATCACCAACGAGGTCTACTTATCTATTGTGTTGAATCTACCGACACATCAGCAAATGGTTTAGCAACCTCTAGGTCTACTTTCTCCGTGTTACCTTAGTAGTAGCTAGTTTTACTATCATTTTTCCTTTTATTGTTGCTTAGAATTCTCAGACTTATACTTCGAATTTTATTTAGATAATTTCTTCTTTTAAAGTACCAAACTATTTGTTCCTGTGTACTATCATTTTCCATAGTTATTGAATCAGTATCACAGATACGATCTCATTACTTTTAGCTAGACTGTCCTCCTCCCTCGTTTTTTTATCTTTTATGTACTGAAATTAAAACAACTAAAATTAATACTACCTTAACCTATTCTCCCCCTAAAATTCTAAAACCGAAAAGTTTTGCGTTTATAATTTTAATAGGCAAAAAAATAACATAATATAAAATAAAATAAAAAATAAAGGTAAAAATGAAGTCTACTTGTCGGACTAAGTACTGTCATCGTTGGAAATCACATCACTTTTCTTTTCAACGCCGTTGACCTCTAACAGATATAGAAAATGTGGTTTATCAAAGGCTTTTATGTAGAGATCGGTGCGTTGAATATCCGAATTTATTTTAACAACATCGATCAAATGCTTTTCAAAACAATCACGTATAAAGTGATATTTAATTCCGATGTGTTTGGTTTTAGGATGTTGGACCGGATTTTTAGTGACGGCAATAGCAGCAGAATTATCAACATAAATAGGAGTGTTAGAAAATTGCAAACCGTAATCCCGCATTTGCTGTTGAATCCAGATGATCAGTGAACAATAACTTGCAGTAGCAACATATTCAGCTTCACAGGTTGACAAAGCAATCGATGCCTGCTTAGGTAACTAATCTTCTCCCAAAGAATTGACATCCCACTGATGCTGACTTGTAGTTCATTTTGCAACTGCCATAATCGAAGCCACTATTGTTAGTACCGTTTTCGGTACGGAGTACTAACTGATTTGCGCGTGTACCAAACCAAATAGTGCGGAATCCTATTTGTTTGGCGATCCAATCAGTGAGAACACTAGTATAATCAATCAAAGAATGAAACTAAATGTTAAGAATGATAGTAGGATGATTTACTGCGATCAATGAACTTGGAACATGTGTTCTACGGTCTCTGGATGACTAGGATACAATTTAGTGCGTAGGGATTCGAATTGTTGTGTTTTCCACGAATTAAGTGGTATTTATAGCTTAGGGTTTTCCATTCGTGTGACTGAACCATTCGCATGGTTCCGTCGTGCGATTGAAGCATGTGGTTGATCCATCCACACGACTGAAGGTCCAGTCATGCGACTGAGTCAATCTCATGTTACACTCGTGCGACTGATCTAGTCTCCTGGTCCAGTCGTGCGACTGGTTCATTAGCATGAAGTATTCGTGCGTATGGTCCATTAGCATGGTCCATTCGCATGAGAACTTCACATGATTAAGTTTAAGCATGTTTCTCAATCATTATTGACTAAGAACTATGTAAACAACCACAAACCTATATAGTTAGTTCAATATGCGTTAACACACAATAATCAATGAAATATTAAACATTATAAGCATCACAAACACATTATATTTCATTCATACCCATTCTGTTACATATACGTAAGACATGAAAGACATTTTACATTAAGCTCATAAACTAGGTACATATGTATCTACAAACTCCCCCTTGGACCTAGTTTACGCTATTGTCTAACATTCTTCATACTTCTTGTACTTTTCCTCCCTTGTAACTCCTGCATGTATTTCGAATGCAAAGCAGAGTCTTATCACGTTTTGGAACTGGAGGGCTTGTACAATGTCTTGCGCGTCATAGAACAGTGGCCACTTGTATAAAGTGTAGATATCGTCAGAAGACAAGTTAGTTAGCCATGTTCGGTCAAATACCCTGATGGTTTCCATATTTCCATCTCTGTTCAGAACTATGACCGCCTCACCTATTCTCCAGTCATAGTACCACCACTTGAAGTGTGGAGTGAAGTCATGTGCCATTTCCCTTAGAGGGATTCTTGACATCGTGCGCGGAGGACTACACTTCAGCACTATTTATGGCTTTCCAGTAATGGCATCAACTTCAGACCTTCTGATATTCCTCTTTGGTTGTTGAGGTTTGAAGTTGGCCCATCTTGTGTGGTACTCTCTTTTCAAAGCAGCTTCAAACCATCCTGACATCTTTCTTGGGTAAGCATATAACAGTTTCAGTTTGGCCAGCTGGTTGAGCTCAAAACCAGGGAGAGTCTTCAGATCGTATGAGAATCTAAAGTACTCTATACCCTTCTCCCTCTTGATAGCATAAACATTAAGATCTTCAAAATATGCCCACGCTATGATCTTTCCTGACACCTTCAGATGCTTCTTCACTTTGTAGAGCTTGGTGTAGGCAGTCGGCTTTGGAGCACTGTGTTGGGCTCCGATCTCTGCAAAACATGCGGCCCATTCAGCCTTTTTGATGTTGACATCGGCGTCCGAGGCTTGGGCTTGATCCTTATTCTTCTCCGACTCTTGCTCCATCTTATCTAGTGTTTCAAATGTATCATTGACAAGAGTGTCACCCAGATTGGGGACAACATTACCTTCTTTATCAACATACTCTGGATAGTGCTGAGCAGTGACGTCTTCAATCTCTATCTCGTCCACATCATTAAGCTCATCATCACTATCTATGTCAACTGTAGGAGCATCCTTCACTATTTCATCTGGATTCAGTCAGAATATCTCAGCTAGTTGCTCATCAGTAAGGTCATGAATTATTTCTTCTTCTTTAGGAGTATAACTCACAGACCTTCTGACAATCCCTTGCAAATCAAGTATAATTGTCAGTTGAGACTTGATTTGCTAAAGGGGAGCAACATCATACTCATCTTGCTGAGATGAATGATCTGGTTGATTTAAACACATAAATACATAAACCATTAGTCAATAATCAAGACAGTAAAACATTAACTAAATATAAACATTAGGTACATGAGTTTAATACATTATTCAAATACACATGATTTAAAATTACATAAACATCTAGGCATTACGTTTTTCCTGAATCATGTGCTCCTCTATAGTCGGGGCTGAGGTCGAGGCACCCTAATCTTGATTCTTCTTGGTCCGCCTCTTACTAGCTTGTGTGGAACCTGATGCAGATACATCACCTTCTTCTTCATCATCTCCTCCATCTTCTGCATCTTCATCATCTCCTTCCTCTGTTTCATCCTCATCATCATCCTCTTCATCATCATCGTCATCACCTTCGTCATCACAATCCCTTTCTCTTATCTTCAAAGGCTCATCCTTTGTTCCTTTAAGCTTGAGCATGATGGTCTTTTTAGTAGCCTCCAACTCCTCTATCTTCTTTGTTGATAGAACTTTATGCTCCTTGAGTTAGGTAATCTATTGACTTTGAGCAGCCATCTGCTGAGCATGATCCTCTATTAGCTGGGCTGCTGAGCGATCTGCTGTGCTTGGGCAGCGTTCTGCTCCACAAGTTGTTTGATTTGTGCAGCTCTTTCCTCGTCAGCAGCCCACAGCTTCATCACCATTCTGTTAAGTGCTGCCAGCTGATCCTCTACCCCAACAGAAGGTAGGGAGGATCCTATAGTGAATGGCTGGTGGGATGATGGTCCGGGCTGGTGGTTGGTGGTAGTGGTGGTGGCTGTGTGAATTTGGGTGGTGGTATATGTGTGGGTGGTGATGGGTAGGCTGTAGTGGTGGTGGGTAGGCTGTAGTGGTGGTGGGAGTAGTGTAGATAGGTGGTGGAGTGGTTGTGGTAGTGATGGTGGGTGAGTTGGTAGTAGTGGTGGTGGTAGCGGTCGTAGTGGGTAAGTGAGTGGTGGTGGTAGATATGGTGGCAGTGGTGGTGGAGGTAGGAATCAACGTGAACCTCCATCTTTTCGGCTTCATCCCATGGGGCTTAGCCATCCTCTTCTACCTCGAACCCTTTGAGGAGGATGCTCCCCCTGGGATGCTGGGCTGGTCTGGGGTATAAGTTGGATGTGTAGTAGTCTCCCCAGACGCAGCTTGGCGTCCTCCAACCGCCTCTATTCCACATTCGGTGGCAACCACCCTACTGCCCACTGTTCTTGTCAACGGCTTATCATCACCCTCCTCCTCCTCATCAGGTCTAAAATCCTAATGGAAACCTGCTGTGGTAGCCTCTCCTTAGTGGGTGGTGGAGGTGTAACGTCTATAATGGGGGCCCTAGATGAAGCGGGGCCAGAGTCTCCCCCATCACCACTGTCATCATCCCCTGACTCATTAGTGGGGAGCACAATCTCCTCCGTATTTGAGTCACTATCGTCGTGGCGCCACTTCCTTCGTGACGGTGCCACATAGTCCTCACAGGCCAGATGCCTGAACAGCCTTCTGACAGGGGGTTTCACCTGCTTCCCCCTATACACTTTCATCCTGCCCAAGGTGGTATCGTCCATTACCTCGAGCACACTGCGTCCTCCTTCTCCTTTGGTAGCTGTGGGAGCTTCTAATCAATAATCATCTGCATGAAGTGAGGGTAAAATCGCTCCTTCCCCTTCCCCTCGATGTTCTCCACCAGGTAGGTGAAGATCATCCTTGAGAAGCTGAATGGATGGTTCAGCACCAACACCACGTAGGCATTCTGAATCTGATCGGAAAGCTCATCGAAGCCTCCCTTCCTGGAGGCAATGCACTTAAGCAGCACATGTGCAAAGTACTTGAATTGGGGGCACATGTTGCTCTTCTTAAGCACACCTGCGGTGATGTCCCCCGATTACTTGGCTCGTAGGAAGCATCCACACACTGTCAGTGGGTGCAGTCGGGTCAGACAGTTGGCATCGTCTCCAAACTCTAAAATAGTCATGAGATCCTCCTATGTGATCTCTATAGCATGACCCAAGATAGAGCTCCTAATACGGTGGGGCTATGCGTTCCTATCGACAACCGTGCCTTCCCAAAAGACCTGCTGAAGTGATCGGTATGGTGTGCATGGAGTAGATATGGCACGGAAGATCCTCGATCTCCATAGGAAAGTGATAATGCCTGAGAAATCTGCACCATTCCTAGAGGTGAGATCTAGATAAGCACAGATATTGTGCTTTTAGTGCTCATTGGCCAACAACTCGTCATCTGTCACTCAATGCAAATAAACGTTAGTGTGTGTCGATGAGTAATAATTTGATTCATTTGAACTTGAAACTTTATGTTTTGTCATGCGAATGAACTGTGCGACTGAGATTTGGTCATGCGATTGAGCTCTTATGCATGACTGGGCATGCGACTTGGATCAGTCGTATGCTATCTCATGCGGTTACACCAGTCGTGCGACTGAATTCATACGCATGGTACAGTCGTGCGATTGAGCCATTCGCCCAGCTCAGTCATGCTACTGAAGTTCATCAGGGTGTCCATTCGCATGACAGACCGTTCAATTCAAATTCAATTTTGAGCAAAACTTAATGTTATACGTCGTGATTCGGCTCATTAGTTTCGCAAGTGACTGATATAACACCTAATATCCTTTAATTTCACAATATACTTAGTTTTATCAGTTTATTAGTCAAACTAAGTCTCGGCTCTATTTAGGGCTAAATTTAGTCAATTTGGGCACGAATCGATTGACATTTTAGTAGATTGCACCGCACTGTACCTGTATAACCACTGGAAATCGTCAGAACACAACAATTTCTAGTCTATAATGGTCAAATGAAAATCGGGCAGAGTAACAGTAGTGTCATGCGATTTTGAGGCGATTTGGGAGTGGTTAGCGACTGTGACCGACTCCCTCTCCTTTTATACTAGGGTTTCCTTCAGTCGTGCGACTAAGCCCAGTCGCATACTTAATTCGTGCGACTGAGGATCAGTCGTGCGACTAGCACAGTTGGTCACCTTCAGTCGTGCGACTACATGTCAGTCGTGCGACTGTGTCATTCGGTCACCTCCATTCATGCGATTGGTTCATTTTTGAACCAATCGTGTGAGATTACTCATGCTGATGGTCCAATCGCATGTTTGGGCCATGTGTGTGGTTTAGTCATGTAATTGGACTAATACGGATGGTCTAATCATACGGTTGGTTCATACTCATGGTCCAGTCATGCGAATGGGTTCATACGGATGGTCCAATCGTACGGCTGGTCCATACTAATGGTCCAATCATGCGAATGGGCTCATACGGATGGTCCAATTGTACGACTGGTCCATACTCATGGTCCAGTCGTGCGAATGGGCTCATACTTATGATTTTGACTTTATGACCGTTCATTCAATTATTCCTTTTAACTATAAATAAAACATTATGCCCATTCGATCATCACAGACATGACGATTTCAACTTTGAAAACTTTTGATCACCTCAGACATGATCCTTTTAACATTAGAAAACCTGTTTTGGTCACCTCAGATGTGACCCTTTTTAGTGATTAGATCCCAGACAGAATGCCAATACGTAGTCTGACTTTTAACAACTAAATTGACAAAATTAAACAAATAAAACTACTAGAACTGAAACACAGAAGTAAGACATCTTTTTGTAAATTTTGTGTGAGGTGAAAATCATAAGATAGATATCTAACAGATTTATTTCTAGAATACCAGCTTCAAGTTATTTTGACCATAAGTGAAACGATTCATTATGGAATCATACAGGTAAGTCAAATTATTCAGGACATGTTATCAAAACCTTTTGATGCTCGATTCTTGTTTTCATCGAGAGTCATTAGCAAGTCTAGGAAATCATACTAGTACTACAAGATGCACACAGTGGTGTTGACTTTCAAAAGTTGTAGCCACGATGATAGTCGGTATACTTGTCCTCTTAAATCCATACACAGACTTTTGACACAGATTGGTGATTGGTTTTAGGTTTAATTATTTCATCAAGCATTTGTGGATCCCATGCTTATATGGTAATCAACATTCCCCAGGAGATTTTTGAGTGGTCTACGGGTAGTATTCAAGAAGAAACTATTCTAGAGCTTTCAAAGAGTTGCAAAGCCTCAGGTCAGTCACCGCACAACAGAGAGGCGCAAACACCAATGAATTCTAGAATATTTAGGTTGTGCTTATCCTCAGGTCAGTGCCACCGCACAGCAAAGAGGCACACAACCTATCTTCTTGATTGAGTAATTTTTATTCTTTTTGCACAGATCGCACCAACAACATGGGTTATTAGCGTGATTGCTTTTTGCCTTTTTCATCATGTGCTTTGCTCATTTTATGGTAATCCGCACACATTTGTGGCGTTTATTTTGCTCGTCACCCCTTATTTGAACTCTGTTGATTGTGTTAAGCAGGGATAAGATGATAACCCATAGCTTGTTGAACAACTTAGTTTGATCTTGAAATCACCAACGAGGTCTACTTATCTATTGTGTTGAATCTATCGACACATCATCAATGGTCTAGCAACCTCTAGGTCTACTTTTTCCGTGTTACCTTAGTACTAGCTAGTTTTACTATCATTTTTCCTTTTATTGTTGCTTAGACTTCTCAGACTTATACTTCAAATTTTGCATTATAAACAATCTCTTCTTTTAAAGTCCCAAACTATTTGTTCCTGTGTACTATCATTTTCTATTATCATTGAATCAGTATCACAGAGACGGTCTCATTTCTTTTAGCTTGCCTGTCCTCCTCCCTCGCTTTTTTATGTACTGAAATTAAATACAACTTAACCTATTCTCCCCCTAAAATTCTAAAACCGAAAAAGTTTTGCTTTTAGGATTTTAGTAGGCGAAGAAACAAAAATAAAATAAAAACAAAATAAAATAAAAATTAAAAGTAAAATAAAATCTACTTGTCGGATTGAGTACTGTCATCATCGGAAATCACATCACTTTTCTTTTTAACGTCGTTGACCTCTAACAGATATAGAAAACGTGGTTTATCAAAGGCTTTTGTGTAGAGGTTAGCGCGTTGAAAATCCGTATTAATTTTAACTACATCGATTAAATTCTTTTCAAAACAGTCACATATAAAGTGATATTTAATGCCGATGTGTTTAGTCCTAGGATGTTGGACCGGATTTTTAGTTACGGCTATAGCAGCAGAAATATCAACAAATATAGGAGTGTTAGAAAATTTCAAACCATAGTCCCGCATTTGCTGTTGAATCCAGATGATTTGAGAACAACAGCCTGCCGCAACAACATATTCAGCTTCACAAGTTGACACTGCAACTGATGTCTGCTTCTTACACTACCACATGACTAAGCTTCTCCCAAAGAATTAACATCCCGCTGATGTTGACTTGTAGTTCATTTTGCAACAGCCGTAATCCGAGTCACTATACGCTGTAAGCTTGAAATCATCATCATGTGGATACCACAACCCGAGTGTTGGGGTACCCTTCAGATAACAAAATATCCTTTTGACTCCAATTTAGATGGTTGACTTTTGGTTTCGCCTGATATCTTGAGTAGAGACACGTTGCGTACATGATGTCAGGTCGTGAGGCAGTGAGATACATGAGAGATCCAATCATGCCTCGGTACATGGTAGCATATACCAGATCACCATTCTCGTCAGGTGCTATATCATGGTTTGTAGCAAGTGGAGTCCCAGCTGCGGAAGCGTTCTCCATATCAAATCGACTGTGAATATCGCCTACATACTTTTTCTGATGTAGAAATATCCCCTGTGGTGTCTGATCCACCTGTAACCCGAGAAAGAATTTCATCTCTCCCGTAGCACTCATCTCAAATTCAGCCTTCATTACTACTTCAAATTCTTTACATCAGTCTTTGTTCTTGGAACCGAAGATTATGTCAACAATATAGATTTGTACAAGCAGTAAGTCACCATCCTTCGCTTTGATAAACAATGTACAATCAATCACTCCTCTTCGAAACCCGTGTTTCACAAGATGAGTCGAGAGTTTCTCATACCAGGCTCTGGGGCTTGGTGAAGCCCGTATAGAGCCTTGTCCAATTTGTAAAATCTATCCCAATGATACAGATCCTCAAATCCCTTGGGTTGATTGACATACACTGTCTCTCGGATTTCATCATGAAGAAATGAACTCTTCACATCAAGCTGATAGACTTTAATCTTCATATACGATGCATAGGCTAGGAAGATACGGATTGCTTCCATTCTTGCCACGGGTGTAAACACTTCGTTGTAATCAATTCCCTTGACTTGTCGAAATCCTTGAACTACTAGTCGAGCCTTGTTTCTGATAATGACCCCTTGGTCATCCTTTTTGCATTATAAGACCCATTTAGTGCCAATGACCTTAGCACCTTTAGGTCTGTCCACCAGAGTCCACACACCTAACTTCTTAAATTGAAGAAGTTATTCTTGCATGGCACTTACTCATGCCTCATCGTTTAAGGAATCACTCACATATTTTGGCTCAAATTAAGACACAAAACATCAATAAACACCGTCGTGAGGGTAGCCTTTTTCCATGACTGAGGCATAATCAGCTGAATATAGCTGATTTCTTGTCTGTACTCCTGATTATACATCCCCTATGACATTGTCCAGAGGATGATAAACATTTAGACGAGATCCAAGAGTGGTGGGTACAACTACCTCATTATCCAGATTGTGAACCACAGGTTCAGTATCTAAGGCAGTGGGAGTATGGGGTTCCGAAGTGTCAGACGCATCAACATCTGATGCGTGTGTACTTGTAGTAGTAGGAAGACTGGCCTTGTGAACCAGATGTTTTTGAGTCTAGGGGTGGTTTGTTTAAGACATCATACATCATCTTTGCTTTGGGTTTGTTGTTTCTGCTATAAATTCTCCAATTTATGGTGCTAAATATATAGAGAGTGGTATTGTTGGCTTGTATATGGCAACATTTTCTTTTTTATGACTTTGAAACCACCTCTGAAAATATGAAACCTTAACCTTTTTGTCATTCTACATGTTGTAAAGAATCATGATAGGAGAATATTCATACTAGTTAAAAACCAAATAGATATTCCTTATCAATATGTAAGTGTATTAATAAATTCATGCTCCTGCATTAAAGAAGTTGTTTATATTACCAACATTATCTTTTATATTTCATTATGTTCTTATGTAGCATAAATATTTAGAAATTTCTTAGAGTATATTGGTTATGCTTCAAGCCTTAAAATAAAAAATGCCCTAAATCATTAGACAGGATCTTACTCGGGGGTCAAATAAAACTTAATAATTGTGGGATGTGTTTGATGATAAAAGGAGAAAGTTATAAAACCCAGATCACATGGTTGAGTTGCAAGTATGCAGCTAAGATTCTTCTCTCTGAAATCAATACGCATAGGCACGAGGTGGTTAAGGATGTTGAACAAAAAGGGGAAGAAACACAGGTTGTAAAGGCATCTACAAAAGTTAGTAAAGAGGTGTAACACCCGATTATTTATTTATTTTGAAGCCGACGAATAAAGAAGAAAAGAAATAAAGTCCAAAGCTGAGGGACCAAACTCGCCAACGAGAGAAAGTTGGGAATGTGGTGATATTTGTAGGGAGAGGGCAGCCATAACCCTCTCCCCACACTCACATTTTCAGCAAACAATAGAGGAGAAGAGAGAAAGAAGAGAAAAAGGGAGAAAATTTGGTTCGGGGAGCAAAATCGTTGAGAAGTGGGTCGAATCAAAGCTCTTCTCATTGTGGTCGTTTGTGTGAGTTCTAGGACCCCTCTTTTACACGTTTTTTAATGACTTGGGGCTGGAACACATCTGAAAATCGGGTTTTTGAGTGTGTATGTGTTTGACCCGTTTGTGTATGTGTGTGTGAGTGTATGATTCGTTTGGGTCATGCTTTTGAGCTTGTGTGTGCTTGAATGGTGTTGTGGTATGCATTCCTAAGGTTTAGGATTGGTGATTTGGGCTTAGAATGGGTTTAGATGAGTTTGGAGGTCGAAAATGGCAGATTAGGTTTGCGATGAACTGCATTCTGCACCAGCTAGGGCTAGGCGACCGAATGGAGGCCATACGGCCGATTGAGGTGCGATTGGGGTTCATTCGCACGATTGAGGTCCATTCGCATGACTGAGAGTTCATTCGCATGATTGGGAGCCCAGTCGCATAAATGCTCATTCGCATTAGTTCCATTCGCATGGGACTAATCTGCATGGAGTCCATCCGCATTAGTATCATTCACACAAATGGGTGTTCATCCGCATTGGTCCATTCACATGATGCTCAGTCGCATGGAGGCCATGCAACTGAAGGGTGTCCATATGCCCTAATAGGGCTATTGCACCCGAGGAAAAGCGTAGTTTAACTTCTGACTTTCGGGGGAAAGTGCAGATGTAAGTTTTTGACATAAAGGTTTCTGTATGTTCATATAAGATGACTGTTGAGGCCTTAGAGAGCATGTTGGGCATGATGATGATGATGATGTTGCATGATTATACATGTTATGTATGTATGATGTTGCCCTGTATGATGCAGATGACTGTGTATGTTATGTTCCTTATTATGTTATATGTTTATCTTTCCTTTGGCTTTACTTGTTACGTTAATGAACGAAATGAAAGTAGTATGTAACGTAAAGTGAAAGATAAAGAAAAGAAGAACATGAAGTTAGAATGCATGCATTAATGAAAGATGAAAGTAAAGAAAGTCTTGCAAGCAGAGTATGTCGGGACACGCCATTAAAAGGTGTTAGCCCAACGGTGTGCGGGTTCGCTACCCCAGGAGTATACACATCATGGTCTTTCTTTGTGATTGACCATTTGTATAGCCCCATTGTTGCATACCCTAGGTACCGTGATCAGAGGCGCAATGCACCGTTATAGCTGGTTTATGATAGACCTAGGTCTAATACCAGGAATAGCTGGGTATTGCATATAGCAGTGGTACACCTAAACTCTACCCTAGGTACTGTGATCAGAGGTGCGATGCATCATTATAGCTGGTCTATGATAGACCTAGGTCCAGTACCAGGAAATACTGGGTAAAGTTTATGGTTGAAGGAAAAGATAGAAGTAATGATGAAAGATTGAAAACATGAAAGATTAAAGAAGATAATAATGATATTATCTATGTGTATTTATGTTGTATGATCACATTAAAGTAAAGAACGGTTTTAACGAAAGAATAGTATGTTTTATTTTATAAAACTAGAACTCACTCAACAACGTTGACTTTGATGTGTTTCCAGTTGGCAGGTAGTGATTGCTGAGCGTGGCACGAGGTGGCTACTCAGCTCTTTTGGGATGACATCCATTTATTTAATGCTTTTGCGATGTAATGCAACAATGTATTTTACAATTGATTAACGATGTATTATTATGAAAAAGTCTTTATAATGAAAGAATGTGATGTCATTTTTGAATATTCCGCTGCAATATTTATGTAAGAGAAATGAAAATGTATGTTTTATGTGCAATGATTTACCAGCTGTAAGCGTCCCGGGAACGGGGCCTTACAACAGGCAACTTCAATGTTAAAAAGGACGTGGAAGAAAGCAAAGGTTGTTGTCTAGCTAAACAAATGAAAGAAAGGAAAGGGTAGGTGAGTTAGGTTTTTGTAAAGTCTTCTAAATGCACTTCACACATTTTATTTTGGTTGTTAACATTATTAGACTGCCATTTTATTTTGTAAAGTCTTCTAATGACATTATTATTTTATAATGCATGATGATTTCCACCCCATTTAACATTATTAGACTGCCAATTTATGTTGAAATTAAAAATTCCATTCTTAACTATGTATTTTGGTTGTTAATTTAATTAATTGAATACCGGTTAAGTTACATAAATAAATGTAGATAAAAAGATGTGGTTTCACAATGTTAAATCATTCTTATCTATAGTTCTAAATCTGCACATGTACATGTGTTCATCACCTTGTTCATGTACCTATGCTTATAATTTCGTGTTAGCACTTTAATTTTTGCAGTAATGCATATTTTACAACTATACCAGATAGCATATACAACATTTATGCATCGGTGCACATACTGCAATTCCCTTCATCGTGGATACTCATATTCTTTTATAATGTAACGAATTTACTTATATAGGTAATTAATTTTTAACTTAATTGACCATAAGGTATCTCTAACATAAATGACCAGATAGATCATATATCTTCTAATATTTTCAAAATTCTAAATTTATTTTTGAATAATTTGATTTCCAGTAACATGGATTGATGGTTAAATATATTTATTTAAACATTTATATGTGACAATGGAGAGTAGAATGAAAAATAATGTAAATTAAAACGTTGACTTTTATTAATACATTTCCATTAATATGACCTCCCCTTAAAACTTTGATTTACTTTGTTTAGTGTAAACATTATATTAGGTTAATTACAACATGGTTTGATGTTAACAACCTTGACATTTTAGAACAATATGTTATGACACTGTGGTTGTCAAAATCACTTTCTAAATTATACTAAATGTATAGTGTAAGGCCTCGTTCCCAGGACGCCTACAACTGGTCTATCATTGCACATAAAAGATATATTTTCATCATCTTACATAAAAACGTTGTAGTGGAAACATTTAATAAACATTTCATTTCATTATAAAGGCTTTTGCAAAACAATACATCATTATCAAGTTACAAAATACATGTTGCATTGCATCACAAAAGCATTATAAATATCGATGCCATCCAAAAGAGCTGTGTAGCCGCCTCGTGCCATCCTTAGCAATCATTACCTGCCAACTAGAAACATATAAAAGTCAGCGTTGCTCAGTGAGTTCTAGTTTTATAATAAAATATACTTTTCTTTCGTTAAAACCGTACTTTACTTTCATGCGATCATACATCATACGTACACATAGATAATATCATTATTATCTTCATCATTTGTTCGTACGTTCTTACTTTCATTCGTTCATTCATCATTACATCTTTTCTTTCCATCAAACCATGAACTTTACCCTTCAGTCTCTAGGTACTGGGCCTAAGCCTATCATAGACCTTCCATTACGATGCACATCACCTCTGGCCATAGTACCTAAGATAAAGTTCAAGTGTACCATTGTCATGTGCTATGCCCTTCGGTGTCATGGTACTGGGCCTAAGGCTATCATAGACCTTCCATTATAGTACATAGCACCTCTGGACACAATACCTAAGGCAAGCAACAATGGTTCCATACAAATGGTCAATCACAAAGAAAGACCTCGATGTACATCCTGCCGGGGTAGCGAACCCACACACCGTTGGGCTAACGCCTTACAAAGGGGCGTGTCCCGACATACAAGGCTTGAAAGACTTTCTCTAATTCACCATTCATTAATGCATGCATTCATTCATCATGTTCCTCTTTTCATTATCTTCCAGTTTACGTTACATAATACTTTCATTTCATTCATTAACATTCAACATAAAGCCAAGGGAAAATAATCATACATAATAAAAGGAACATCATCATACATAATCATCATACATGGCAATATCATAAATACATAACATTCATCATGCATAATCATGCAACATCATACACCATCAACATCATGCCCAACATAACCTCTAAGGCCACGACAGTCATCTTACATGAACTTACAGGAACCTTCCACGTCAAAACTTACATCTGCACTTTCCCCCGAAAGTCAGTACATAAACTACGTTTTCCTCGGGTACACTAGCCCTACATGGGCGTATGGGCTACCTTCAGTCGCATGGCCTCCAGGCGACTGAACATCATGCGAATGGATAATGTGCGAATGAACACCCATGCGAATGGATCCCATGCGAATGTACCTAATGCGGATGAAACCTATGCGAATGGACCAATGCGGAAAAGCATCTATGTGAATGGACCAATGAGGATAAGCATCTATGCGAATGGACCAATGCGGATGGAACCTAGGCGTATGGACCGCAGTCGCATGACTCCCCGTGCGAATGACCCTCAGTCACACGACTGGCATGCGTATGACCCTCAGTCACACGACTGGCATGCGTATGACCCTCAGTCGCACGACTGGCATGCGTATGAACCTTAATCGCCTTCCTTTCAGCCGTATGGCCTCCAGTCGCATGCCATCCGGTCGCGTTGCCCTAACTGATACAGAATGCAGTTCATCCCGAACCCAATCTGCCATTTTCGATCTCCAAGCTCTTCCTAACTCATTCTAAGCCCAAATCAATCATCCTAAACCTTAGGAATGCATACCACAACACCACTCAAGCACACACAAGCCTAGAAACAAACTCCAAACGTATCACACACAAACGCATACACATGGGTCAAACACACACATTTCAAAAACGGGTTTTCACTATGTGTTCCAGCCCCAAATCAGTTGAAAACGAGTAAAAGAGGGGTCCTAGAACTCACACAAACAAAACCGTCAAGTAGAGCTTTGATTAGACCCGCTACACCTCGATTTTGCAGGCTTGAATCTACCCGAACCAAACTTTTCTCTTCTTTTCTCCCTCTCTTCTTCTCCTCTTCTTTTTGCTGAAAAATATGGGTGTGGGGGAGGGTGTAGGGGAGGGTGTGGGCTGCCCTCCCCTCTTATTCCCCATTCATCTAAACTTTCTAGCATTTTGGCAAGTTTGCTCCCTCGACTTTGGGCTTTATTTTTTTCTTTATTTTTCGTCTTTCCTTAGCTTCAAAGGAATAACTGGGCATTACAAGTCCACCTCCTTATATAGGTTTCGTACCCGAAACCTGTATTCCTCGAACATGCATGGGTAATGATGGCTCATTTCTTCTTCAGTCTCCCACGTTGACTCGGATCCCTTCCTGTGCTTCCACTGTACACGCACAAGAGGAACCACTTTATTTCTCAGCCTCTTCTCTTTTCGATCGATGATTGCCACTGTTTTCTCCACATAATTGAGTCGTTCGTCTACTTCTATATCATCCGATGGAACAATCATATCTTTATCTGCCAAGCACTTCCTTAGATGAGACATGTGGAATGTCGGGTGAATTCCACTTAACTCTTCTGATAACTCCAATCTATAGGCAACCTCTCCTACTCGAGCAATGATTCGGAAAGGGCCTATGTATCTCAGGCTCAACTTTCCCCGCTTTCGGAAATGAATGATACCCTTCCAAGGCGAGACCTTCAACATAACCCGGTCACCCACCTAGAACTCAATCGGTCTACGTCGTTTATCAGCATACGACTTCTGTCTATCTTTGGCTGCCTTCATGAAGGCTTTGATCTTTTCAAGCTTCTTCCTCGTAGCCTCGATCACCTTGACGCTCCATAACTCTTTATGACCAATATCACCCCAACAGACGGGTGTCTGTATCTCCTACCGTATAGTATCTCATAAGGTGGCACACCAATGCTGGCATGATAACTGTTGTTGTATGAGAATTCGGTTAACGGTAGGTGGTCATCCCAACTTCCCCCAAAAACAATCACACATGCCTGAATCATGTCCTCCAATGTTTGAATGGTCCTCTAGGACTGACCATCAGTCTGTGGATGATAAGTCATGCTAATATGTAACTCGTCCCCATAGCATCGTGTAATTTCTTCTAGAATTTGGATTTAAACCGGGTGTCACGATCAGACACAATAGACACTGGCACACCATGACGAGTTACAATTTCCTTAATGAACAGATCAACCAACCTCAAAGATGAATATGTCTCGTGGATCGGTAGGAAGTGAGCACTCTTCGTCAAGCGGTCAACAATCACCCATATGGCATCATACCCCTTCGGGGTACTCGGCAGCTTCGTAATGAAATCCATGGTGATGTGCTCCTACTTTCACTCCGGTATATCCAAAGGTTGAATCTTTCCATACGGCTTCTAATGCTCGGCCTTCAGCTGTAGACAAGTAAGGCACTTACTCACATACTCCATCACATCACGCTTCATACCCGACCACCTATAGTCTTTCTTCATATGTTGGTACATTTTTGTAGCACTGGGATGAATAGAGTATCGAGTCTTGTGAGCTTCATCCATAAACTTCACCCGTAGACCCCCAAAATGAGGAATCCACATCCTTCCAAATCGAGTTCTAACAACAAGTGTGTTTTCACCTAATTCTGTGACCAGACCTCTCATTCTCTTAGAGTTAAGACGATCTTCTTTCAATGCCTCATCTTGAATCTCCTTGACTTGCTTCATCACATCCAAGGTCATGATCAGCTGATATGCTTTCACCCGAATCGGGTCGGGCCTCTCTTTTCGACTAAGGGCATCCGCCACCACATTGGCTTTGCCTAGATGGTAGTGGATCTCGCAATCATAATCCTTTATAAGCTCCAACCATCGTCTCTATCTCATGTTCAGATCTTTCTGCTCAAAGAAGTACTTCAAGCTCTTGCGGTCAGTGAAAATGGTGCACTTCATCCCGTAAAGATAGTGCCTCCAAATCTTTAGTGCAAAGACCATGGCTGCTAGCTCCAAGTCATGAGTAGGATAATTGATCTCATGAACCTTCAACTATCGGGATGCATAGGGTATAACCTTCCCTCTCTACATTAACACACACCCCAACCCCAATTAGGAAGCATCAAAATAAACCACCGGATCTTCACTTCAATCGGGTAATGACAGAACAGGAGCTTGAGTCAACCTCACCTTCAATTCTTTGAATGCCTTTTCTTAAGCTTGACCCCATACAAACTTCACATCCTTCCGGGTCAACTTAGTTAGTGGAGAAGCGATCTTAGAAAAGTCTTGGATAAATCTCCTGTAGTAGCTCGCCAGACCCAAGAAACTACGAATCTCGGATGGCGTCTTTGGAGCCTTCCATTGCATCACCGCCTCCACTTTTGTCGGGTCCACCATAATCCCGTCAGGATTCACCACATGGCCCAAGAATTGAACCTCGCGCAACCAGAATGCACACTTGGAGAACTTGGCGTACAACTTCTCCTTTCTCAACGTCTCCAAAATGTCCCGAATGTGGCCAGCATGCTCAATCTCACTCTTCAAATAAATCAGGATATCATCAATAAACACAATTACTGATTTATCCAACATAGGCCGACACACACGGTTCATTAGATCCATAAAAGCAGCTGGCACGTTGGTCAAACCAAATGACATAACAAGGAACTTGTAATGACCATCACGTGTGCGAAAAGCTGTTTTAGGAACATCCTGCTCTTTCACCTTCAGCTGATGGTAGCCCGATCAAAGATCTATTCTTGAGATCCAACTAACACCTTGGAGCTGATCAAACAAATCATCCATTCTTGGTAAGGGGTATCGGTTCTTCACCGTCAACTTGTTCAGCTCACAGTAGTCGATACACATCTTCATACTACCGTCCTTCTTCTTTACAAACAGGACCAGAGCACCCCAAGGAGAGATACTCGGTCTAATAACCCCTTATCAGGCAGCTCTTACAACCACTCCATCAATTCTTTCATCTCCGTCGGAGCCAACCAATACGGTGCCTTGGCAACAGGTTGGGCACCCGGTATCTGATCAATCTGAAACTCAATCTCTCGGTTAGGGGGCACTCTTGGTAAATCTTCTAGGAACACGTCTGGAAAGTCACACACAACCGATACATCGGATAGTTGTGGTGTTGGCGTATCCACGTCCATCACATAGGCCAAGTAGGCACTACATCCACGCCTCATGCATTTTCCCACCACCGCCATTGAAATTACTTTCGGGACCGTCATAACCCAATCCCCATGAATCGTTACCGAACTCCCGTCAGGCGCTATCAACTAAATCAACTTTCTGTGACACACAATGTTCGCCTCGAATTCCGCTAACCAATCCATCTTAAGAACCAAATCGAAACCACCTAAGGTCATCACGAACAGTCTAACAGGAATTTTTGACCTTCTAGTTCTACGTCACAACCCTCTATCATCTCTAAAATTCTAGTAGACTTACCTATGGCGGTTTCTACATCAAAGGGCGCATCAACATGTCTACTACTAACAGGCAGCTTAGCACAGAAAGCAGCAGAAATAAAACTTTTATCGGCACCCGAATCAAATAGCACCGAAGCTAAAGTTTGGTTCACTAGAAACGTACCGGACACGACATCAGGGTCCGCCTAGCTTCTTCTTGTGTCATGGTGAACGCCCTGGCGCTCACCCTTGGTCCTTCACTCCCCGTCCTCTTCACCCTGGAACCCTCAGCCCTTGGCTTCTTACAATCCCTACTTATGTGGCCCTCCACACCACAATTAAAGCACCAGACCATACGACAGTCCTTGGCTATATGCCCCGCCTTCCCACATTTGAAGCACATGTTCGACCCCAACCTGCATTCCCCGGTATGCTCTTTTCCACACCTACAGCACTTCTTCGAACCCACACCCGATGCGACCACATAGCGGTCATCCACCCCTGCCTTTTTATTACCCGTCGAGGCATCACCCCAATTAACATGCCAGTTCCGATCACCACCACCCTTGCCACCTTCAGTCACCCCCACCGTTCTCTCATCATACAGTCTCCCTTCCAAATACACCTTCGACCTAAACATGCTCGGTCGGGCAGCGATCATGTGCCTGCAAATATCCGCTGGCAAACCCTGAATGTACCTCTTAATCTTCCGTGACAAAGGCGTCACCTGATCCGGCACCAGACGTGCCATCTCGTTGAACTTCGTAGTGTACTATTGATGTGTCATGGTTCCCGCCTCCAGCTGCAGGAACTCCCTCTCAACCTTATCCATCTCCCTATGAGGACAGAACTCCTCAATCACCAACTTCTACAACTCCAACCATCTCATTCTCCCAATAGCCCTGCTACCCTCAGCTTGGACTATATTGTCCCACTAGCATAAAGCCGAGTCCACAAAAGAATGGGCAGCAAACTTTACTTTTTGATCCTCCCGGCACTCGCTGATATTTAACACAGCTTCCATTTATCTCACCCATCGGTGAGCATTAGTAGCAGTACCGTTACCATCAAAAGTAGGGGGCTTGGATCGTTGACACGCCCCATAGTTACAGTCTCGTGCCGCCTCTGGCGCAGGCTCTTCTTCCTCCTCTTTATTATTAGAGGGAACCGTCTTAGTCTCTGGTTGCTCCCATCCTCCCAAGGACCTATTCGTCTCTTGTCTCTCCCCTTCCCGTACCGCCTTAACCACTTCAGTCGCTACAGACGGTAAGATTGTCTACATGACCTGATGCACCTCTTCAACCACTGCCTCTTTCACCGAGGCCCTTAAGTTTGCACTCTTATCACCACCCTCTGGATGAGGGGTCTCGGGTTCTTCATGAACAATCTTTTTGGCTCTGGGTCTTCCCCTCTTGGGTCGCGGTTCAACATCATGACCTACACCACGAGAAGCTTTTGAAGATCTACCACCGGCCATTCGCACGCACACTGAAAGATTCAAACACCAACACTGTCATTCGAGGAAACAACTCAGTTTATGTCAAGTATAGTAAGTCCCTAATTACAGTGGCTAGTTGTGATTAGCCACTTACTTTACACTTCATATCCCAAGCATTACCTATCCTAACTACATCAATATTTAAATCTACAAACAACACATAACCACATACCATGCGTACAAAATAGCGGTTAACATTAAAGAAAATACTTGATGGCACGCAGCTACTCAGATTGGCATCCCTTCCCTTTCCATCCCATTCTCAGTTTAAGTTAAGGTTTTTTTTGAAAGTTTACCCATTTCACTTAAACTTTGGCTTTGATACCAACTTGTAAGGCCCCGTTCCCGGGACGCCTACAACTGGTCTATCATTGCACATAAAAGATATATTTTCATCATCTTACATAAAAACGTTGCAGCGGAAACATTTAAATAAACATTCCATTTCATTATAAAGGCTTTTGCAAAACAATACATCGTTATCAAGTTACAAAATACATGTTGCATTACATCACAAAAGCATTATAAATATGGATCCCATCCAAAAGAGCTGAGTATCCATCTCGTGCCATCCTCAGCAACCATTACCTGCCAACTGGAAACACATAAAAGTCAGCGTTGCTGAGTGAGTTCTAGTTTTATTATAAAACATACTTTTCTTTTGTTAACACCGTACTTTACTTTCATGCGATCATACATCATACATACACATAGATAATATCATTATTATATTTCATCATTCGTTCGTTAACTTCCATTCGTTCGTACGTTCTTACTTTTATTCGTTTATTCATCATTACATCTTTTCTTTCCATCAAACCATGTACTTTACCCTTCAGTCTCCTGGTACTAGGCCTAAGCCTATCATAGACCTTCCATTACGGTGCACAACATCTCTGGCCACAATACCTAAGATAAAGTTCAAGTGTACCATTGTCATGTGTTATGCCCTTTCGTGTCATGGTACTGGGCCGAAGCCTATCATAGACCTTCCATTACGGTGCACAAAACCTCTGGCCACAATACCTAAGGCAAGGAACAATGGTTCCATACAAATGGTCAATCACAAAGAAAGACCCCGATGTGCATCCTGCCGGGGTAGCGAACCCACACACCGTTGGGCTAACACCTTACAAAGGGATGTGTTCCGACATATAAGGCTTGCAAGACTTTCTTTCATTCATCATTCATTAATGCATGCATTCCTTCATCATGTTCCTCTTTTCATTATCTTCCACTTTACGTTACATAATACTTTCATTTCATTCATTAACATTCAACATATAGCCAAGGTAAAATAATCGTACATAATAAAAGGAACATCATCATACACAATCATCATACAGGGCAATATCATAAATACATAACATTCATCTTGCATAATCATGCAACATCATACACCATCAACATCATACCCAACATAACCTCTAAGGCCACGACAATCATCTTACATGAACTTACGGGAACCTTCCACGTCAAAACTTACATCTTCACTTTCCCCCGAAAGTCAGTACATAAACTACGTTTTCCTCGAGTACACCAGCCTACGTAGGCGCATGGACACCCTTCAGTCTCATGGCCTCGAGGCGACTAAACATCATGCGAATGGATAATGTCCGAATGAACACCCATGCGAATAGAACCCCATGCGAATGGACCTAATGCGGAGGAAACCTATGCGAATGGACCAATGCGGATAAGCATCTATGTGAATGGACCAATGCGGATAAACATCTATGCGAATGGACCAATGTGGATGGAACCTAGGCGTATGGACCTTAGTCACATGACTTCCCGTGCGAATGACCCTCAGTCGCACGACTGGCATGCGTATGACCCTCAGTCGCACGACTGGCATGCATATGAACCTCAGTCGCCTTCCTTTCGGCCATATGGCCTCCAGTCGCATGCCATTCGATCGCATAGCCCTAATTGATGCAGAATGTATTCATCCCGAACCCAATTTCCCATTTTCGATCTCCAAGCTCTTCTAAACTCATTCTAAGCCCAAATCAACCATCCTAAACCTTAGGAATGCATACCACAACACCACTTAAGCACACATGAGCCCGGAAACAAACTCCAAACGCATCACACATAAACGCATACACACGGGTCAAACACACAGATTTCAAAACGGGTTTTCACTATGTGTTCCAGCCCCAAATCAGTTGAAAACGAGTCAAAGAGGGGTCCTAGAACTCACACAAACAACACCGACAAGTAGAGCTTTGATTAGACCCGCTACACCTCGATTTTGCACGCTTGAATCCACCCGAACCAAGCTTTTCTCTTCTTTTCTCCCTCTCTTCTTCTCCTCTCCTTTTTGCTGAAAAATGTGAGTGTGTGGGCTGCCCTCCCCTCTTATTCCCCATTCATCAAACTTTCTCGCGTTTTGGAAAGTGTGGTCCCTAGACTTTGGGCTTTATTTCTTTTCTTTTTTTTTTTTTCGTCTTTCCTTAGCTTCAAAGGAAAGAACCGGGCGTTACATATAATTAAAACTTGCATATGCGCTTATCACGCGTTCTCGTATGCATATAATATCGAGTTAGGCATCTGTTTCATTTACAAATGTTGGGAACGTAACACAAAACTAAAAAGGTTATAGTACACCGTAAGGCATTATAAAATAAAAGGAAGAGCCAACAACACTACTGTTGTCAAATATGCATTAATGCCCTTACAACACTAATGCATTAGCGTACATTCTACAATTATGCATTCATGCATATGTGCACATCATCTTAATATACATTCGCCCACACACCATCATGTTTATGTTTTTAGTAGGAATTTCAACTACACAGGATATCTCACACCCTCCTACATCCTAGAACACATCACCTAATATAACAACACATAACAATATATTTGAATTATTATCATGAAAAAGCATATTGGTTTATTCACAAAACACATTACTTTTAACATATAAATTACCATACATCATAATCATGTTGATATGCTTGTTTACTTACTCAAACTTCATGTCACGAAACAAGATGCATACTCGCGTCATTCCAATTACACAATGTTTCAAAAGGTTCTTCATTGTTATCAACACGACCCACCATATTAAAAGTGTAGTCAAGTTGTTGAATGGGTTCACTTATCACCTCTTTTCCTTTATTCATCTTTGGAGATTCTAACATCAACAACCCTTTATATGATATATTGCTTTTCATTCCGACATCTTTATCATGAGATTCAATGTCATAATTCATTAGGTCATTAGACTTTGTGCAATTGACATAATGGGCAACATCTACATTGCTTGTTGCAACCAGGGTGTCAATTGAAACTATTAAACCTAAAAATGGTCTTTCACGAACACCTGTTGAAGTAGATCCGAGTTAACCTTCACCATATGCAAATAATTACATTAAATTGTGTGATTAAGAATAACTCACATGTTGTGGATCTATCGCATAACTATGATGAACAACTTGATCAATTCATATATATTAAGCTAGTCGAAAATATCCCGAATACATGAGGTGCCTGCTTAATTTAACACCAATAACTACCCATTATACATTAGATAATCTTCATCAGAATCAACCGAACAATAGAAGACTAATTTTTTTAGTTTTGAATGAATATTATATTAATGGCATGATAAAGCTTCAAATTGAATTAATTGAAAGTGGAGATCAAAATGTTTGTTGAAATGGAGGAATAGTTAAAATTTTCAGTCCACTAAGTTAAATGAGATTTAACAATTACCATTTTGCCCTTTTATATAATTGTTGTATTAAAGAAAAATAATATATTTAGAAAAATCCTGATTGGTGGGTATGATTCTTTTGGTTTTTTTCAAAATATTGGTTTTCATATGAATGGATCCCTATATATATATGTATATATATATATACATACATATATATACATATATATATACACATATATATATATACATATATTATATATATATATGTATTTATATATATAATATATGTATATATATATATATATCGTTACTTTAAAAAATCACATAACCATTTAGTTTTATAAAAAGATCTTTCAATATTAGAACACATATTCTATAATGAGACAAAAAATACGAAGAAAAAGTATTAATAATTTTGTATGATAAAACATTATTGAAAATATTTTAGGAAAAAATTTTTAGAAAGAACTCTAAAATATTTTTCAAAATAAGAAAAGTTAACTTTTTAGTAAAAAACCATTTGGGTAAATATTTTTAAAAACACTTATTTTATTAAATTATTTTTCTACCAATGTTACTTTAAATAAAAATCATTACAAAAGGTATTATGATGTTTTAAAATAAAATCCTGTAATAGATTGCAAATTATAATTGACCTGTTTTTTCCATCAATAACAAGTTGACTATATCCCTACCAAACAGATAATATAATTTGCTTTTAAGGTTGTATTAGACTAAAATTGAGAATTGAAACGTGTTGAATTCTTGCTTATTCAACAAGTAATTGAAAGTTTTCTAATTCACTTGTCTTATGCAAATGAGAAGAAACCCCATACGTGTGTTTTATTCCGAAACAATTTTATATACTTCATCAAATCAAGGATCTAGAATAATCAATTCAGGGTTTTGATTTCCCTAAATCATGACAACGATTTTCAAATGTAAAGATGAACCATCTCATACCTTTTCAATTTACAAGCATATCATAGTTTTAATTTATCCCAAATCACATTATGCTTCAAGTTCACTCACTGAGTCTTTTACGCATTCATTGATATATCTAATATTATTCACACTTCAAGTTTTAAATCATAACAATTCTCGTGCAAAGTCTCAAATTATTAAGTAGACATGAAATAAAATTATAAAAATTAGACAATTATGGTAAAGTTACAAATAGAACATCAAATTTTATATAAAAAGAAGTTTTTGGATGTTTACAAATATTCTCATGTTCAATATAAGTTGTTTATTACCTAAAGTTTTTTTTATAAGTTCATTTCATTTCATAATATATAATATTTAGACTTATAAGCACTATAAAAAAAGCTACTAATATATGATATAGATGATTTTAAAAAACTAAATATGAAAATTAATATACAAAGTATTACTAATAATATTAAGATTTGCAGACCTTTTTAATCAAAAGTATTTTTTAATGATTATACCCATGTATTACACAAGTCTTTAGTCCAGTTAACAATAAATAACATAAAATCACCATATATTGGTTGTGATTATAGGTCAAGTATAGAAACATATTATAACCACTACTAAAAAATAACCAAAACTAACCAAAATTTACGACCGTAAAAAACAGTCGCAAAAATAATGACTATATAGCGACCAAATCACATGGTCGCAAAATTACCGACCAAAACCAACTTGGTCGTTTAGTTAGTGACCAAAGCCAAATTGGTTGTAAAATCAACGACCAAAACAAAATCGGTCACCAAATTAACAACTAAACATAATGGGTTGCAAAAATATCGATGGTGTTTTATTCAGTCGCAAAATGATGGTAAATAAAGGCACTGCCAAAAACGGTCGCAAAATTAGCAACTGTATAGCGACCAAATTCAAATGGTCGCAAAATTACCGACCAAAACGAACTTGGTTGTAAAATTAACGACCAAAGCCAAATTAAACGTAAAATTAGCGGCCAAAACATAATCGGTCGCAAAATTAACGACCGGAATAGAATGGGTCTCAAAAATAGTGACCAAGTTTTATTAAGTTACGAAATGGTGGTAAATACAACGACTAAATTTATTTTGGTCACAAATGCAATTGTTAATTCAATTAAATAATAAAATGATGAACTAAATTCTAACTTGGTCGCAAAAACGGTTGTAGACAAACATTTTATTTTATTATTTAATGAATAACATGACAAATTAAATATCTACATGTATGCTAAATGCTAAATACATATTAAATATCTACATGTATGCTAAATGCTAAATACATATGCATGAGTAATAAATATATTTTTGTCAACACAATATCTAGAGATTATATTTAGTTAAATTAACTAAATAATACTTATTTCTTATTGGAATATGACATGGCAAAATAATGTAAGGCCGTTTCCGGGACGCTCACAGCTAGACAATCATCGCACATAAAACATATATTTACATTTAACTTTCATAAAACAACGCAGCGGAACATTAAAATAACTTTTTCATTATAAATGCTTTTGTAAAATAATACAACATTCGTTACACAATTTCATTTGTTCGCATTACAATATAAAAACATTACAAAAGAATGTCATCCAAATGCCAAGTAGCTGCCCCGCGTCATCCTCAGCAATGCTCACCTGCCAACTGGAAAATGCATAAAAAGTCAGCGTTGCTGAGTGAGTTCTAGTTTAACACAAAAACATACTTTACATTCATTAACCCATTCTTTATAATCAAGTGGATCACACATCATACGTACACATAGATAATATCATTATTTTCTTCGTCATTCGTTCGTTAACTTTCGTTCATTCATCATACATCATTATCATTTGTTTCATACATAAACTTCATACTTTCATTCATACGTTCATTACATTTGATAACATGTACAATACACCGAACTTTGTGCACGAAGCTGGTTACTGGGCCTGAGGTCTTTCATAGACCTCGAACATTGTGCACGAAGCTGACTCCAGTACCTAGGGTAAGTACATTCACCATTTATTTCTCCTCTTTCATTCTGGATCAATGCCATATGCTATACCCCGAGCATTGTGCACGAAGCTGGTTACTAGGCCTAAGGTCTTTCATAGACCTCGAACATTATGCACGAAGTTGACTCCGGTACCTAGGGTAAGCGGCAAGGACCCCATATATATGGTCAATCACAAAGATTGGACCCCAGTGTGCATCCTTCTAGGGTAGCTAACCCGCACACTGTTGAGCTAACACCCTTTATTGGGTGTGAACCTCCATACATTTGCTTGCAAGCCTTTCTTACATTCATTCTTTCGTTAATGCATGCATTCATTCATCATGTTTCTCTTTTCATTATCTTTCACTTTACAATACATAATACTTTCATTTCATTCATTAACATTCCACGTAAAGCCAAGGAAAAATAATCATACATAATAAAAAGAAACATAAACATAACTTTCAACATCATCATACCGGGCATCATACTTACATAACATCCATCATGCATAAACATTCAAACATCTATGACCTCAAAAAGTCAACTTACACAGCCCCGGGAACCTCCCAAGTCAAGGCCTACATTTCGTCTTTTTCCCAGAAAGTCAGAAAACATTCTAAGTGTTCATCCGCATTTGCTTTTTTATTCATCCACATTTGCTATAGTTCATCCACATTTGTTATAGTTCATCCGCATTTGCTATAGTTCATCCGCATTTGTTATAGTTCATCCGCATTTGTCATCCGCATTTTCCATACTTAGACTTGCTCATCCGCATTTCCATCCACATTTCATATACTTAGTCAATGCTCATCCGCATTTTCCATACTTAATCAATGCTCATCCGCATTGACTTTCATCCGCATTTACCATACATAGTCAATGCTCATCCGCATTGACTTACTTAGCCGTTAATACTCATCTGCATTAACTGTTCATCCCCATTTCTTCCCATTACTCATCCGCAGTCACTTCTGCATACTTAGGTAGATTCTAATCTTAAACATATGAGCCGAAACATCATATCTCCATTCCTAGTCACTGACTAACATGTTCAAAGCTAGTTCTTACCTTCTAAGCCTTAAAAACACAATCATGCATCAATAATTAGGAACATAGCTCAATATCACATCATAACATCAACATACACACAATCAAGCATACGGGTCCGAAACCAGTTTAATGAAACATACATTCATGCATTTCTAGCCCCAAATAAGTTAAAATGTGTAAAAAGAGGGGTTCTAGAACTCACCTTTGTAGCTCTTGAATATGGCTTCTTCCAAACTCGTTTGCAAATTGAATTCAACGCCTAGAAACCCACTAAAACATACCCGAACACATACAAACACACATAAGCACAAACCCGAGGACATAACCGGTTAAGAACACTATAAAACCATGAATTCTTACATTGAATTCTCACTTTTCTTCTTATTTCTCTTCAAAACCAAGTTCTCTAGTTCCTGCTACTCTCTGTCTAAAAATCCGAGAATTTTGTGTGTAGAAAGGGTGATGGGGGCCATGCCACACCTTACAACCAATTTTTCGAACATTTTGTCCTTTTGGACACTGTTTAACCTAGACTTGGGTTTTATTTCTTTTCCTTCACTTTATTATTCTATCTTGAATAAAAAAATACAGGTGTTACAAGTACACCCCCTTATATAGGTTTCGTCCCCGAAACCTGTCATTCCTCAAAGAATCGTGGGTAATGCTTTCTCATTTCTTCTTCGGTCTCCCACGTAGACTCGGATCCCTTCCTATTCTTCCACTGTACATGCACAAGAGGAATCACTTTATTTCTCAGACTCTTCTTTTTTCGATCAATGATTGCCATTGGTTGCTCCACATAATTGAGTCGTTAATCCACTTCGATATCCTCCAGTGGAACAATCATATCTTTATCCGCTAAACACTTCCTCAGATGAGATACATGGAATGTTGGGTGAATTCCACTTAACTCATCTGGTAATTCCAGTCTATAGGCCACCTCTCCTACTCGAGCAAGGATTCGGAAAGGCCCTATATACCTTGGGTTCAACTTGCCCCACTTTCTGAATCGGATGATCCCCTTCCAAGGTGAGACCTTCAACATAACCAGGTCACCCACCTTGAACTCAATCGGTCTGCGTTGTTTATATCATCATACGAGTTCTGTCTATCCTTGGCTGCCTTCATGAAGGCTTTGATCTTTTCAAGCTTCTCAGTCGTAGCCTCGATCACCTCGACGCTCCCTAACTCCTTCTGACCAATTCACCCCAACACACGGGTGTTCGGCATCTCCTACCGTATAGCATCTCATAAGGGGGCATACTAATACTGGCATGATAACTGTTCTTATATGAGAACTCAGCTAACGGTAAGTGGTCATCCCACTTCCTCCCAAATCGATAACACATGCCCGAAGCATGTCTTCCAAGGTCTGAATGATCCTCTCTGACTGACCATCAATTTGGGGATGATACGCCCTGCTGATATGCAATCTCGTCCCATAGCATCGTGGAATTTCTTCCAAAATTTTGATGTAAACTGGGTGTCACGATCAGACACAATAGACACCGGCACACATGACGAGTCACAATCTCCTTAATGAAAAGATCAGCCAACCTCTCAGATGAATATGTCTCGCGGATCAGTAGGAAGTGAGCACTCTTCGTCAAGCGGCAATCACCCATATAGCATCATACCCTTTCGGGGTACGCGGTAGCTTCATGATAAAATCCATGGTGATGTGCTCCCACTTCCATTCTGGTATATCCAAAGGTAGAATCATTCCATACGGCTTTTGATGCTCGGCCTTCACTTGTAAGCAAGTAAGGCACTTACTCATATACTACACCACATCGCGCTTCATACCCGATCTCCAATAGTCTTTCTTCATGTATTGATACATTTTTGTGGCACCGGGATGAATGGAGTATCGAGTCTTGTGAGCTTCATCCATGATCTTCATGCGTAGATTTTCATGACGAGGAATCCACATTCACCCGAATCGGGTCCTAACACCAAGTGTGTGTCACCCAATTCCCCAACCAGACCTCTCATTCTTCCCGAGTTAAGATGATCTTCTTTCAATTCCTCATCTTGAAAACTCTTTAACTTGCTTCATCATATCAGAGGTCATGATTAACTGGTACGCTTTCACCCGAATTGGTTTGGGTCTCTCTTTCCGACTAAGGGCATCCGCCACCATGTTGGCTTTACCGAATGGTAATGTATCTCGCAGTCATAATCCTTATAAGCTCCAACCATCGCCTCTATCTCATGTAGGTCCTTCTGCTCAAAGAAGTACTTCAAGCTCTTATGGTCGGTGATATGAGGCACTTCGTCCCGTAAAGATAGTGCCTCCAAATCTTTAAACGAAGACCATAAAACCAGCTCCAAATCATGAGTAGGGTAGTTAACCTCGTGAACCTTGAACTTTTAGATGCATAGGCTATAACCTTACCTCTCTGCATTAACATGCACCCAATCCCGAATAGGAAGCATCAAAATAAACCACCAGATCTTCACTTCCATCGGGTAATAACAAAAAAGGAGCTTGAGTCAATCTCGCCTTCAATTCCTCAAACGCCTTCTCTTGAGTTTGACCCCATACAAACTTCACATCTTTTTGGGTCAACTTAGTTAGTGGAAGAAAAGCGATGTTGAAGAAGTCTTGGATAAATCTTCTGTAGTGGCCCGTCAAACCAAGAAGCTACGAATCTCGGATGGCGTCTTGGAGACTTCCTTGCATCACCGCCTCCATCTTCACCGGATACACCATGATCCCGTCAAGATTCACCACATGACCCAAGTACTGTACCTCACGCAACTAGAATGCGCACTTGGAGAATTTAGCATACAACTTCTCCTTCTCAACGTCTCCAAAACTTCCCGAATGTGAACCGGCATGCTCCATCTCACTCTTCGAATAAATCAGAATATCATCAATAAACACAATCACTGATTTATCCAACATTAGTCGACACACTCTATTCACTAGATCCATAAAAGCAACTGGCGCGTTGGTCAAACCAAATGACATAACAAAGAACTCGTAGTGACCATAACGCGTGCGAAAAGCTGTTTTAGGAACATCCCGCTCTTTCACCTTCAGCTGATGGTAGCCCGATCAAATATCTATTCTTGAGAACCAACTGGCACCTTGGAGCTGATCAAACAAATCATCTATTCTCGGTAAGGGGTATCGGTTCTTCACCGTGAACTTGTTCAGCTCATGGTAGTCGATACACATCCTCATACTACCGTCCTTCTTCTTTACAAACAGGACCAGAGCACCCCAAGGAGAGATACTTGGTCTAATGAACCCCTTATAAAGCAGCTCTTGCAGTTGCTCCATCAACTCTTTCATCTCGGTAGGAGCCTACCGATACGGTGCCTTAGCAACAGGTTGGGCACCTTGTATCAAATCGATCTGGAATTCGATCTCACGGTCAGGTGGCACTCCTTGTAAGTCTTCGGGAAACACATCGGGAAAGTCACACATAACCGGGACATCGGACAGCTGTGGTGTTGGTGTTTCCACATCCTTCACATAAGCCAAATAGGCACTACATCCACGCCTCATACACTTTCCCGCCACCGCCATTGAGATTACTTTCGGGATCGTCATGACCCGATCCCCATAAACCGTTACCGAACTCCCTTTAGGCGCTGTTAACCGAATCATCTTCTTGCGACACACAATGTTCGCCTCGAAATCCGCTAACCAATCAATCCCAAGAACCAAATCGAAAACACCTAAGGCCATTACGAATGGTCTAACCGGAAATTTATAACCTCTCTAATTCGACATCACCATCTTCTATCACCACAGAGACTCTGGTAGACTTACCTATGGCAGTTTCTACATCAAAGGGCGCATCAACACTCCTACTACTAACAGGCAGTTAGCACACAGAAAGCAGCATAAATAAAACTTTTACTAGCACCAGAATCAAATAACACGGAGGCTAAAGTTTGGTTTACTAGAAACGTACCGGAAACGACATCAGGGTCCATCCTAGCCTCCTCCTGTGTCATCATGAACGCTCTGGCGCTCGCCCTTGGTCCTTTTCCCCCAGTCGTATCTTCCCTGCATCAGAACTTCAACCCTTAACTTCTTGCAATCTCGGTTCATGTGGCCCCTCCTCGCCACAATTAAAACACTTCCCAGTCTTACACTACTTTTCCATGTGGCCAGGTTTCCCACATTTGAAACACACATTAAGCCCCAATCTACAGTTCCCACTATGCTCCTTTCCACATCTACCACACTTCTTCGATCCTGCCCCAGATGTGGCCACACGGCGGTCGTCCACCCGTGCCTTCTTGTTACCCTTCGAGGCATCACCCCAACCAAACCTCTTCCCATTCCAGTTCTGATCACCACCATCCTTCTTGCTACTTTCAGCCACCACCACCACAGCTCTCTCATCATACAATCTCCCTGCCAAATCCACCGTCGACCTAAACGTGCTCGGGGGGGCAGCGATCATGTGCCTGCGGATATCCGCCGGCAAGCCCTGAATGTATCTCTTAATCTTTCGCGACATAGGCGTCACCTGATCCGACACCAGACGTGCCATTTCGTTGAACTTGGTGGTGTACTACTGATGTGTCATTGTTCCCGCCTCCAGCTGCAGGAATTCCCTTTCCACCTTATCCATCTCCTAGTAAGGACAGAACTCCTCAACCACCAACTTCTTTAGCTTGGCATCTCACTCTCCCAATAGGCTGACTACCCTCAGCTTAGTCAATATTGTCCCACCAACATAAAGCTGAGTCCACGAAAGAAGGGCAGTAAACTTTACCTTTTGATCCTCTCAGCACTCGCTTATATTTAAAAGAACTTCCATTTCTCTCACCCATCGGTGAGCAGCAGCAGCAGTGCCATTACCATCAAAAGTAGGGGGCTTGCACCTTTGAAATGCCCGTAGTTACAGCCTCGTACCGCCTTCGGCGTAGGCTCTTCTTCTTCCTCTTCTTCTTTATCATCAGACAGAACCGTCTCAGTCTCAGGCTGTCTTCTTTTGCCTGTAGGTCTACTCATTTCCCTTCTTTCCCCATCTCTAACAGCCTTTATCACTTAGGTCACCACAGACGGTAGGATCGTCTGCATGACCTGATGCACTTCCTCCACAACCGCCTCCTTCACTAAGGCTCTTAGGTTAGCACTCTCATCTCCGCCTTCCGGATGAGGGGTCTCAGGTTCTTCATGAACCACATTTTCGGCTATAGGCCTTATTCTTATGACCCATGGTTCAGCACCACGTCCACCACCACACCATGCGAAGCTTTTGATGATCTACCACCGGCCATCCTCAAACTCACACTGAAAGATTTAAACATCAACACTGTCATTCAAGGGAACAACTCAATTCATGTCAAGTATAGTAAGTCTCTAATTACAGTGGCCAGTTGTCATTAGCCAGTTACTTTACTATTCATACTCCAAGAATTACCTATCTTGAATACATTAGTATCTAAATCTACAAACAACACATAAAACACATAACATGCAGACGTAATACCGGTTAACATTACGAAAATACCTGATGGCACGCAGTTACTCGGATTGGCATCCCTTCCCTTCCATCCCATTCTCAGTTTAAGTTTAGGTTTATTTTGTTTATTTTACCCGTTACCATTAAAATTTGGCTCTGACATCAACTTGTATGGCCCGTTCCCGGAGGCTCACACCTGGACAATCATCACACATAAAACATATACTTACATTTAACTTTCATAAAACAACGCAACGGAACATTAAAATAACTTTTTCATTATAAATGCTTTTGAAAAATAATACAACATTCGTTACACAATTTCATTTGTTCGCATTACAATGCAAAAACATTAACAAAAGAATGACATCAAAATGCCAAGTAGCTGCCCCGCGCCATCCTCAGCAATGCTCACCTGCCAACTGGAAAATGCATAAAAAGTCAACGTTGCTGAGTGAGTTCTAGTTTAACATAAAAACATACCTTACATTCATTAAACCATTCTTTATTTTAACATGTGATCACACATCATATGTACACATAAATAATATCATTATTATCTTCATCATTCGTTCGTTAACTTTCATTCATTCATCGTACGTCATTATCATTCGTTTCATACATAAATTTCATACTTTCGTTCGTACGTTCATTAAATTCGATGACATGTACAATACCCCGAACATTATGCATGAAGCTGGTTACTGGGCCTGAGGTCTTTCATAGACCTCGAACATTGTGCACGAAGCTAACTCCAGTACCTAGGGTAACTACATTCACCACTTGTCTTTCCTCTTTCATTCCGGATCAATGCCATATGCTATACTCCGAGCATTGTGCACGAAGCTGGTTACTAGGCCTAAGGTCTTTCATAGACCTCGAACATTGTGCATGAAGCTTACTCCGGTACCTAGGATAAGCGGCAAGGACCCATACATATGGTCAATCACAAAGATTGGACCCCAGTGTGCATCCTTCGGGGGTAGCTAACCCGCACACCGTTGAGCTAACACCCTTCATTGGGTGTGAACCTTCATACATTTGCTTGCAAGCCTTTCTTACATTCATTCATTCATCATGTTCCTCTTTTTATTATCTTCCACTTTACGTTACATAATACTTTCATTCATTCATTAACATTCCACGTAAAGCCAACGGAAAATAATCATACATAATAAAAAGAAACATAAACATAACATTCAACATCATCATACCGGGCATCATACGTACATAACATCCATCATGCATAAACATTCAATCATCTATGACCTCAAGAAGTCAACTTACATAGCCCTAGGAACCTCCCAAGTCAAGGCCTACATTTCGTCTTTTTCCCGAGAAAGTCAGAAAACATTCTAAGCGTTCATCCGCATTTGCTTTTTTATTCATCCGCTTTTGCTATAGTTCATCCGCATTTGCTATAGTTCATCCGCATTTGTCATCCACATTTCCATACTTAGACTTGCTTATCCGCATTTCCATCAGCATTTCATATACTTAGTCAATGCTCATCCGCATTGACTTTCATCCGAATTTACCATACTTAATCAATGCTCATCCGCATAGACTTTCATCCACATTTCCCATACGTAGTCAATGCTCATCCGCATTGACTTAGTTAGTTAATAACACTTATCCACATTAATTGTTCATCCGCATTTCTTCCCATTACTCATCCGTATTAGCTTCTGCATACTTAGGCAGATTCTAATCTTAAACATATGAGCCCTAAACATCATATTTCCATTCCCAGTCACGGACTAGCATGTTCAAAGCTTCGTTCTTACATTCTAAGCCTTAGAAACACATCATACATCACTAATCAGGAACTTAGCTCGACCTCACATCATAACATCAACATACACACAATCAAGAATACGGGTCCGAAATCTAGTTTTATGAAAGCGTACATTCATGCATTTCCAGCCCCAAAATCAGTTAAAACATGTAAAAGAGGGGTTCTAGAACTCACCTTTGCAACTCTTGAGTATGGCTTCTTCCAAACTCGTTTGCAAATTGAATTCAACCGCCTAGAAACCCACTAAAACGTACCCGAACACATACAAACACACATAAGCACAAACCCAAGGACGTAACCGGTTAAGAACACCATAAAACAATGAATTCTTACCTTGAATTCGCACTTTTCTTCTTGTTTCTCTTCAAAACCGAGAGTTCTGTGCTTTCTGCAACTCTCTCTCTAAAAATCCAAGAATTTTGTGTGTAGAAAGGGTGATGGGCGACCATGCCATCTTTATCACCAACTTTTCAAACATTTTGTCCTTTTGGACACTTTTTACCCCTAGACTTGGGTTTTATTTCTTTTTGTTGATTCAAGAAGAAGGCTAATGCAACCAAAACTTTGTCACTTAAAGTTCTTTTGGTGCTGCATGAAAAAGGCTTCCAAAGCTTATCATGGAACTTCTGAAGGTTGTAGAGTTCTTCCGATATACGGATCTTATCTCTTCCCTTCAGTCTGTGAAGATCACTCCTGAACTCAGAGATCTCACCAAAAAGTTCATGAGTGCTCTTCAAACGAGTGGACATTCTACTGTGTCTCTATCAAGAGAACAGAAAACTTGAACACTCTTCCATGACTGAACTCTACGGCATCCTTGATGGATATCGCATAGAGTGGAGAGTAAGAAAGGCCACCCAACAAGCAGACCCATGAGTCTTCTGCTAGAAACGCTTTAATAGTTGCTCAAGAAAATTGACGAGTTAGAGAAAACTGTATATCTTTTAAAACATGAACACACCAACTACAAGACTCAAATCAAGGATTTGATATCCAAATTGTCTGAGGCTCAAGCCCAGCTTGTCACTGTTGAGGTTCAGGCCAGGAAGCATGCTATTTCTGAGCAGAACTGCCAAGCTATTCTTGTAACATCCTCCCAATCCAAACTCTGTTATCAAAACAAAGAGGGTTGGGAACCAATGAAATCGCTCCACCACATTCCTATGAGTCTATTAAACAGCCTAGATGTGGTACTGAAGAGCAAGAGGTTTCAACTGCTGACCCTTCCTTTCCAGAGTTGAAGGATGCGGCATCAATAGTGGCCACCACAGGGAAGGAACAGGTAGATGCACCCATCTCCTCTTGTGAAGTTCAAATCCTATCCACTAAAGCCAGAAGAAGCAGAACTAAAGCTACTAGAAAACTGGCAAGAAAGTGGCTGAGTCCAACTGAAGATTGACCCCAATCAGAAGGGGTCTTTTATCTCACTGGATTCCAAGTGGTAGGTACTTCTGATTCAGGAAAGGAATGTAATACCAACATTCCTGTCCTACCAATGATCAGAAGTTGAAGGGAAAAGTTGCTGATGAAGAAAAGAAGCCCAAGAAACAGCAGCCCTCACTTTCCCCAGACTAACATTGCATGCATCATGTGTGGCCTGCAAAATCACATGGCAAAAGATTGTTACTACAATCCTGCAAGCACATATTATGCAAATAATGTTAGGAAAGAAGTAGTCAAGGAAGGTTTCACATTTGGACCTTCAAACGTTTCAAGTAATGAAAAGGAAAGCTATCTCGGAAGCCAGGTTGCTTTCGGAGAAACTCCTTCTTCCGAAGGAAAATGGCTTCGGAAGCTAGAGCTACTAGGGTTCGGAAGAACAAGAAAGCTCCTTTGAAACCATCCAAGAAGAAGACTCTTCGGAAAAAAAGGTGGTGAACGCTTCTCCAAAAAGAAGAAGCTTCGGAAGTAGGCCATGTTGCAAAAGCTTCAACAAGCTCATCCTCCAAGGTCAGCCAAAGGGTGGCCTGGAAGATCAAGAAGATGCTGCAGCCTGAACCTCTTCTTCAAGACCTCTATTGAACCCCCATGCATAACTTTTGGTTCAATTATGTCATTATCCTTGGAAGAACCCGAGACCAACAAGGCTTGGGCTTCCAGACAAAACTAACAATCTCATCTTATGTGCAGGGACAATCCTTTTACAAGAATAACAATGTATGGATTATGGATAGTGGATGCTCCAGGCACATGACAGGGAATAGATCCTCTACTCAACAGTTTCAGAACTATGATGGAGGTCTGTCCTTCGGGGGTTAGGCTGGAGGATATTTTCTTGCAGAGGGAGTATATCCAATGGTAAATTAAAAGTTGACAAGTCCAGTTTGTTCAAGCAGCTGAACACAATCTGTAAGTATTTCTCAATTCTTTGATCAAAAGCAAGATGCTTTTCACAGAACATGAGTGCATTATCCTCAAACCAGGGATGACAATTCCTCCGGAATTGGTGCTTCTTAGATCTCCCAGGAAAGGGGATATGTACAAGCTAGATATGAACAATGCTTCCCAATGGGTGAAGTATCATGCTTTCTTTCCAAAGCTGATAGTGATGAGTCAACACTGTGGCATAAACGTATGTGTCATGTAAATTTTAAGACAATGAATAAATTGGCTAAAAATAACTTGGTACATGGTTTCCTAAAAAGGATTTTTTCTGCAAAGATAACTGTGTTGCATGCCTGAAAGGGAAACAACACAGGACATCTCATAAATCCAAATGTGTTAACTCTATCACTACTCCATTACACTTACTGCACATGGATCTTTTTGGTCCCACAAGTATAATGAGCATGGAAGGAAATCATACTGCCTTGTGATAGTTGATGATTTTACAAGATTCACATGGGTATTCTTTTAAGAACTAAAGATGAAACTGCTGAAACATTAAAATCTTTTATTCTTAAAATAGAAAATCAAATTGATCACAAGGTTAAACATTAGAAGTGATCAAGGGACTGAGTTTAAGAACTTTGTTCTTGACTCATTCTGTAACTCAAAAGGGATTGCTAGACAATATAGTGCTCCTCGAACTCCTCAACAAAATGGTGTTGCTGAGAGGAGGAATAAGACACTTATTAAGGCTGCTCGAACTATGTTAGTTCATTCAAAGCTACCTCTGACATTCTGGGCAGAGGCAGTCAACACTGCATGCTATGTGCAGAACAGAGTTCTTGTAATTAAGCCATATGGAAAGACCCCTTATGAGCTATGGAACAAGAGTTCACCGTTCATTGGGTCTCTAAGGTCTTTTGGCAGCAGGTGTACCATACTTAACACAAAGGACAATTTAGCAAAATTTGCTGAAAAGTCGGATGATGCTATCTTTGTTGGATACTCTTCTACCTCCAAAGCTTACAGAGTATACAACATTGAGAATCAACAAGTTGAGGAGTCATCCAATATAGTTGTTAATGAACACACTCCTTGTGTTAGGGGGAATGGCCCTGATCATATTTTTTATTTAGAATTGTTTCCAAACTATTCTAAACCATCTTGTGAGAATGTTTCAGCTGGAACAGGTGCTCAAAATGATGTTGATGCTACTGCTAATGATCAACTGTTTGAGCTTCCCAGACCTAGTCCAAATTCTCCAAGTGCCACAATACACCAAGCTTCTACTATTCATAGATCTGATAGTCTATCTATATCAAGGAACAGTGAAGCTTCACAAGTGAATCTTACTAAGCCTCAAAACTCATCAGGTGATCCACCACAGCACCAGGCAGAAGGAAGTAGTATTTTGAAGGAACAGGCAACTTTAATACTACTTCACAGCCAACCATTGATGATGTTTCTCATTATTCAATTAGTCCTCATTGAATGACTTTGAAACAGTAGCTAGACAGAGTGCTCTAGTTCCTAAGTAGAATAGGTCCAACTTAGACTTATCTCTACAACTGGAAGTGATTCCTCATCTTAGGATTCACAACACTCATCCACTGAGAACATCATAGGGGATGTCCTAAGTGGTTGAGAACAAGAGGACAGACCATCAAGGAAATGTCTGCTTGTACTCATGATTTCTATCTCAGATGGAACCCATAAGGTAGAAGATGCCTTGAAAGATAGTAGCTGGCTTGAATCGATGCAAGAGGAGCTGCTTCAATTCAAGAGACAGAAGGTATGGAACCTATGTCCGCTACCATCTGGTCAAGTACCTATAGGGACCAATGGTTTTTAGAACACAAGAGATGATAGAGGCTTAATCATCAAGAATAAAGCAAGATTTGTAGTTCAAGGATACACTCAAGAGGAAGGAATCGATTATACTGATGCCTTTGCACCTGTTGCAAGACTTGAGCAGTTTAGGATCTTCCTTGCTTATGCTGCATCTAAGGACTTAACTGTCTATCAACTTGATGTTAGTGTGCATTTCTATATGGGGATATAGATAGGGAAGTCTATGTATGCCACAAACTCCAGGATTTGAAGACCCACACACCCCAACTATGTGTGCAAGTTGGATAAAGCTCTGTATGGGCTGCACCAAGCACCTAGGCCATGGTATGAGACTTTGTCTCAGTTTCTTCTGAATAATGGCTACACTAGAGGTACCATTGATAAGACTCTCTTCATCAAAAAGTGGGAAGGACATCTTGCTCGTTCAAGTCTATGTTGATGACATCATATTTGGTTCCTCAAATGACCAAATGTGTAAGGACTTTGAGAGCATCATGAAGAAAAGTTTGAGATGAGTTCCATGGGAAAAATGGACTTTTTCTTGGAATTCAGGTAAAGCAGATGAAGGAAGGGTTTTCATTAATCAATCTTAGTATGTCTCTGACATCTTACAAAGATTTGAAATGAAAGATTGCAAGCCTGCCAAGACACCCATACCCAGAAACCATAATCTTTGTCCTGACCTTGAGGGGGAGGATACTGATCAACATCAGTATAGGGCAATTATTGGTTGTCTGATGTATCTCATAGCTAGTAGACCTGATATCATGTTTGCTACTTGTATCTGTGCAAGATATCAGGCTGCTCCAAAGGTGTCTCACCTAGCTACTGTTAAGAGAATCCTTAGATACCTCAAAGGAGCACCTAAACTAGGTCTCTGGTATCCCAGAAAGAAAGATTTCAATCTCTATGGATACTCTGACAGTGACTATGAAGGCTGCAATGTTGACAAGAAATCAACATCAAGAGGATGTCAATTTCTTGGTGGAAGGATCATCTCATGGCAATGCAGAAACAATCTGGTGTCTCTACATCAACTGCTGAAGCTGAATACATTATTGCTGCTAGCTGCTGTGCTCAACTACTATGGAAGTAAATCAGATGTTAGACTATGGATCAACTTTATGAGTACTCCTATCCATTGACAACAACAGTGCTATCTCAATTACTGAAAATCTGGTGAGCACTCCAAGACAAAGCATATTGACATCAGGTATCATTTCATTAGAGATATTCATGAGAAAAATCTAATTAAGTTCATATTCAAATGAACAATATGCAGATTTGTTCACCAAAGCGTTTGATGAACAAAGATTTAAGTATCTCATAACAACTATTGGGACGATAAACATCGATTAATTTAATCTCTTTTGAAAACCTTTTAAATATGTAAGTCTTGGTTCAATACAATTTAAGCCATGTTATCAGAAGTTCTCTCCAAAATTTTCTAAGTGTAAATTCCTTCCGAAGAGATATTAACCCTGGAAGACATTCTCATATCTTCCGAAGCAAGATTTCTCAAAGGATAACTTTCTTCTCGGAAGAATTTTTGGCCTCGGAAGAAGTGATTGATTGCATGTCAAATCTACTTCCTAGACTTACAGATTCTCCATTCGGAAGTAACTCTAACCTTCGGAAGCAAATTTTTGGCTTTAGAAGTAGGAATTGCCTTCGGAAGAGAAGTTACCTTCGAAATGTTTTCCACTTGGAAGAGAGATTCTACTGTGTAATGTAAATCTCTTGGGACCCACACTGTAAAAAGCAAAGATTTTGTTAATGATGTCGGATTATTTAATTGATTTCAACCTTACCGCCACTGTCAATTCATCCACTAAACCATCACATCACCTTATCCTAGCCTCCATTACCGCCTTACCAACCTCTTTTAAATAATCTCGACTGTTCAATTTCATCTTCTTACTTGCAATTTTTACTGCCCTAGAAATTTCTGCTCTCCACTTTACCTAAGCTCAAAATCATCTACTTTCACCTTTCCCAAATGGCACTCACCCTCAGCACAACCAAGTCGCACTTCTTGATTCTTCAAGAGATGCTGACTTCTCTGAAATTATCTCCTTTCTCACCCAATCAACCTACTACACTTCCCTTACTGTTACCCCACTGTCTTCTCCAATTAAATGGCAGAATTTTGGGAAAATGGTCGGTCGAAACCCTAAATGGGATTCGTGTACTGCGGTCCAGCATCTGTGGACAGGAGTTGATCGTCACTAAACAACTCATCAGGGAGCACCTTGAGCTTGATGATGAAGGAGCTCCTACTGATTCGCCAAAGGAAGACTTGGATAGCACTTATATCCTAATGGGATATGGTGGAGACATCAACAGGTCGACTGTTTACAAGTTCAACTTCTCTACAATTGGAAGTTCCTCTGCATGTCGTTCTTCTTGCTTGTCCAACAATCCAGAGGATGGGATCAAATCCCTTATGAACTAGGATGCTTAGTTCATGGACTGGTGAGAGGCCTGCGCTTCAATTACTCACGATTTGTGTTCTCAAATCTGATAGGGAATCTGCAAAGGAAGACATTCTTCATGTATCCTAGATTCCTTCAACACATAATCAACTGTGAGTTGGACCAGAACATGCTTGTCTGTGCAGCTGCTTTGACTGTTCCCCACATGCGGCCTACCATCTTCAAGACATTGAAGAAGGTATATACCAAATTCACTAGAAGGTACACCACTCTGCTTCCATGTATGATTGAGCGCATAGCTCCTGGTGACATCCCTATTCACCCCAACAGGTGATGAACCCACACCAACAACCTCCACCACAATGCCAACACTACCTTCTCCACCCATCACCATCACTTATCAAAACGCCCCAAACAAACCCTTGTTCACTACTCTGATTGAACAAGCTCTTCCTGTTCGATCCAAAAGGACTAGAGTGGAAACATGGGCTCCCACTCAGTCAGAGGTCTCTCCATCCTTCTCTTTCGGCCTTAATTTGGGCTTTGAGTCTCCTTAGTCTCAAACCCAGGAGCCCGATACCCAAACCAACAGCCCTCAGAATGAGTATCTACACTCTTCTGAGCTGCCAACAAGGGATAGCCCCACCAGAGGCTCAATGCCTGTAGACATTGACCATTGTCCCAGGTCAGTAGGCTTAACCTCCCTATCTTTCACTGACCTTCTATTCAAAACTGATTAAGAGATAACATCTCTCCATGGCAATGAAGTTGATCTACAATACCCACTTCAAGATCAACAGAGCCCGGAGAAATCCCTTATCTCTAGCCCCCATCATCGACCAATAACTGAGGTGAGTCCCACTGATGTGGAAGGGACTCATGTAGATTCAACTGCTACTACAGAAGGTGCCTCAATGGACCTTGTGGACAGTGGTAACATCTCTCAGATTAAATCTACGGCAACCGAGCCTTTGATGACTCTGAAAGAGACATCATTGACCATGGGAAACCAGGGTGCCAAGAAACCACATCTGGTGAGGCTGAACATACTAGGTATGTTACCTCATATCCCCGTGATTCTTCACAAGAAGATGAGGGAAGCATGCAACTCCTTGTTAAAGACCTTCTATCTAAAGTCTCAAACCTTGAATCCTTAGTTAGGACTTTAGAAGCAAGGTCTGCCACTCAGTAACTTGAGATTGACAATCTCAAGGCTCAACTAGCAGAGAACAGACAGAGAGGTCTGTTAGGCATGTACCTATTCAGGTCTCACTGAATTCTTCCTCTAGCTCATCTAGCTCTCAAGATGATGCTACCAAAAAGGGGGAGAATGTTCAAAGACAAAACATGAGGAACCACAGAGCCGATCTTCAACTTCAACATCTTCCTCTCCATCATCTCAGCAGTTGAGCCACCTCAAGTCATTCTTTAGATTGACCCAAGCATGCTCAATGATCTTTACAGACTCTTCACCAAGTTTCTGTTGAGATCCTCCTTTGAGCAGCCAGCCATGATGCTGCAATGATCTACTTTGGAGCTGAAGAGCTTCAGAGGCTGACTGCACCTATGGAAGAAGTTGGTCAACCTAAGGTCCACATGGAACCCAAGATTCAATTCGAAGGAGAAATGGGGACTGATGGCCCGTCAACTGAAACACTTAGGACATATTGCATCTCTTCCAACTTCCAAAGCTGAAGTAAAAAACCTCGGAAGAACAAGCTGAATCTTCCAAAGCTAAAATGGAAGCTGCGGAGGACTGTTCAAGATGTTCGAGGAACTGATCATCACAGATGCAATCCTGGAAATGACATCTGAGGTGAGAAGTGAGGACTTTCCAATTCCACCTCCATCCCAGACACCATCTCTGCCTCTCTCACAATCAGAAACCTCTCTCCAAAACCACCACAGTCAGGATCTTCAAAAGACAAAGGAAAAAGGAAGATGACTATGGAAGAGCTTCAGGAAGAGGAGAAGATTGAGAAACTCAAGAAGAAAGGAAGACTTCATACTGAGAAGTTGCTAGCTGCCAGTACAAAAGCAGCTGCGTCCAATTAGGAGGTTGTCATCAATAAAAGAAGGAGAGATAATTGACCAGCTCACTGAAATGGGAGCTGCCAATGAAGAAACACTCCTGCTACCATTAGAGGATTTGGTGGATCTGGAGAAGGCAACCAGGCTAAAACTTGAGGAAGAAGCCAGGTTGGCCTTGGAGAAAGAAGAAGAAGAACAGAAGAAGGCTAAATTGCAGCTAAGGAGAGACAGGGTGAACTTCCTACTCTCCAGAGGCTTTGAACTTCAAGAACTTTCTCCACACAACGATGATACGATCCTCTGGCTCTAAAACAAAGAGCAGGATCAAATGAGAGAAAGAAAGGAAAAAGGCTGCAAAAGAAAAGGCCAGAGAGAAGAAGAAGAAGGAAGAAGAAGCCAGGGTCACTGCCTCAAGAAGCTCATTGAGAAAGCCTGGATGAAGGACTATCTTCGAGCTCATGGATTCTCTGGGAGGTAGGTGGGTCCGTGTCTGAAAGGACACTCCAACGGATTGTCAGTGAAATAAGGCTAACATCCGGATGGGGAAAAGGAAAGAGATGCATAAAAGGATAAAAGGGATGACCTTCACTGCTGCACCCAACCACAACCTGAACCTTCACCCTTACCATTCACCATTAAACCTGAACCTTTCACCCTTGAACCCACATCACTACCCTCACCTACTCCCTCACCTCAACCACCCAAACTTCCCATCATCCACTAAAACACTAGCGAGAACCTCTGAACCTAAACCTGCCCAATTACCATCCAGACCATCCCTCTGCCTTCTCAACATCTCTCCCTTGAGGAGTTTAAAGCAATCAAGACAAAGCTCGTGAACTATACTACTCTGAGCAAAGTCTCTTGTGTAGAAGAGTCTGTCAACATCACCTATGTGATGGGTCTTCAAGTTCCCTCACAAGAGATAAATTTCTTGATTTGCCTAGAGGAACTTTGGACCAGGTTGCGAGACTTCTGGGACTCAATTCAGACTCTTTGAATGATGAAGAGAAGAAGCTCAGAAGGAAACTGGTGACTCTGCTGGATCCAAAGAAAGAGGACAAGATTCCTAGTCAGTCTCTTGTGCCTATAAGGAAGATAATCCAGTGGAGGTTGATGAACCTTCTCACAACATGTTGTGGAAAGAGAGAATGGTGAGGTCAATAGACTCAATGCAACCTCTCTGCTACACTCCAGCAGGTTCGACATTGCTGAGCTAGCAGAGAAGCCATTCTCCAACCCCTCCAATTCTGAAACTGCTGCACTCGTCAGAAATCATCTTAGCAGTCTTCATCTAGCTGAGTTAACTGCAAAGGCAAAGATTGAAGAAGAGTTAAAGTTGAGAAGAAAGGAAGACAAGGAACGATCTCCCATCCAAGGTACTGCCTTTCTACAGATGGTGGAAGGTCCTGAATTGGAACCTGTAGTTTGATGGGAATATGACTATATTTTCCATCAACTAACTCTTTTCAGAGGCAACAACAAAGACTACATGTTATCCAAGGTGACAGACTGGATTTCCTGTCTACCAAGGATCTGTACAAACTCTCAGCACCACTTCATGAAAGAACAAGCAAACAGACAAATATTACTCTCCTTGGTGCTGAAAGTTTTGAGAAGTAGAGACAAGTGAAGTTTTGGTAGCATCAGCCTAGGGGGAGTTTGTTGGATCAAGAAGAAGGCTAATGCAACCAAAACTTTGTCACTTAAAGTATTTTGGCTGCATGCAAAAGGCTTCCGAAGCTTAGCATGGAACTTCTGAAGGTTGTAGAGTTCTTCCGAAGACAAAACGAAAGATCAACTTCGAAGACAGAACTCTACTTCCGAAGACAAGTGCATACTTCCAAAGTTCAAGACTTAGAAGAATAAAGTAAAGACCACTTCCGAAGTATGATGAAAAGAAGAAGTCTCCAAGCCTTGGAAGAAGGAGCCTCTTCTGAAGTATAAGTGGCTTCGGAAGTACTAACTCTTCCGAAGCCATTTAACCTTCAGAAGACACTGCTATGAACCAGTGGACACAAGTATGGTCTCTGACACTCCGCTGCAGACTTCTGATACAGCATGGCTTCTTCCTAAAGAACCATGTTGTTGACCATACTTTATTCCACTATTCGCCTTTTCATGATAGTACATGTTACCAACTTTAGTGGTGACAAAAGGTAAGTCAGGGACATGTCCTGACTACCAAATCTCAGATAAGACTTTATCCGAGATACCCTAATCTATAGTCTTGTAGTATAGACTTTTGCTATAGGATCCCAGCTGGTATCAAAGTGTATTTGGTTGTAGATAGTATTATATATAGGTCCTACTTGTAATTCATAGAAATACATAGATCATCTGCTTGTAAGAGTCTTGTATTTTGAGTTGAGAATCAATATATAAAAGTATCTTGAAAATTATCTTTTTGTGTTCTCAGTTACTTTCTATATTGTGATCAACTCTTATTGATTCTTCATATATCCGAGTGCTGTTGTAGGTGAGTTTGAGTGAAAACTCTATGTTTAAGTGACAAAGACCGATCCTGCAATTGGTATCGACGCATCTCAGGCTCTTGATTGCGTGATCTTACCATCCAAATCAACCTGTTTTTACTCCTCCCTACCACTCACTCACTCAAATAGCCCTTAACAAATCTGAGGTAGAGATGGGAACAATGACAAAAGCTCCCATCATTACCCCTGAAAACTTCAAGTCTTGGAGTAGAAGAATAGAAGGCTTCATTAGATACCAAGACAGCAGACTATGGAACTCAATTGTCAATGGACCGTACAAGCCAAAGGTGGCATCACCTGGTGGAAATGGTGCCATGATAGAGAAGGTTATCGAGGACTATTCTGATGAAGACAGAAAGAAGATGGACATCGACAGCAATGTTATGACTATTCTCATGACTGTAATACCGAACCCTATTATGGTAGGGTTCGAGCATTGCAAGACTGCGAAAGAATTGTTTGATGCACTTGCTCAGATGTACTCAAGCTCCAACTACTCAAAGAAGGACTCACTGAAGCAGCAGTTCGAGAACCTAACTCATATTGCTGGAGAGACCCTCAGCCAGTAGTACTTCAGGTATATGGATCTTATCTCTTCCCTTCAGTCTGTGAAGATCACTCCTGAACTCAGAGATCTCACCAGAAAGTTCATGAGTGCTCTTCCCAACGAGTGGACATTCTACTGTGTCTCTATCAAGAGAACAGAAAACTTGAACGCTCTTTCCATGACTGAACTCTACGGTATCCTTGATGGATATCACATAGAGATGGAGAGTAAGAAAGGCCACCCAACAAGCAGACCCATGAGTCTTCCTACTAGAAACGCTTTAATAGTTGCTGAAGGCTCATTAACCCCTCAACCTCAGCATTTCCTGACTTATTAGCAGCCATCCTGCTCTTCTGGACCTTACATCACTTTTCTTGAGACTCCAAGGTCTCAACAGGCACAACACAACTCCTTCCAGGAAAGTTTTGCCTTTGTTTCAAGAAGTGGACACTCAGGAGATTTTCAATATTGTTTTGATGATCTTGAGTGTTTTAGTCCAGATGATGTAGAGTACGTGGACATTGTCCAGTAGATGGCTCTCTTAACTTACAGAGCGAAGAAGTTCTTTAAGAGAACTGGAAGGCATTTCCCTCAAAACCCAACTACCAGCAAGTTCGGGTTCGACAAGACCAAAGCAAAGTGTTACAACTGTAACCAATTGGATCATTTTGCAAGGGAATGCAAGGCTCCCAAGACCAATCTGGGAACCCCACATGCCTCCACACATCCCTCAACCTCAAAGCCCACTGAGAGGTCAACTGAAACAGCTGCAATGGCTCAAGAAAGTTGACTGGAGCTTCATGGTACAGGATGTGACTCCTGCTTAAGCTCCCATGGCCAGAACAGATGATGCCCAGGTATATGAACATCTCTATACTCCAGCCTGCATAGCTAAAGTTAAACTTTATCAGGACTACAATATGGAAATCAGATCTGATATTGAGTCTTTAAATATGCTAAAATCTGATTTCAAAATAGCTGAATCTGACTATCAAAAGAAAACTGATGAGTTAGAGAAAACTGTATCTCTTTTAAAACATGAACACGCCAACTACAAGACTCAAATCAAGGATCTGATATCCAAATTGTCTGAGGCTCAAGCCCAGCTTGTCACTGCTGAGGTTTAGGCCAGGAAGCATGCTATTTCTGAGCAGAACGACCAAGCTATTCTTGCATCATCCTCCCACTCCAAACTCTATTATCAAAACAAAGAAGGGTTGGGAACCAATGAAATCGCTCCACCACATTCCTATGAGTCTATTAAACAGCCTAGATGTGGTACTGAAGAGCAAGAGGTTCCAACTGCTGACCCTTCCTTTCCAGAGTTGAAGGATGCGACATCAATAGTGGCCACCACAGGGAAGGAACAGGTAGATGCACCCATCTCCTCCTGTAAAGATCAAATCCTATCACTAAAGCTAGAAGAAGCAGAACTAAAGCTGCTAGAAGAACTGGCAAGAAGGTGGTTGAGTCCAGACTGAAGATTGACCCCAATCAGAAGGGTGTCTTTATCTCAACTAGATTCCAAGTGGTAGGTACTTCTGATTCAGGAAAGGAATGTAATACCACATTCATGTCCTACCAATGGATCAGAAGTTGTAGGGAAAAGTTGCTGATGAAGAAAAGAAGCCGAGAAACAGCAACCCTCACTTTCCTAAAAGACTAACATTGCATGCATCATGTGTGGCCTGCAAAATCACATGGCAAAAGATTGTTACTACAATCCTGCAAGCACACATTATGCAAATAAGATGACTGCTTCAGAAGAAAAGGCGGTGAAGGCTTCTTCCAAAAAGAAAGAAGCTTCGGAAGTAGGCCATGCTGCAAAAGCTTCAACAAGCTCATCCTCCAAGGTCAGCCAAGGGTGGCCTGAAAGATCAAGGAAGATGCTGCAGCCTGAACCTCTTCTTCAAAGACCTCTATTGAACCCCCATGCATAACTTTTGGTTCAATTATGTCATTATCCTTGGAGAACCCGAGACCAACAAGGCTTGGGCTTCCAAACAAAACTAACAATCTCATCTTATGTGCAGGGACATCCATTTGACAAGAACAATAATGTATGGATTGTAGATAGTGGATGCTGCAGGCACATGACAGGGAACAGATCTCTACTTCAACAGTTTCAGAACTATGATGGAGGTCTTGTCCAATTCGGTGGTGAGGACGGAGGATATATTTCTGGCAGAGGGAGTATATCCAGTGGTAAATTAAAAGTTGACAAAGTCCACTTTGTCAATCTGTTAAGTGTTCTCAATTCTTTTATCAAAAGCATCAAATGCTTTTCACAGAACATGAGTACATTATCCTCAAACCAGGGATGACAATTACTCTAGAATTGGTGTTTCTTAAATCTCTCAGGAAAGGGGATATGTACAAGCTAGATATGAACAATGCTTCCCCAATGGGTGAAGTATCATGCTTTCTTTCCAAAGCTGATAGGGATGAGTCAACATTGTGGCTTAAACGTATGTGTCATGTAAATTTTAAGACAATGAATAAATTGGCTAAAAATAACTTGGTACATGGTTTGCCTAAAAAGGAGTTTTTCTGCAAAGATAACTGTGTTGCATGCCTGAAAGGAAACAACACAGGACATCTCATAGATCCAAATGTGTTAACTCTATCACTACTCCATTACACTTACTGCATGTGGATCTTTTTGGTCCCACAAGTATAATGAGCATTGGAGGAAATCATACTGCCTTGTGATAGTTGATGATTTTATAAGATTTACATGGGTATTCTTTTTAAGAACTAAAGATGAAACTGCTGAACCATTAAAATCTTTTATTCTTAAAACAGAAAATCAAATTGATCACAAGGTTAAAATCATTAGAAGTGATCAAGGGACTGAGTTTAAGAACTTTTTCTTGACTCATTCTGTAACTCAAAAGGGATTTCCAGACAATATAGTGCTCCCCGAACTCCTCACCAAAATGGTGTTGGTGAGAGGAGGAATAGACACTTATTGAGGCTGCTCGAACTATGTTAGCTGATTCAAAGCTACCTCTCACATTCTGGGCAGAGGCAGTCAGCACTGCATGCTATGTGCAGAACAGATTTCTTGTAGTTAAGCCACATGGAAAGACCCCTTATGAGCTATGGAACAAGTGGCCACCGTTCATTGGCTTTCTAAGGTCTTTTGGCAGCAGGTGTACCAAACTTAACACAAAGGACAATTTAGCAAAATTTGCTGAAAAGTCGAATGATGCTATCTTTGTTGGATACTCTTCTAGCTCCTAAGCTACAAAGTATACAACATTGAGAATCAACAAGTTGAGGAGTCATCCAATATAGTTGTTAATGAGCACACTCTTGTGTTAGGGGGAATGGCCCTGATCATATTTTTTATTTAGAATTGTTTCCAAACTATTCTAAACCATCTTGTGAGAAGTTTCAGCTGGAACAGGTGCTCAAAATGATGTTGATGCTACTGCTAATGATAAATTGTTTGAGCTTCCCAGACCTAGTCCAAATTCTCCAAGTGCCACAATACACCAAGCTTCTACTATTCATAGATCTGATAGTCTATCTATATCAAGGAACAGTGAAGCTTCAACAAGTGAATCACTTACTAAGCCTCAAAACTCATCAGGTGATCCACCACAGCACCAGGCAGAAGGAAGTAGTATTTTGAAGGAACAGGCAACTGTTAATACTACTTCACAGCCAACCATTGATGATGTTTCTCATTTATTCAATCAGTCCTCATTGAATGACTTTGAAATAGTAGCTAGACAGAGTGCTCTAGTTCCTAAGTAGAATATGTCCAACTTAGACTTATCTCTACAACTGGAAGTGATTCCTCATCTTAGGATTCACAACACTCATCCAACTAAGAACATCATAGGGGATGTCACTGAGGGTGTGAGAACAAGAGGACAGACTCATCAAGGAAATGTCTGCTTGTACTCATGATTTCTATCTCAGATGGAACCCAATAAGGTAGAAGATGCCTTGAAAGATAGTAGCTGGCTTGAATCGATGCAAGAGGAGCTGCTTCAATTCAAGAGACAGAAGGTATGGAACCTATGTCCGCTACCATCTGGTCAAGTACCTATAGGGACCAATGGGTTTTTAGAAACAAGAGAGATGATAGAGGCTTAATCATCAAGAATAAAGCAAGATTTGTAGTTCAAGGATACACTCAAGAGGAAGGAATCGATTATACTGATGTCTTTGCACCTGTTGCAAGACTTGAGGCAGTTAGGATCTTCCTTGCTTATGCTGCATCTAAGGACTTCACTGTCTATCCTTGATGTTAAGTGTGCATTTCTATAGGGATATAGATAGGGAAGTCTATGTATGCCAACCTCCAGGATTTGAAGACCCACAACACCCCAACTATGTGTGCAAGTTGGATAAAGCTCTGTATGGGCTGCACCAAGCACCTAGGCTATGGTATGAGACTTTGTCTTAGTTTCTTTGAAGAATGGCTACACTAGAGTACCATTGATAAGACTCTCTTCAAAAAAGTCTGGAAAGGACATCTTGCTCATTCAAGTCTATGTTGATGACATCATATTTGGTTCCTCAAATGACCAAATGTGTAAGGACTTTGAGAGCATCATGAGAAAAGGTTTGAGATGAGTTCCATGGGAAAATGGACTTTTTCCTTGGAATTCAGGATAAAGCAATGAAGGAAGGGTTTTCATTAATCATCTAGTATGTCTCTAACATCTTACAAAGATTTGAAATGAAAGATTGCAAGCCTGCCAAGACACCCATACCCAAAAACCATAATCTTTTCCTGACCTTGAGGGGGAGGATACTGATCAACATCAGTATAGGGCAATTATTGGTTGTCTGATGTATCTCATAGCTAGTAGACCTGATATCGTGTTGCTACTTGTATCTGTGCAAAATATTAGGCTGCTCCAAAGGTGTCTTATCTAGCTACTGTTAAGAGAATCCTTAGATATCTCAAAGGAGCACCTAAACTAGGTCTCTGGTATCCTAGAAACAAAGATTTCAATCTCTATGGATACTCTGATAGTGACTATGGAGGCTGCAATGTTGACAAGAAATCAACATCAGGAGGATGTCAATTTCTTGGTGGAAGGATCATCTCATGGCAATACAAGAAACAATCCTATGTCTCTACATCAACTGCTGAAGCTGAATACATTGTTGCTGCTAGCTGTTGTGCTCAACTGCTATGGATTCAAAATCAGATGTTAGACTATGGATTCGACTTTATGAGTACTCCTATCCATATTGACAATAACAGTGCTATCTCAATTACTGAAAATCTGGTGAAGCACTCCAAGACAAAGCATATTGACATCAGTATCATTTCATTAGAGATATTCATGAGAAAAATCTAATTAAGTTAATCAAAGTGATTCAAATGAACAATATGCTGATCTGTTCACTAAAGCGTTTGATGAATAAAGATTTAAGTATCTCATAACAACTATTGGGATGATAAACATCGATTAGTTTAATCTCTTTTGAAAACCTTTTTAATATGATAAACATCAACATACACACAATCAAGAATACAGGTCCGAAATCTAGTTTTTTGAAAACGTACATTCATGCATTTCTAGCCCCAAAATCAGTTAAAACGTGTAAAAAGAGGGTTCTAGAACTCACCTTTGCAGCTCTTGAGTATGGCTTCTTCCAAACTCATTTGCAAATTGAATTCAACCGCCTAGAAACCCACTAAAACATACCCGAACACATACAACCACATAAGCACAAACCCGAGGACATAACCGGTTAAGAACACCATAAAACAATGAATTCTTACTTTGAATTCGCACTTTTCTTCTTGTTTGTCTTCAAAACTGAGAGTTCTATGTTTCCTGCAACTCTCTCTCTCTAAAAATCCAAGAATTTTGTGTGTAGAAAGGGTGATGGGCGACCATGCCATCTTTATCACCGACTTTTCAAACATTTTGTCCTTTTGGACACTTTTTACCCCTAGACTTGGGTTTTATTTCTTTTTATTGATTCAAGAAGAAGGATAATCCAACCAAAACTTTGTCACTTAAAGTTATTTTGGTGCTGCATGCAAAAGGCTTCCAAAGCTTAGCATGGAACTTCTGAAGGTTGTAGAGTTCTTCCGAAGACAAAATGAAAGATCAACTTCTGAAGACAGAACTCTACTTCCGAAGACAAGTGCATACTTCCGAAGTTCAAGACTTAGAAGAATAAAGTAAAGACCACTTCCGAAGTATGATGAAAAGAAGAAGTCTCCAAGCCTTGGAAGAAGCAGCCTCTTCCGAAGTATAAGTGGCTTTGGAAGTACTAACTCTTCCGAAGCCATTTAACCTTCGGAAGACACTGCTATGAACTAGTGGACACAAGTATGGTCTCTGACACTCCGCTGCAGACTTCTGATACAACATGGCTTCTTCCTAAAGAACCATGTTGTTAACCATACTTTATTCCACTATTCACTTTTTCATGATAGTACATGTTACCAACTTTAGTTGGTGACAAAAGGTAAGTCAGGGACATGTACTGACTAGCAAATCTCAGATAAGACTTTATCCGAGATACCCTAATCTTTAGTCTTGTAGTATAGACTTTAGCTATAGGATCCCAGCTGGTATCAAAGTATATCCGGCTGTAGATAGTATTATATATAGGTCCTCTTTGTAATTCATAGAAATACACAGATCATCTGCTGTAAGAGTCTTGTATAATGAGTTGAGAATCAATATATAAAAGTATCTTGAAAATTATCTTTCTGTGTTCTCAGTTACTTTCTATATTGTGATCAACTCTTATTGATTCTTCATATATCCGAGTGCTGTTGTAGGTGAGTTTGAGTGAAAACTCTGTGTTTAAGTGATAAACATCAATCCTGCACTTTTCCTTCTTTTCCTTCACTTTATTCTTCTTTCTTGACTAAAAAAAATATCCGGGTGTTTCAATAAAAAAGAGCATACATTTAAAATGTATGATATGTGTAGATATTAAATAAATACTACATACCTAAAATATTTATTAAAATATGTAGAAACAATAACATGATATGAAATTAAATCTTACAAACAAAAGTAAAATAATAAAGGTTAGTTAGGGCAATTAAGGTCAATCAGGGTCGTTTTTGGTCTTTAATAGGCGTTAACAATCAATTAGAGTTAATGATAATCAAATGAGGTTATTGATGTTCATTTGGGGCTATTCATAACTAGTTATGATATTATTGGTTGTTTAAGACTAGCAATTAAATTAATTAATGATTAATTAGGGCATATATAGTTAGTTAGAGACATTGATGATCATTTAAGGTCTTTGATTGTTAATTAGGGCTATTAATGCTCTAACAGGGTCAATTATAGTCATTAATTGTTAATTATGGTTATTGGTGCTCAGGTAAAGTAACTTATAGTCAATGAAGTTTAATTAGGATCAGTTATATCATTAATTGGTTAATTGTTGTTAATTACTCCGAGGTAAAAATTATTGTCTTTAAAGGTTAATTAGGGTTAATTATGGTCATCTATAGTTAATAGAAGTTGTTGAGATTTAATTAGGGTCATTCATGATCATGTTAGTTATTTTGTTTTTGAACGGAAAATGTACAGTCCTGCTTCGGAGGATAGGTGTTATCTTAATCAGACCCACCTATCTGTTTCCTAGCCAGGACTACACCTCTCGGAGGAAACTCATTGCTGAGAAAACCCCCTAGCTCAAATCTAAGCATTTTGCTTAGAGTGAGACTTGAATCCATGACCTCCCTTTTTATTTACATGTCATGGGTACCTCACCTTAACCACTTAGGCTAAGGATCATTAGTATCATGTTAGTTAATATTCGTTAACTATGACTAATAAAGCTCAATCATAGTGATACATTGTTAAATATAGCTATTAATAGTCTAGAATGGTATATGTGGCAAATTAATTTTGCTTGTTGAGTGTTGTGAATTATAATTAATCTTGGAGAATCATTATGATCACACACACACATATATATGTATATATATAATATATATAATATTCTTTAATAATGATATAAATGTAATTTTTAAATGACACTAAATTATCTTTTTTTGAATGGAAAATATACGATCATGCTATGAATGATATATATTATCTTAATCGGACCTACATATCCTTTTCCAGCAGGGACTGCACCCCAACCCACTTAATAGAAAATCCACAACTATAAAACATCTGGCCTAACCTAGAGCATTTATACTTAGAGTGAGACTTTAATCCAAAACCTCCTTATATTTAATGTCTTGGATGTCTCAACTTAACCAATAAATTTTCTTTTTAAGTAACCCGTTCAATAAAAGATTTTGTGATGTTTAAAACAATAAAAATAATGAGTATTTTAAAAAATAAGTAATTAAAACTTCTATTTTTGAAATAAGTAGTTGAAAAAATTGTACATAGCAAGAAATTAAAGTCCCACTTGTGTTGTTGGTGACCCCACATTTAAAATACACACAACCCAAGTCCGATCTGAAGCATCCACCCATGAACTGATGAACTCCTAAGCTTTATCTTTCTCTTTTTTTGAAGATATAGTTTCTTTCACAAATAACTCACCCATTCGACAAACTACCAAGAAAAATGGCGACGATAAAGACCTGTCTCTCCACATTTCAACCGTCGATTACTACCTCTCGAACACTCTGGGTACCCTCACGAATCCCCCATCGCACAAGCTACTGATTGTTCCTTGTTCTGGTTACCCTAACGAGAGCTCTGATTCACTTCTGTCTACATCTCGAAATTGTTTTTGTATACTGATGAGGTAACCATTCTACTCATATGTTTTGCAAAGTTGTTCCTAAATTAATTATTTTACTTTGATTTTGTTCTGGCCACTCAACCTTTCTTGATTAGAAACCAAAGAATATACTAATGATTTGATATACTTATAAAGGTGTTGAAAAAAATTAGTCTTACAATTGAAGGAGAACAACTTGTGTAGTTAGGAATTTGTTTAAGTTGAAGAACATAAGCATATATGAAAAAAATGTGGAATGGGTTGACTCAAGGGCAAAGGAATTACATGTTATAAGTATAACAATTTGTCTTATTCTTGTATATCATAGAATCATATAAAGAGTATGTTACGGAAAAGTATGGAGATGAGTCTAGTAAACGCCCATTAGATCTAGACACATGGGTACAACGGGGCATGAAAAAGGGCAATTATTTGATATTAGTGATCTGCATGTCATGATGACGGATACATCCTCAACGTCAAGGAATTCATATCTACATGCAAGAAATGAAGAGGTTTGCTTATTCCATTTTAGTTTATTATATAATGGGTCAAAATGTTACAATGAGTGATATTAATTGTCATCAAAAGTTGCTTTAGTTTGTAGCCTCTTATAAGATACATGGTGAGTCTCCTTGAAATTTTGTTGAAATACAATAGGTTCTTTCATGGATACTTTTATTAAGATAACTATACATACACAGAAACACATAGAAATTCTCCGGTTAGGGTTAAATGGTATTAGAGTTTTATATTAAGATTGTTTGTGAAATTGATCTATTTTACACTTGATTTTTAGGGCCTGGAATCACCCTTAAGATCTGAAGCTATTTGATTATGAGTTTAAAATGAATCAAAAGAGCTAAAACCAATTAACTAATTTGAGAAATTACTTTCGTTGATAGAAATTTAGAAGCCGGAAAGTAAAATTACCCTCCCTTTGTGTCCTTATGAATAATTTGTATCTTTGATGACACCTGAATTAAAACCAATTAGTTTCTATGTTTACTTGTTCAAGTAATCAACAACTAGGATCCCCTCCCTCTACTTATCATACTATAGTCATAAAATTAGTTTAAGTATAAAAGTCAAGCTTCTTTATTTCACGACATTTTAGTTATTTGTAGACTTTAAGGTAACCATTAAATACTATACTAATCCAAATATTTAAACTTGTAGGTGGGTTACTATCACCGAATAATCAAGTGGTGTAATCCTAATATTTTGTTGATTGAAAGAATATGGAAATAATTGATTAGAACATAATACTATCTGTATTGGATCGATCATAATTCTAAAGAAGTATCGTGTTATTGAAGAAAGAAATAATAGTTTGGTCTAGGTGAATGAATAAACAATAGGTTAATGTGTTGTGTGGTTTAAATATTAATATTGTGTTGTATTATTTATGGGTACAACATCTGAATGAGAAAATAGCACAACTGCAGCAAGAGAAAGAAACCGAAGGACTAGAGAAAGAAAAAGAAAGAGCCAAGAAACTAGCAATGATGGAGCAAATAGAGGAAAACAGAGTTATAAACAATGAAATGAAGCAACCAATTGAATTCTTGTTGAAGAACATTGTAACACCTGGTTGTTTTTAAAGTCAAAGCAAGAAAGAATAAAGTGAAAAAAAAGAAAGAAAAGATATTTTACCCAAGTTAAGGGGTAAAAAGTGTCAAAAAGGACAAAAGGTTGGAAAAATGGGAGTAAATGGAAAAATGGGGTTGGAATTACATGTATGAGCTTTTTATAAAACTAGGGTTTCATACCCGTATGTTTGAATGTGTGTATGTTGCGGGTATGGTGTGATTTGATCTATGTTCATGCTTGTTGATGTTATGGTTGTGTTTCTAAGGCTTAGAATGTAAGATTTAAGCTTAGAACATGATAGATGGTGTTTGGGGACTAAATCTACTGATAAATGTGCCCTAGACTGCTCATACGCCCAAACAGTAGTTCATACGTCTAAGTTTAGAAAATTACCTAAGTGTTGACAAATGCGGATGAACATTGACAAATACGGATGAGCATTGACAAATGTGGATGAACATTGACAAATGCGGATGAACATTGAAAAATGCGGATGAGAAAGTCAATGCGGATGAGTAAGTCATACGGTGGAGGAAATGCTAATAAGTAAGTCATGTGACTGAGGAAATGCGGATGAGTAAGTTCATGTGACAGAGGAAATGTGGATGAACAAAGTTAATGCGGATGAGTAAAGTCAATGCGGATGAACAAAACAAATGCGGATGAACAAAAAGAAATGCGGATGAACAAAAAGAAATGGGGATGAACAAAAAGAAATGCGGATGAACACTTAGAATATTTTCTGACTTTTTGGGGAAAAAGTGAAATGTAGGCTTTGACTTGGGAGATTCCTGAGGGCTATGTAAGTTGACTTTTTGAGGACATAGATGTTATGTTGGGCATGTTATAACGTATGATTGATGCTTATGCATGATGGTATGTATGATGTATGTTATGTAAGTATGATGCCCGGTATGATGATGTTGACTATGTATGTTATGTTTCTTATTATGTATGATTATTTTCCCATGGCTTTACGTTGAATGTTAATGAATGAAATGAAAGTATTATGTAACGTAAAGTGGAAGATAATGAAAAGATGAACGAAATGAAAGAATACATGCATTAATGAATAAATGAACGAAAGAAATGCTTGCAAGAAAATGTATGGAGGTTCACACTCAATGAGAAGTGTTAGCTCAACCATGTGTGGGTTAGCTACCCCATGAGGATGCACATTGGGGCTTAATCTGTGCGATTAATCAAATGTATGGAGGTTCACACCCAATGAGAGGTTGTCAGCTCAACTGTGTGCGAGTTAATACCCCCATCAGGATGCACACAGGGGTTCAATCTTTGTGATTGACCATATGTATGGGGTCCTTGTCGCTTAACCCTAGATGAATGGCTTGGTGCTCTAGAGGGGGTTAAGCATATGACAGGAACTAGATGGAAATGAAAGATAATAAATGTACAAAACGAATAATGATGAAGATAATAAATATTATCTATGTGTATGTATAATGTGTGATCACATTCTAAAACCTGTTATGATTTAATAAAAGTAAAGAATGATTTTAAATGAAAGATAAAGTATGCTTTATTTTAAAACTAGAACTCACTAAGCAACATTGACTTTTTATGTATTTTCCAGTTGGCAGGTAAAGTTGCTGAGGATGGCACGGGGCGGCTACTTGGCTCTTTTGGATGGCATTCTTCTGTTTAATGTTTTTGCATTGTAATGCGAACAAACGATGTTTTGAAATGAATAATTGTATTATCTTGTAAAAGCATTTATAATGAAATGAAAAGTTATTTTAATGTTCTGCTGCGATGTTTTATGAAGTATAAATGTAATTATATATTTTATGAGTAACGATTAGCTAGCTGTAAGCGTCTCGAGAACGGGGCCTTACAAACATACTCAAAAGATCTTCCAACTAGTTAAGCATCTGATTTTGTAGACATGGTCAATTTAGAATTTTGTTTTAATATATGTGTTTGAATGTTTCTTATGATACTTTTCTTTTGATACTTTGAATTATTTGCTGTAAGATGTTTGGATAGTTTTGTGAATTTTATTATTTGTTTGAGTACTAATTAACTCTATAAACCAAAAAACATAAGTCTTTTCTTATTATACATATTTTTTGCAACTAAATGAAAATCGGTTGCTAAAATGGTTGCAAAAAATGATTGGTCACAAATAGTTTTGGTCGCAACTTTGGTTGCTAACAGTTTAGTCGCAAGATCCATCGCAAAACTTTTCATCGCGATTAATATATATATATATATATATACCTATATATATGTATATATATATGTTATATATATATATACCTATATATATATGTATATATATGTTATATATATATATATATATATATATATATATATATATATATATATGTATACATATATATATATTCTTTAAATGTTAATAATTTTAAATAAGTAAACTAAACTATTAAACATCTAAAATATAAATATTCTTATTTTAATAATTTATTACTATATACTAAATTATATGATTTGGGACATATTTTATCTTTATATATAGAGCAATAATTTCTAATTTCATTATTTGTTATAAACTAATATCAATTACATTAATGATTTTAATATGTTTTATTTATCTCATTCGTCTAATACATAAGCTTTAACTTAGTTTTAAAAATATACAGATTAGAGGATTTTAAAATGCATGTCACTTGACATGTGATTATATGTAAATAAGAAAGGGCACATGATTATATATAAACTAGTAAAAGTTATCTGCTTGTTGTGGCGGGACATTGTGTTGAACTAAACATAAATATTTAATTAAAATATAGATAAGAATAAGCAGTGTGAATCAATATAGAAAAAAATGTACTAAATTTAATTTATAAAAGTAACAAAATAAATAAATTTTAAAAAACAGATAAGAAAGAAACTAAATTCATAATATAAACCTACTGAAAAAAAGAGACAAAAATAATAAATAGAAAGGAAGTAATAAAATTATAAGGTTCGTGAAGTGATCTTTGAATTGTATATAGTAGGGCACCATATGTACAAAATTAGAACATCGTTTCATATTTGATTACGTACAGATACAGACACAATAACAAACTTATTAAATAAAGTATTTTTTTAAACATAAACAATACATATTCAAATTAAAAAGAGTAAAAATACTCATATATATAGTATATATTTATAGAATAATAATGTATTTAAACGTTATATGTCTCTAAAATATGATAAAAATAGATAATAAGTCAACTATGGTGTCTTCTATTTGGGTATTCACGCACAATAGTTGATGAGTCGTTTGAGTTGAAAGTGTGGAGCAATCGAATGGTTAGTCTGTACACACACACACATATATATTTATATATATATATTTGTTATTGTGACATTCTGTTGGTATTTATTTTAGTTTTATGTATTTATATGTATGTATAGAGAAAAATAAAAGATAAAAAATAAAAAAAAATATGATAAAAATAGATAATATGTATTAGGGGTGAATACTTAACCGATTTAACCGAACCATAACCGAAGCAAACAATTAACCAGCGGTTCAGTTAAGGCATAACCAATTAACCGCACATTGCGGTTCGGTGTCGGTTTTGGTGTACAAATAAAATGCACCGAACCGAATGACATTAATGTGCAAAAAATTTAAAATACTCTTCTTGATTTTACTAGAATTTCATATGTTAACCTTATTAATTTACATTTTTAAAAGATATATTTACATATGGGATTCCTATATATATAGAATGAACACCTAAATAAATAGAAGTAATGCAAGATGCGTACACACATTATTATATGCACACTCTGACTTCGATTCAAGTTTTGGTGGGATCGTAAAACCTAACCTTGTTATGAACATCCTTATAAAATTGATACAAACATAGCCTAATAATAATTTTTAGTTAAAGTTTATGGTTTAAAAGCATACATTACAAAGATTGGTTAATTAACCGAAATAAACAAAGTTAACCACAACGGTAGTTAACCGAAGTATCGATTGCGATTTTGGTTTTCAAAATGGTATTAACCGCAGTTTCGGTTTCGAAAATGCACTTAACCGCACCGAACCGAAACGCATCGCGTACACCCCTGATATGTATGTACCAATAACAAAACCACAATAGAATTCTAAAGGATAATTTTTAATTCAGTCTTAAACAAAATGCAATAAAAAGTAATAAATAAAAATATAACACCAAAAAAGAAATAAATACCAAAAAGAAATTTAAACTAGCTGGAGGGGGGTTGCGAAATTATAACCCATGCCTCACACATACGCACAGAACACTAAAGTACTTATCATTTTTTTTTACGGTTCAAACTTTTATTTATTCACTAAGATTAATTTCAACTCAGGAACAATTTATAGTTGTCGATACATGTGTGTTCTTAGATCATGATATGAAATGTCATATATCTAGTTTATCTAATTCTGATGTAATGGTTCGAATGATTAATGAAATGATATTGATTGTTTGTGATTTGTAATGTCTAATATTTCATTAATGAGTCGATATTGAATTGGTTAATTAGGTTAGTGATTATTTGAATGGTTACACATAATGTTTATCAATTAATACATTCAAACTTAACATAATGAAGTTCTCATGCGAATGGCCCATGCGAATGGACCACACGCATGAATAACTTCATACGATTGACTCAGTCACACGACTGAACCAGGAGACTGGATCAGTCGTATGATTGACACATAAGATTGGCTCAGTCGCACGACTGAACACTTAGTCGTGCGGATGGATCAACCACATGGTTCAATCGCACGACTGAACCATACTTATGGTCCAGTCGCCCGAATGAACAATATTAACCTATAAATACAATCCAATTCGTGGAAAAATAAAGGAATTCATTCTATTACGACTCCAGACGTACCCTAGCCGTCCAGAAGCCTCCCAATTCGTTCTCCAAGTTCATAGAACACATTAGATCGATTCCCAATCGATTTCTAACGTTAGTTTCAATTTTTTATTGATTCATCGTGTGTTCTCACTGATTGGATCGCCAATAAATAGGATTATGCACTATTTGATCTGGTTTACACGCTAATCACTAGGTATTTCGTTCAAATACTAGGTCCTAATAATTGGTATCAAAGCCTTGGCTCTTGATTATGTGTGATTCAATCAAGATTGATAAAAAGTTTATGTTTTTGCACTAAAAACGCAATCTTTTGTGTCAAAAGTGATCTTGGACGTTCCTTGCTCATCAAAGTTTGGTTTCTACGGATTTAGGCGATTAGACCTTGCGAAATTTTGAATTTTTACGGCTAAAACACGTTTAACCTAGAAATTTTCGCAAAACAGCAGCTTCAGGCGCACGAGTGAGCCATTCGCACGACTGGACCTCATTCGCATTGCTCAGACGCACAATTGGACCTAGTCGCGTCTCCATTCGTACGATTGAACCATTCGTTCACAGTGTTCATACGCATCAGCTTCATTCGCACGACTGAATCAATCGCTTAGTTCAGCCGCACGATTGAACCATTCGCATAGTTCATTCGCACGGATAGCCCAATCGCATCCTTCAGTCACACCAGTTGACAGTTTGTTTTAGTAGACTTAAAGTTATTCGCCATGGAAGATCAAATGTCAGCATTTACTGCTGGGAAGGACTCTAGGATCCAGAACCTGTTGTTACTTGAGAGTGAGGTGGGTAATCATAATAAACCACCAAAGCTCTTAACGTTAGATGAGTTCCCCCACTGGAAACAACGTTTTGAGATCTACCTTAATGGAGTGGATCCGAATCTGTGGGAAGCTATCGAGATTGGGTATAGTACGCCGGTGGGAGCCGATGGAGTAAAGCTAACCTTAGGAGGGATGACAGACGCACAGAAAGTTAAATATAATGCAAAGAAGAGGGTTATGCATTGATTACACAGTCTATCCCTAAAGACATTTTCCACCAGTACTCAGAGGATAAGCAGTCCAAGAAACTATGGATGAGCTGGAAAAGAGGTACGACGGGAATGCTTCATTGAAGGCAATTAAGGCTAAGGAGTTAAAGAAGGAATTTGATAACTTCTTATCGATGGGAAACGAGAGTTTGGACGATGTTATAGATAGATTCTACCATCTGATGAGTGAACTGCATACACATGGGGTGGCTACTACCATGGAAGAGAAAGTTACTAACTTTGCAGACGGATTGCCGGAAAAGTGGGCTTCATTCATGTCTAACCTGAGACAGAATGGAATGCTGGCAAAGCTGGATATAAATGACTTCATTCTAAAGCTGCGAGAAGAAGCTCTTAGGATGAAGTACAGAGCTCAGAAGTCTTCGTATACTCAGAATCCAGCTTTGTACAATGGCACGCCTCAAGCTAAGACATCTGGAGCACCTCTCCAGACTGCATTTGTGTCTAGCTCATCGGGTCCTTCACATGCTTCTCCTTCAGGATCAGACACGTCGGGGTCTTCTTGTACCCATCATATTGGATCTGAAACAAATGCTACTAGACTGAAGACCGAGAACCTCGGTAATTTGACTGTAGAAGTAGCTCGAGAACACATGGATCTTTTGGCTGCAGTGGTTCATTCTTATGATGGACTTGTTGCTGGGAAGATTGGAAACTGCCATCTGGCAGATGAGGACTACGAGCAGGTGGATGAAATACAGCTTGAGAGAATGGACATAATGTGGGCTTTAACTAGTGCTGTCCGGAGGGCGAAGAAGTTTGTGAAAAAGACCGGACAGAACTTGGTAGCTACTAAGGATACCACATTTGGCTTTGACAAGAGCAAAGTGACCTGCTTTAACTGTGGAGAGAAGGGGCACTTCAAGAGAGAATGTTTTAAGCCAAGAAGATGGGTAACGGGAACCCATTCTCGTCCTTCACTCGTCAAGACAAGCAAGCTACTAGTTCTACTTCATTAAGCAAGGATCCAAAAGCCTTGACTGCTCATGATGATGAAGGACAGGACTGGAGCTTTAGGTTTGTCTCTCCAAGGGAATCAAACATTGCAAGTGTAGAAGACATTGACGATGATTCCGCGAGTGAAGGAGATCTAGCAATTGAGATAGCGATGTCAAATATTGAAGAGACAACTGCAACTGAGGTAAGCTACAAGCCTAAAGAGGAGACTACCACAGCAAAGACAGAAAAGAAAGAATCACCAGAACCAGAGACATCTGATGCTGCGTTGATGGCTAACTCTTCTGAACCAACTCAGGTAAGTACCACTGACCAAATGTTTGATAATCATGCTTGTTCTGGATGTAATACGTTTAGAAATAGCATAGATGAGAAATTTTCTAGGTTATTAGATCATAATGATAACTTAGTAAAAGATTTGCAACTGTGCATTGAGGCTAATAGAGTATTAAAACAAAATGAGCATAGTTACGAAGAAAAGATAGACCTTTTGACTATACAGCTTAGGGAAATAGAAGTAGTTGAATTTAACCAAGCTAATGACATTAGGTACTATCTAAACTCCTTAGAACACTAAGAAGTAAAAGGCAGTTCTAGAAGTAGAAGTACACTCATTAAAACAGAAACTGCATAGTTAGACAAGTTCATCACACATAGTCCAACACTTACTGAGAGAAAGAAACAATGGGAAGGGTTTGGGTTACAAAGTGGTTCCACCACCACCTGAGACCTTGATGAACACTAAGAGTAGACCAGTAAATAATAACCCCATCAAGATCATGTGGTGTCTACTCCTCTTGTTAGTGATCCAAATTCCTCATGTTCATCTATTGAATCTGGAAACAAACAAAAGGAGGCCACTTCAAAGGCAAAGGGTAAATTGCCTTGTGTTAATCTGGAAAAAGAATTTGAAAAGGTTAACTTAAGTCAGGGTCAAACAGAGTCAAATCAGAACCTAAAAAGACTTCTAATGTTAATCTTTCACATGTTTTAAGTCAAAAACCAGTTAACCAAAAGAAAAAATGTGTTAAACATGTTAACAGTTAACTTTGTTAAAAAAGAGAACATCAAAAGAACCAGAGTCAAAACCTAAAGTGAGTGTGATGTTACTAGAATGTCACACACGTCTCCACAAAGAAAGTTTAATCATAAAGTTGATAGTAGGTCGTGCTACAACTGTGGAGAATGTGGACACATTGCTTCCTATTGTCCTTATTATCAGACACCTAGGAAGAAGATTGAACTTCAGGACTCAAAACCTAGGTCTTCTAAGAGGAGTTCTTTAACTCCACCTAGAAGAACTAGCGAACATAAAGTTCAACCCGTTCGCCAGTCATCTGTTTATCACAAACAGGCATTGCACAAATCTGGCTTATGGAAAGAGAAGTCAACCTCTGTGTCTGATAATGATGACAAGAAGGAACCTGAGCTACCCTCACCTTCTAAGGGTCAATGGGTTGAATTTCTGATGTGTAATGCCTCTGGAAAACCCAAGCCAGTAAAGGCTTGGGTTCCTAACCTAAACTAATCCTTTACATTGTATGTGCAGGGTGTTCGCTACAGTACTGAAACTAACACGTGGATTGTAGACAGCGGAGCATCCAGGCACATGACAGGAAACATGGCTCTTTTATCTAACGTCAAGCAAATAAAAGGAGGGCATGTTTCGTTTGCTGGAAACAAGGGAGGATATATCACAACTCAGGGAGAAGTAGGAAATTAGAAAGTTAAGTTTGATAAGGTGAACTACGTTCAACAACTTCAAAATAACTTACTTTCTGTTTTCCAAATCTACGATAAGGGATTTAAAGTCATCTTCGACAACAAGAAGTGTTACGTGCTCAAGAAAGATCACGTGATCCCAGAAGACCAAGTTTTGATGACTGCTTCAAGATATAAAGACCTTTATGTTTTGGATCTGTCAATAGCTGCTACAACGGATCATGAGGTTCAGTGCTTTCTATCTAAAGCTACTGAGAAGGATTCCATCTCCTGGCATAGGAGAATGGGACACATTAGTCAAAGGAAGATGAATCACTTGATTCAGAAGGATCTGGTGAGAGGAGTTAATGTCAAGAACTTCCAACTTCCTGATTTTTGTGTAGCTTGCAAGAAAGGAAAACAGACGAAGAAGTCTCATAAGGAAAGAAAGTTCATTCAATAGAACTTCCTCTTGAACTTCTTCATATGGATCTGTTTGGTCCAGTCAGTACAAAGAGCATAGCAGGCAACTTGTACTGTTTTGTGGTTACTGATGACTACTCAAGGTTCTCTTGGGTAATGTTTCTGAAGTCCAAATCAGAAACATTTGAGTCATTCAAGGAGTTAGTAACCACACTGGAATCTCTCTACAAGCTGAAGGTTAGACAAGTACGCTCAGACAACGGGGCGGAATTCAAGAACCAGTGGATGGAGGCTTACTGCGAGGAAAAGGGAATTGTACATCAATTCACTTCTGCCTACACGCCTTAGATGAATGGTGTTGCTAAGAGAAAGAACAGAAGCTTGATAGAAACAGCACGGACAATGCTGGCAGACTCAAAACTGCCTATCTAATTCTGGAATGAGGCAGTGGCTAATGCGTGTTATACACTGAATCGAGTTCTGATAGTCAAGCGCCATGGAAAGACATGTTACGAGATACTACAATGACGTAAACCGAATCTAGAGTATCTCGAACCATTTGGTGCGCCGTGTACACTCCTGAAGAAGACTCAAGAAGGTAAATTCAGGGAGAAGGCTGATGAAGGAATCTTCCTAGGATACAACATACCGAACAAGAGAGTTGACAACAACTCAACAGGTCTAGTAGAAGTGTGGTGTAATGTTGATGTTCAGAGATATACCACACCACCTACTGGCAAAGGACCTGCCCACTTTTTTGACTATGATGGATTCTTTAAGTCCTTCAACATCCCTATCTCTCCTTCTGATGATGAATTGGCTACTCGGATGATGGATGATATCTTGAATACACCAACTCTTGATTCAACATCATCGACTTCACAGGGAGAATCATCTACTCAGTCAGGGGAAGTAGTCAACGACAGTGACTCCTACTCTGAAGATGAGGCTGAAAAAGATGACCAAAACAGTCAGGAGCAACAGGTTTCAGTTCCTGAGAGTCCACAAGCATCTAACGGTGATGCACCTTCGACTTCGGAACCTCAAACTCCTTCTACCTCAGATGCAAAACCAAATGTTCATAATCTTGGCTCTGAGGTAGCTGTTCCTACTACTCCAGGATCACGTCTAAACGTCTATCATCCCTTGGACAATGCCATTGGGGATGTCAGATCAGGAGTACAAACCCGAAATCAACTGTACTCAGCTGATTATGCCTCTGTTATGGAAAAGGGTTACATTCATGATGGTGCTTATGGGTGATTTGTCTCGCAGTTTGAGCCAAAATACGTAAGTGATGAATTAAACGATGAGGCATGGGTGAGTGCCATGCAAGAAGAACTTCTTCAATTCAAGAAGTTAGGAGTATGGACTCTGATAGATAGACCTAAAGGTGCTAAAGTCATTGGCACCAAATGGGTCTTGTAATGCAAGAAGGATGACCAAGGGGTCATTATCAGGAACAAGGCTCGACTGGTTGTTCAGGGATTTCGCCAAGTCGAGGGGATTGACTACAATGAAGTGTTTGCACCAGTGGCAAGGATGGAAGCCATCCGTATCTTCCTTGCCTATGCATCGTATATGAAGATTAAAGTCTATCAATTAGATGTGAAGAGTGCATTCCTTCATGGGGAAATTTGAGAGACAGTGTATGTCAGTCAACCTGAGGGATTTGAAGATCCTTATCATCGGGATAGAGTTTACAAACTCGACAAGGCTTTATACAGGCTTCATCAAGCTCCAAGAGCCTGGTATGAGAAACTCTCGACTCATCTTGTGAAACATGGCTTTCGCAGGGGAGTCATTGACTGCACGATGTTCATCACAGAAAAAGATAGCGACCTACTGCTCGTACAGATCTATGTCGATGACATAATCTTCGGTTCAAAGAACGAAGAGTTATGCAAAGAGTTTGAAGCAGTTATGAAGAAAGAATTTGAGATGAGTGCTATGGGGGAGATGAAGTTCTTTCTCGGGTTACAGGTGGATCAGACTCCAAATGGGATACTTCTACATCAGACCAAGTATGTAGGAGACATTCTCAGTTGTTTTGACATGGAGAATGCTTCTGCTGCTGGGACTTCACTTGCTACGAATCACGATATAGCACCTGATGAAAATGGAGATCTTGTAGATGCCATAATGTACCGAGGAATGATTGGATCCCTCATGTATCTCACTGCCTCAAGACCTGATATCATGTATGCTACATGTTTATGTTCTAGATGTCAGGCTAAGCCTAAGGTCAACCATCTGATCGGGGTCAAGAGGATATTTCATTATCTGAAGGGTACACCCACACTTGGGTTGTGGTATCCTCATGATGATGACTTTGAGCTCACGGCGTATAGTGACTCGGATTACGGGGGCTGCAAGATGAATTACAAGTCTACATCAGCAGGGTGTCAATTCTTGGGAGAAGATTAGTTACCTGGCAGTGTAAGAAGCAGACATCGGTTGCATTGTCAACCTGTGAAGCCGAATACGTTGCTGCTGCAAGTTGTTGTTCACAAATCATCTGGATTCAACAGCAAATGCGGATTACGGTTTAAAGTTTTCTTCTACTCCTATTTTTGTTGATAACTCTGCTGCAATTGCAGTAACTAAAAATCCGGTCCAACATCCAAAGACCAAACATATCGGTATTAAATACCACTTCATAAGAGATTGTCTTGAAAAGAACTTAATGATGTGGTAAAAATTAATACTGATTTTCAACGCGCTGACCTCTATACTAAAGTCTTTGATAAACCACGTTTTCAATATTTGCTAGAGGTCAACGGTGTTAAAAAGAAAAGTGATGTTATTCCTGATGATGATCATGTGTAGTCCGATGTAGTTTAGTTCATTTTTCTTTTTTATTTTATTTTATCTATTTATTTTAGTCTGTTTAAATTAAACTCATGTTATTTTGCTATTTATTAAAATCCTAAAATAATTAAACCAGTTAGATTTTAGTATTTTAGGGGGAGAATAAGTCAGCAAGTAACACTAAAAAAAAACAAGGAGAAGGAGTGGAAAGCTGATATAAGGTAGATCGTATTGTGATACCGATTCAAACCCTTTGGAATATGATAGTACACAGGAACAAATCAAGAGGGACTTTAACAAATTTAATTTAGAAAAGATGCAAAAATTCAAAGCATAAGTTTGTGTAGTCTAAGCAATATAAAAGGGAAGATGATAGAAAAACTGGTAACTCCTAAGGTAACACAACGAGAGTAGACCTAGAGGTTGCTAGACCACAATTGATATGTCGGTAGATTCAACACAATAGATGATTAGAACTGACTGGTGATCTCAAGATCAAACTAAGTTGTTCAACTGACTGTGGGCTTCCATCTTATCACTGGTTAACTCAATCAACAATATTCCAATAAGGGGTAATGAGCATGTAAACGCTACAAATGTGTGTGGATGACCATAAATAGAGCAAAGCACGGAAAAAATGAAAGAAAAATGCTATCAAGCTAATGACTTATGTTGTTGGTGCATTTTGTGCAAAATAAAATTAAGCTGCTCTAACAAGGAGATAGGTTGTGTGTCTCTCTGCTGTGCGATGACACTGACCTGAGGATAAGCATAACCTAGATATTCTAGAATTCATTGTTGTTTGCCGCCTCTCTGCTGTGCGATGGCACTGACCTGAGGATTGGCTTCTCTTTGAAAGCTCTAAGAATAGTCTCTTCTTGTAAAAATACCCATAGACCGCTCAAAAGCTCCTGAGGAATGTTGATTAACATATAAGTGTGGGATCCACAAATGTTAGTTGAAATAATTAAACCTAAATCTATCACCAGTCTGTGTCAAAAGTCTGTGTATGGATTTAAGTGAACAAACATATTGACAATCATTGTGGCTGCAATTCTTGAAAGTTCAAATCAATGTGGTAATCTAATAGTTCTAGTATGATTTCCTAAAAGTTGCTAATGACTCTGAATGAAAACCATGAATAGAGCATCAAAAGATTTTGATAACAAGTCCCAAATGATTTGACTTGCCTGTATGATTCCAAAATTGAATTGATCCAGGTGTGGTCAATCTAAGTTGAAGCTGCCTATTCCGGAACCAAATCCCGTAGATTTCCATCTTAGGATTTATCTCTCACAAAAAGCCAAAAACAAGTTTTATGTTTTGTACGTTAGTTTAGTTTTTTTTCTAATTCACTTAGTCTTTTAGTTTTGTTTGTTTGCCGAACTACATCATGAAAATCGGTAAGGGATCAACTCACTAAAAGGGTCATGTCTGAGATGACCACATGTGTTTTCAAAGTTTAAAACAGTCACGTCTGAGGTGACTAAATTGTTTTAAAAGGATCACGTCTGAGGTGACTAAATTGTTTTAAAAGGATCACGTCAGAGGTGATTAAAAAAAAATTGAAGTTAAAATGATCATGTCTGAGATGATCAAAAGCTCATAATGTTAATTTCAAAAGTTAAAAGGGTCTTAAAAGTAAAATGTTCAAAATGGAAGAAAATTTACTAAGTGTGACCCATTCGCACGATTGGACCATGAGTATGGACCAACCATGCGAATGGCTCCCATTCGCACGACTGGACATGAGATTGAGCCATTCATTCGAATTGCCTATCAGAATGTTCCATTCGACCGACTGGAAGGGGGCAAATGAATCAGTCGACCGACTGAGACTCAGTCGGTTAACTGAAGGTGCGAATGAAAGGGCACGATTGAGTCAGTCAACCGACTAAACCTCAGTCGGTCAACTGCATGCGACTGACGGGGCCAATCGCACGATTGAGACTCAGTCGCCCGAATGAACTGAGCTAATGAGGCCAGTCGGCCGATTGAGCTCAGTTTCAGTATTTAAAGGGCCACAGTCGATCGCATTTTACTCATCACTCCCAATCGCTCCCAAATCGCATTTCTTCCCGTTACTCTGCCAAAATTTCTCTAGACCTTGTTTTCATATTGCTGTTGATCTTCTGATGTTCATTGACTTATAAACAGGTAGATGGCATTGATATCACACTGAAAACAGAAGGAATGGAACCCCAATTTGGTGATATTCGAATGAAAACAAGAAATAGACTATAAATGACCTAATAACCAACCTAAACTATGCAAAATGTTAAAATTAAGTTTAATAGGTTATTAGTGTCTAAATGGCGAGTCTATTGAACTGGTAACCCATGTTAAATCACTTGTTTTGGTCAAGATTCGAATAGCAGATGACTGAACAGTGGGACAGGCGACTGGTCGTCGGATGAACTCTAATCGCACGATTGAAACTTGCGATTGGATCAATCGGCCGAATGAACCATGCGAATGAGCTCAGTCGGCCGACTAAACCAATCGCAGACTCAGTTAGCAGATTGAACTCAGTCGCATGTCTCATTCACTCGAACGAGCTCAGTCGCATGAAAGAACAACCGACTGACTTCAGTCGCATGATTCATTCACACGAATGAATCAGAATGAATTTAAACATTACACTTAGAACTGAATTTTGATGTATTATATACTAATGGTTCTGTGTCTTGTGTTTCAAGAAAATGGCTGATAGATGGTCCATTAATCCAAAGCACAACATATGTGCTCACTTGGATCATACTACTCAGAACGGGGCCGAGTTCACAGAGATAGCCCAACTCCAAGCACATAGTGTCACATCAAACAAGAAGATAAAGGAGTTGGAGGAGGTGAAGAAGACGATCATGTTAAAGCTAAAGGGATCTAAGGAGGAGCCCTTGAAGATCAAAGAGGGAGATGGAGATGATGTTGATGATGGTGATGATGATGAAGATGATGATGATGAGACTGAGGATGATGAGGGGATTGAGGACGAGAGGACAGAGGAGAGGAATGAGGATGATGATGAAGAAGGAGGGGATGCAGCTGCATCTACCTCTGCTCAAGGTCAAGAAAGGAGGTCTAAGAAGAATCAAGACCAACAAGCTTCATCCTCTGCTCCACCAAGTGATGACCCAGTGATCCAAGACAAAAGTAATGATTAGATGTCTATGTATTTGATTACTTTTGTATTTGAATCATGTATTTAAACTTATGTATTTAATGGTTATGTTAAGATTAATGCTTTTTCTGTTTTGATTATTAGCTAATGGTTGATGTGCTACATGTTTATATTAAACAGATCCAACTATCAGAGGGATGAGTTCAATGTTGCTCCCATTCAGCAGATCAAGACCCAGCTAACTATGATTCTTGATCTGCAAGGGATCGTCAGAAGGTCGGTGAGTTATACCCCTGAAGAAGGGGAACTAATTCACAATCTATCAAATGAGCAACTAGCTGAGATCTTCAAGCTAAATCCCGATGAGATTGTAAAGGATGCTCCAACGTGCGACTCGACAAGTGACGAAGAGCTCAACGACATTGATGAAATAGAGATAGAAGATGTCACTGCAGAGCACTACCCTCAGTATGCTGACAATGAGGGAAATGTGGTCCCCAATCTGGGTGAATCCCTTGTCAGTGATACGTTTGAGGTGTTAGACAAAATGGAGCAGGAGTCTGAGAAGACAGAAGAAACGGCCCAAGCCTCAAATGATGATGTTGATATCCGAAAGGCTGAGTGGGCTGCATGTTTTGAAGAAGTTAGAGCCCAATGAGCTGCACCTAAACATGACGCCTACACCAAACTCTACAGAGTCAAGAAACATCATAAGGTGTCGGGCAGGATTATAGCATGGGCGTATTTTGAGGATCTTAACGTATATGCAGTTAAGAGGGAAAAGGGCATTGAGTACTTCAGATTCCCACATGATCTGAAGACTCTACCAGGTTTTGAGCTCAACCAGCTAGCCAAACTAAAACTTTTGTATGCTGACCCGAGGAAGATGTCAGGCTGGTTCGAGGCTGCCCTAAAGAAGGAGTACCACACCAGGTGGGTTAACTTCAGACCCCAACAGCCTACAAGGTATATCAGAAGGTCTGAGGTTGATGCCATTACTGGAAAGCCGAAGATAGTGTTGAAGTGGAGTCCTCCGCGCACAATGTCAAGAATCCCACTCAGGGAAACGCCACAGGACTTCACTTCACACTTTAAGTGGTGGTACTATGATTGGAGAACAGCTGAAGCAGTCATAGTCCTAAACAAAGAGGGCCAAATGGATACGATCAGGGTATTCGACCCAATGTGGCTTATCAACTTGGCAGCAAATGATGTCTACACGCTATACAAGTGGCCACTGTTCTATGATACACAAGATATTGTACAAGCCCTCCAGTTCCAAAATGTCATAAGACTCTGCTTCGCGTTTGAGATTCATGCGGGAGTCACAAAAGAGGACAAGTACAAGAAATATGAGGAGGTGATGCAGAAAACAAGACATTAGAGAGATCTAGGTCCAAGGGGGAGTTTGTTGATACATGTATGTCCCTAGATCATGATATGAAATGTCATAGATCTTGTTTATCTAATTCTGATGTAATGGTTCGAATGATTAATGAAATGATATTGATTGTTTGTGATTTGTAATGTCTAATATTTCATTAATGAGTCGATATTGAATTGGTTAATTAGGTTAGTGATTGTTTGAATGGTTACACATAATGTTTGTTAATTAATACATTAAAACTTAACATAATGAAGTTCTCATGCGAATGGCCCATGCGAATGGACCACACGCATGAATAACTTCATACGATTGACTCAGTCGCACGACTGAACCAGGAGACTGGATCAGTCGTATGATTGACACATAAGATTGGCTCAGTCGCACGACTGAACACTCAGTCATGCGGATGGATCAACCGCATGGTTCAATCACACGACTGAACCATACTTATGGTCCAGTCACCCGAATGAACAATACTAACCTATAAATACAATCCAATTCATGGAAAAATAAAGGAATTCATTCTATTACGACTCCAGACATGCCCTAGCCATCCAAAAGCCTCCCAATTCATTCTCCAAGTTCATAGAACACATTAGATCGATTCCCAATCGATTCTAACGTTAGTTTCAATTTTTTATTGACTCTTCGTGTGTTCTCACTGATTGGATTGCCAATCAAATAGGATTCCGCACTATTTGATCTGGTTTACACGCTAATCACTAGGTATTTTGTTCAAATACCAGGTCCTAACAATAGTAACTTTTAATTTTAAATTTATTTTCTTTCAATGATCTCTTACTAATTGAAATTTAACCCTTGTTAGTTTTTTGATGAAATGAGACAAACTTTGAGCCATTTTTTTAATTTCAGCACCGTCTAGTCTCAATTAAGTCCATTTTCCATTGTCTAGCCTTCATCATCACCTGAAATCTACCTTCAACGTGTTCGGTGGTTCAAATATGGAGGGGGATATTGACGGATTTTTGGGTGCATAAGTTTCAAATTGACGCACCAGATGATATATTTTAACTTTTTGTTTAGTGTTTTGGTCACAAAAACAGTCCACGTTATCAAAAAACTAACGAAGTTTACTCTTATTTAGTAATGGATCATTGAAGAAAAATAAACTCAAAGTTAGGAGTACCTGTAAACATTTACTGCGTTGAGATTAATCCTGGTCAATAAATGAAACTTATGATTATTAAAATCCAATAACCCTTTTCTTTATGATTTTTGCAAGAAAATTATACTTAACATAAAAAAATTTCAAATGGACAAAAAATAATATATCACTTTACGGACTGACAAAAAGTTAGCCAAAAATAGTACATACAGCAAGAATATCAAAATCAAATCTCCAAATACATCAAAATTATATCGTTCATCCTATAAAAGTGATTGCTTCTTGGATCTACTCTTAAGCTGTAGATATCCAAGAACTTTAATTTCTCCCATAACCTTATCAAAATTGGTAGAATTTTGATCAAAGATCAAATCATTCTTATTTCTCCATAAGCTCCAAATAGCCATTTGTATACTGTATATATTACCTTGTAACACCCGGTTATTTTCTTATTTTGAAGCCGATGAATGAAAAAAAGAACTAAGTCCAAAGTCGAGGGACCAAACTCGCCAACGAGGGAAAGTGGAAATGTGGTTATATGTGTAGGGAGAGGGCAGCCATACCCTCCTTTAAACGTTTTTGAATGATTCGAGGCTGGAAAACATCTGAAAATCGTGTTTTTGTGTGGGTGCATGTTTGACCTGTATGCGTGTGTGTATGTGTGTGTATGATGCGCTTGAGCCTTGCTTGTGAGCTTGTGTGTTCTTGAATGGTGTTGTGGTATGCATCCCTAAGGTTTAGGATGGTTGATTTGGGCTTAGAATGAGTTTAGATGAGCTTGGAGGTTGAAAATGGCTGATTGGGTTCGGGATGAACTGCATTCTGCACCAGCTAGAGCTAGGCGACCGAATTAAGGCCATACGGTCGAATGAGGTGCGATTGGGGTCCATTCACACGATTGAGAATTCTTTTGCACGATTGGGGCCAGTCGCATGGAGGTCATGCGACTGAGGGTCCAGTCGCACAAGTGTTCATCTGCATTAAGTCCATTCGTACGATTGGGTGTTCATTCGCATGAGGGTTCACCCGCATTAGTTCATTCGCATGATGTTCAGTCGCATGGAGGCCATGCGACTGAGGGGTGTCCATACACCCGAATAGGGCTTGTTGGACCAAAAGAACCAATGAGCCGGATCAGAAAAACCTTTAAGTCCCACAGACGTCACCACAACTACTGAAGACCACAATAGCTGAAGACAACAGCTGATTACAAAATCTGAAGACAAGTGCTGAAGACAAAGTCTGAAGACAAGTGCTGAAGACAAAGTCTGAAGACACAAGTGCTGAAGACAAAGTCTGAAGACACAAGTGCTGAAGACAAAGTCTGAAGACACAAGTGCTGAAGACAAAGTCTGAAGACACAAGTGCTGAAGACAAAGTCTGAAGACACAAGTGCTAAAGACCAAAGTATCAGACGTTGTCACAACAGCTGAAAGGTCTTCTTCAGTAGTTGTGACGGTTTACCTTTCAGTAGTTTTATGTTTTATCTTTTCAGTAGTTTGACACAACAGCTGAAGAATACTTCTTCAGTTGTTGTGCTCATCAGTAGTTTTATATTTATCAGTAGTTTTGTAAAACGACTGAAGAGCTTGTTCTTCAGTCGTTGTAGTTTCAGTAGTTTCTTATCAGTAGTTTCTTATTTTGTACTTAACACTCTGATATGTTCTCAGTAGTTGTGAACATTTCAGTAGTTTGTTAAGAGTTAGTTATTTTTGTAATAGATCTGCCAGTTGTCACTTACCCGTGATAACATCATCGATTGCACTCTATATAAGGAGTGTCAACGTAATGTAATAAAATGAATGATTTGATCAGAAATATTCATATTATTAAAACATTCCTTGTTTCAGAAATATATTCTCTCGTTATAACCGTATTTGTTCTTAATGCATACGAGCATCAAATTCTTGCTACAATTTGTCTAATTCTTGTTCATATTCCGTTGTGCTACACTCATTACATCAAACTTGCGATCACTGATCCTGACAAATGGTATCAGAGCCGGTTAATCATTGATCGATCTAATAATTGATCATTGAAACTGCTATTCAAGATCCAAGTTTGACTGAATTAGCATTTTTGTGTTTGCAAGAAACGGTTATAGAGATTGAATTTTCTGTGTTTTCTGGTCATTCATCCTGAGATTTTCTCTTGTTTTCATTGAGTCTGTTGTGGTCTTTATAAAACATTTAAAAGCTTGAATTAAATTGTATTTGGACTCAAAATGACTACTCCTTCCAATGATCCTCACAATACTGGTTCCTCAACCAAGCCTCCAATGCTGGTTAGGACTGAGTATAACATATGGCAACGACGAATGCTCCATCACCTGTCAGTTAACAGTGCAGGTTGTTGGACATCAGTGGTACATGGTCCACACAAGCCTATGGTGAATAACCCGGAAACCAATCAAATGGTTCCGAAGAGGAGGGAGCAATACTCAGATGAGGATAAGAAGTTGTTTGAGATTGATGCAAAAGCCCATGGAATTCTGGCCATGGCACTGCCTAATGAAATCTATTCTGGGCTAATGCATCATGAAACTGCCCATGACCTCTGGAATGCCTTGAAAGAACAATTTGGAGGAACAGATAAGGTCTTGGCAAATAATAGAGAAATCCTTGCCCAACAATATGAGACATTCTCTCATAGGAAGGGTGAGACACTGACTCAACAGTTCGAGCGGTTCTCTTGTTTGATATCTGAATAAAAATGGTCAAACATGAGTACACCAATAGCCAGATGAATAACAGATTTCTCAGATCACTGCCTGAGAGATGGGACACATACACTATTGTCCTACGCTCCAGTGCAAATTTGGAAAAACTATCTCTCACCCAACTCCATGGGAAATTGCTCACATTGAGAGAGAGATAGAACAGAAACGAAAATTGTCTTCATCTGGGTCATGAGACTTAGAATATGCTTCATCTGAATGCCAGATGATGAGCATATTGACTTCTCTTCAAACACTTTTGATTCTGCATTTGTGAGTGTTGATAGTCAGTTTACTGGATGTAATAATGACAATCTATGCTTCATCATGGATGATCTCAAGGGGATTGCTGATGATGATTTAGAAGAGATGGATATTTTGAGCCAAATGGCCTTGATAATATTGATCTCAGAAGTTCTACAAAAAACTAGAAGAAAGTTCCCAGGACTCTCTGGCAAAACCAAAGTTGGTTTTGACAAGAGTAAGTTGAAGTGTCACAAATGCCACAGGCTTGGACACTTTGCTAGAGAATGCAGATCATCTGGATCTAATTCCTCTGCACCTTTTGTGACTTTCCCTGGCAATAGTCAACAACACATAGGGCAACATCCTATCAATTCTAGTCATCATTCTCAACCACAATCTCCTGCATATTTTGTTCCTCAGGGTCAAATGCCATATCCTTACCCTTGTTATTACATGGCACAGTCAAATCAGGTTCAAGTTCCTATAGTACCACAACCTCATGCACTACCAGAACCTCAACCATCTCAATCTCATCAACCTCCTCAACCTCAACAACACAGCTTTCACCCTGGAGGTGTTGACTGGAGCAGTTTACCGGATGACATGTCTGGTCATGAACAACTGTTCATAGTTGCTGGTCAACATGGTGGTGACAGTCCTTTTGGAATCTGGCTCTCATGGCCCTAGAGTCTACTGAGGGTTCCTGCTCAAATGCATCATCTTCACAGGTAACTCAGGTATCTTCAGAGGCTAAAGCCAAGTTATGTTCTGAATCATGCATTGCTGCCTTTGTCTCAATTAGAGAGGCAAATGTAACATTAATAAATCAAAAACTTGAGCTTGAGAAAACCATTTCCAAAAGAAAAGCTGAGTTTGAGTCTGCTCTTAATTGTAAAATGATGAGATTTATAAGCTTAAATGCCAACTAAATGATGAAAAGGCTAAGCTAGAGGTTATTCTGGATGACCAGAGAAATCTAAAAGAAACCCTTGCAGTCACCCAGGTAGAGTGTGATCGATGGGTACAATCATGCAAAGGTTTTGAAATGCTTCTTAGTAAGCAATCTGCTTCCAATGTGAAGTTTGGTATTGGTTACAATCACACTGCTCCTCCTACAGATTTTGCTTCAAGAGCAGAAGTGAAATCTGATGGAGGAAAGCAATAACCAATCCACCTCATCATGTGATTCACCTTTTGATAGAGCATCATCAAAAGTGAAGTCAGCACTAAGCCTCTCAGAACCCATCAGCTGATATTGATGGTTCTACTGCTGACACTCACATGATAAAAGACATGATCAACTCTGGAGTTATTTCTGAAAGTCCTAAAAGGACTGGAGAGCAAGATTTAACACCTGAAGTTCAAACTCCAACTAATGACAGCACTAAAGAGAAGAAAACTGTCAGTAGAAAGAGTTGAAGACCACTAAAGAGGAAGTGAAGAAAGCAAATAATGCTTCTAAAGTACTGAAGAGCAAATCTTCAGTAGTTTCATCCTTTTTAGTTGATGATCATCATAAGATGAAGAAGAAACCATGTGAAGTATGTGGTTCGTTCAATCATCTTACAGATGATTGTTGGTACAAAAGGGGATCCAAACTCAAACATAAAGAAGAAGAAATTCAGAGAAAAATGGCTAAAATGAAAACTGAGTTTGGAGCCACATTTGTACCAGCAACATCAAATCCTGTAACCCTCAAGTCCAAACAGAAATCCAAAAAGGAAGGGGTTAAACAGGTAACAGCTGAGATTGCTCAAAAGAAGAAGGTGCAACATAGGAACTTATCAAACTCCAATGCCAATGTGTCTGAAGAGCTAAAAGCCTTATCCCAAAATCAGACACAGATGGTTATGATGGTTCAACATCTATTGGGAAGAGTTAACCAATTAGATGTTCCTATGTTGAACCACAGAAAAGGAGGTCCAAGCTAAAGGATTCCTTTTCTTCACCAGCTTCTTCCTCTCAGGCTGTTGTTTCCAACAAACATGTTAGTTTACCATCTGTTGATGAGAAAAGGCCCAAGACCAAAAAGGTTTGGGTCTCAAAATCTAACTAATTTGTTGTATCTTGCAGGGTTCTTCAACATACCTCAGAGCATCTGGTATGTAGACAGTGGAGGATCCATGCATATGACAGAAACAGATCACTTCTTAATGACTATTCTCAAGGAAGGAAGGGGTTTGTGTCATTTGGCAATGATGCAAAAGTTACATCATTGGCAAAGGCTTTGTTCTCATGGGGAAATAAATTTGATGATGTTAACCATGTGAAAATCTCAAGTACAACCTCTTGAGTGTCAGTCAAATGTGTGACAAAGGCCATGTTGCTCTTTTCACCAGTCAGAACTGTCGGATTCTGTCATCCAAAGTTCTAAATTTGATTGATAAGGTGTTGGATGAACACACTCTCCTAAAGGCCAACAGGACAGAAGAGTGTATGCCTTAGATCTTTCCAAGAAAATAGATCTCAAAGGCCATCCTTGCCTATTTTCCAAGGCTTCCTCCCAAGAATCTATTCTATGGCACAAAAGGCTGGGTCATGTTAATCTCAAAAACATGAATCAGCTGATAAACCATGGTTTAGTAAGGGGACTGCCAATGAAGGAGTTCAAGTGTGAAGATAACTGCACTGCTTTTTAAAGGAAAAGCACAAAGCTTCATTTCCCTCCATAGAAGAACCTAAGTCCACTGCTGCTTACAGCTTCTTCACATGGATCTCTTTGGTCCTGTGAAAGTGATGAGTATGGCTAAGAAGAAATACTGTCTGGTAATTGTGATGATTACTCCAGATTTGTATGGACTTTCTTCTGCATTCAAAGGATGAGGCTGCACAGTCCATTATGAACTTTGTGTTACACGTTGAGAAGTAGTATTCCCTACCAGTTAAGTGTGTGAGGAGTGATAATGGTACTGAATTTAGAAACCACACACTTGATGAGTTTTACTTATCAAAGGGAATCAAGAGGCAGTATAGCATCCCAAGAACTCCTGAGCAAAGTGGAGTAGTGGAGAAAAGAACAGGACCCTATTGAAGCTGCAAGGTCCATGTTGGCTGATTCTGGACTGCCAATGACTTTTTGGGCTGAAGCTGTCAATACAGTTGCTATGTACAGAATAGAGTTCTAGTAAATCAGAGGTTGATGAAGACTCCATATGAAGTTCTTCATCATTTGGCCCCTCTAATTTCATTCTTCAGAGCATTTGGGTGTCCTTGTTTCATTCTCAACACACGGGATCAACTCCAAAAATTTGATCCTAAGGTGGATGCAGGGTACTTTGTTGGTTATTCATCAACTTGCAAAGCATACAGAGTCTTCAACTGCAGAACAAAGATGGTTGAAGAGACTCTACATGTTAAGTTTAATGAATCTCCTAAGGACAAGATTCCACAAAGCCCTGTGGAGCTATTTGATTTGGACATACTACAATATGTTCCTTATCAAACTCCTGCTGTTGCTCCTGTCAACAGTTCACCACCTGGTGGTACTGCTGGTGTTGATGATGATGATGATAGCAGTACTCACCTTTTCAGGTTTAGTGATCAACTGCCTGATTCAGCTAGACCTGATGTTCCTGTAGCTTCAGTAGCACCATCCACAACAAATGCTGATGAGATTTCTTCAAATTCAACCTCCTTTGAATTACCATCCACTGATTGGTTTCAAGGAAATGATTCACCATCACCATCTGTTGCTGATGAACCAGCTGCAAACACTTGCACAGATCTTATTGCGTATCAAGATCTGAAGAATCACCCTATGTCTCAAATCATTGGTGATATCACTGCTGGCGTATCAATAAGAAGTCAATTGTCAAATTTCTTCTTCTATGCTCTCTTCATCAGTCAGCAAGAGACAAAGAATTATCACATTGCTTTAAAGGACAATGGATGGGTTGATGCCATGCAGCTTGAGCTTCTTCAGTTCAAGAACAGCAAGTGTGGGAACTGGTTCCTCTACCTCCAGGTAAGTGTGCAATAGGCACTAAATGGGTGTTTAGGAACAAAACTGATGAAAATGGGCTTATTGTTAAGACAAGGCCAGACTGGTTGTTCAGGGGTTTGCACAAGAAGAAGGTATTGATTATGATGAAACCTTTGCCCCTGTAGCCAGACTGGAAGCAATTTGATTGTTTTTAGCTTATGCTGCTTATCAAAATTAATTTTTTTCAAATGGATGTCAAAGTGCATTTTTGTATGGGAAAATTAAAGAAGAGGTTTATGTATGTCAACCACCGGCTTTGAGGACAATAAACATCCTAATTGGGTGTATAAGCTTGATAAGGCTCTTTATGGGTTGAAACAAGCTCCTAGAGCCTAGTATGAGACATTATCAAACTTTCTTCTGGAAAATGATTTCACTAGAGGCTCCATTGATAAGACTTTATTCATTAAGAAAGCTGGGCAGCATAATCTACTTGTTCAAATTTATGTAGATGATATTTTTTTGCATCCTCTGATCCTCAGTTGTGTGATGCCTTTACAAAGTTGATGCAACAGATGTATGAAATGAGTGCCATGGGAGAATTACAGTTCTTTCTAGGCTTGCAAATCAAACAAAAGGCTGATGGAATTTTCATTCATCAGTCCAATACACAAAAGATCTTTTGGAAAAGTTTGATTTACAAAACTGTAAGCCCTGTTCTACCCCCATGTGTAGCACCACACAACTGGATACAGATCAGAAAGGTAAAGTGGTTGATGAAACACTTTACAGATGTATGATTGGGTCCTTGATGTATTTAACAGCTTCTAGACCAGATATTATGTTTGCTACATGTGTTTGTGCTAGATTTCAGGCTGCACCTAAAGAGTCTCATCTGATTGCAGTCAAGAGGATCTTTAGATATTTGCAAGGTACACAATCTCTAGTTTATGGTATTCCACTGGGCACTCTTGTAAATTAGTTGCTTTCTCTGATAGTGACTATGCAGGGCGTAAGTTGACCAGGAATCAACCTCTGGTGTTGTCAATTCCTAGGCAACTGTTTGATTTTTTGCAGAGTAAGAAACAACATCTGTTGCTACATCCACTGCTGAAGCCGAGTACATTGCTGCTGCAAGTTGTACATCCCAAGTACTCTGGCTTCAGAATCAACTTTTGGACTATGGCATTACAGAGACTAAGACTCCGTTATTAATGGATAGTGCTTCAGCTCTTTGCATTGTCAAAAATCCAGTCCACACTCTAGGACCAAACATATAGAAATTTAGACATCATTTATAAAGATTGTTTTGAAAAGGGTCTAATTAATCCTATGTTTGTGCCTAGTGCTGATGAGCTTGCAGACATTTTTACTAAGCCTTTGGATAGTTCAACTTTCCACAACCTGGTGTTAAGGCTTGGTATGCTGCAGCTAGAATAAGTGACAACTACTGATGATCTCAGTAATAAGTACTAGTGATCATTGGTAACCATGTCACATATTAGTACTGATGAGTTCTTTCACCTTCAGCAGCTTTTATAACTACTGAAGGCTAAATGCCTCACAAGTACTGAAGTACTTTATCTGTTCTAAACTACTGATGTAGTTACAACTACTGAAATCAGTACAAACAGATAAGTACTGACGTCCTATGAAACACCTGAAAAGCAGATGCAAAGTCTGATGATAGTGTTTGAGGACAGTATGAAACAGCTGAAAAGCTAAGAATTGACGAAACAGCTGATGAGTAATTTCTCTTCAGTTGTTTCTACAACTGCTGTTTCAAAACAACTGAAGCCAAACCATGTCTTCAGTAGTTTACAACTACTGAAGACTAACACCAAGTCTTTAGCTGTTTACAACAACTGCTGACAAAACCAATGTCTTCAGTAGTTTCACAACTACTGATGACTGATACCAAGTCTTCAGTTGTTTCATCACCTGAAGTCAAAACTGTCTTCATAGTTTTATAACTACTGATGACTAAATTCGAGACTTCAGCTGTTTCAATGTCTGACTGTTAATACCACATCATCAGTAGTTTCAACAACTGATGACTCACACCAAAACCCTCAGTCGATTTCTATCCCGACCCTTTAAATACCTTATCCCACCTTCAGAGTTTTTATCTTCTTCTCTCAAACCTAACGTTCAAAAACTCTCTATCCTCTCTTCATCAATGGTGACCATGCAATTAAAACCACGACACAACTGTGTCGCACATCTCACCAAATCGCCATACTGTACCAAGTTTCACAACGCCATTGATTCAATGGTTCAATCACCCTACAAAACGGCGTTTCTGATAAATCCCACCATATATGCCGCATCCCTTAACCACTTCTGGAGAAACGTCACTTTTGTCTCTGAGGAGAACGATACAGAGTCTCTTCAATCGTTTGTCCATGGCCAAAAAGTGGTCATCACTCCAGACACTCTTCATCAAACCCTTAATCTGGATGATGCCACCTTCCCAATGGTTATCCAAAGGCACAACAGATCAATCATTTGCCCACCATGGATACCAGGGTGACTTGAGTGCATCTACCTTACTGAAGAAACATTTCCCAGATGCTGAACGTCTCATATTTCATATGGTAAATGTATGCCTTGCCTCCAATACCTCATCATGGGATCAAATGTCCACAAGGTGGCAACAGGTAATGTACTCCATCCTTGAGCAACAACCTTTAAATTTTCGGAAATACTATTTTAGAGCTCAAGGATATGGCTCAAAAACAAACTGCTAACCGTTGGATATTATATCTCGGTTCATCATGGCCATAATGCAAACCAGCTTCAAGCTGAGGGACTGTTGGCCTAGGAGTCCCTGCTATGGCTGTACTGCCTGAAGTATACTCCTGGCACAACTTTGACCAATCACTCAAAATGGCTACCAAGCTACGCAAACCCACGCAGCTGGAACCCACAGCCACCACTCCAAATCAAAAGTCCCCACCAAACCCACTAAAAAGAAAACCAAAAAGGCTACTCAGGGAAATGAGTCCCCTGAGGATGCCCCTGCAACACAAACGCAGGCTATATCCACTGGTTATACCCCTAGTGGATATCAGGACTCTCCCAGCCACAGCCGCTCAGGATTCCTCTCAAAAAGAGCCTACAACAACCACAGAAGGGGTACCCACAATCTGGGATCTTCCTCATTTGAGGAGATTGCCATTGAAGAGCACCATTCTCCCCAGGTGCACACTGCTTTTACCTATCTCTCCCATGCAACCGCCCCCCAAAGTCCCACCCTTATCATTGCAAATGTGCTGACTCAGCTGCATGCCTCTCCTCCTCCCCAACAACCACCAACAAAGGGGAGAACCACAGCTATTGAGGACGGGGATCATCATGCTTCTGACAACCACAGCACGGGGTTTAAATGTTCTATCTCCTGGTGTGGATATGGAGACCAGAACATCTGGTGAGGTGCCCCTCTTCTGAATCAGCATATGATCAAACTGAGGCTGGTAACATTCCTAAGACCTCACCAGAGGCAACAGCTGATGAAGGACAAAGTCCTGAGGTGGAACTCCCCAGTTCCAAGACAAAGGGGCACATGCTACAACTGGTCTACATCTAGTGCATGTACATCTACTACAAGCAGGAGGTCAGGTGATTCAGCATCTGCTGATGAGACCTGGGCTTCTTTTATGACGTTCTTGCCCAGAACACAATCCTAGAGGAGGAAGTCAGTAGGCTGCAAAAACTACTTGACCAACTCTCTCAAGGAGAAAGACCATCTACCACCACATTAACCCAACAGATGGCACCTTCCTCTGAAGGTCCCTTAAACACACAGCCACTACAAAATTCTCAGCCACCTGCCTCTGTTTCTGGCACCATTTCTCAGGACCAAAACCCTCCTGAGCAAATGGATGCTATCCCTCAAAATCCCTATCTCTCACCACACCACAGCTAACCGAATTTTATTAAAACTATTGATGAGAGACTTTCTACTGTCTACAAGCTCTGGTGGAGGATGTACTGCGCCAACAACTTTTTGCTACTCAATCCCTTGCAACCAATGCACCCAAAAATGGGGAGAGTTCAGCAGTGAAAGCTAAAAGAAAGAGGATGGAGAAGGAGAGAGAGAAAGGAAAGACAAAGAGGTGGAAAAGAGAAGGATTGTGTGTATGAGGCCGAAAAAAAGAGAGGAGAATGTGATTGAGAAGGGAGCTGAAATTGAAAAAGTACATGAAAGTCAAAAAGATTTTCATGTCACATACAAGAAAAAGAAGAGTGTTGAGAAAGAGAAGAACTTGAACGAAATGGTTAAAGAGGCTGATGCTGAACACAGCAGATCAATGGACAATATCATTGATCAGCTGTTTAGGCAAGGTTTCGACACTGAAAAGCTGGATTCTGAAATAAGAAGATTGGAGATCGAAGAGATCCAACAAAGATGGGCCAGCTACAGCACTATGGATAGAGAGAGACTTGAGATCATGATCAGATTCATCATCAAATACCTTGGGAGATCATTGATCGAAGTAAAATCATGGACCAGGGACAGCATCTTGGCCCTAACCTCCAAGATCTGTTCGTCTGAGGCATACACTAAGGGGTTAGTAGTCGAAGCTTTGAATGAAGCAGGAGCAGGGAGCAGGACTGAGCTAGCCAAATACTCAAAAGCAACACTCACCTCCAAAATGCTAACTCAGCCTGTCAACATTCCCTCTCCAAACAACCACAACCACAACCCACAAAACCAACTCCCTTACCATCTAAACAACAGCCGATGATGCACTAAGAAGAAGAAGAGAAGGGTGTTGAGGCTAGAAGAAGAAGAAGAAGAGGATGATGTGGAAGAAGATAGGCTGCCTCTGTCTGCAGTCCTAACATTGGCTAAAGCCAAACCCATGCCCATCACTCCCACCTCACAGATGGAAGCTGTGAGAGTAAAGATTGAAGAAGAACAGCAGCAAAAGCTTCATGATGATGAAATGCTGAAAAGCATTGACAAAACTTATGTTGCTTCGTCATCAATAATAAGTATGAAGAAAGAAGCTCTGAGGTTGTACACCCTTGCCAACACATTTTAATATCAGAAGGAAAAGGTGAGAGTATGGCCTGATCCTAGGGTGGCTCACAGGATTGTAAAGAAAGATATTCCTTCGAGATACAAGGGCCAAGTCAAAAGGATCGTAGATGAAGAGATCACAGTGGTCCTTGTAGTATCACCCTGGGAGATGTAGAAGACTTCAAGAAGGCCCATGAGACTAAACAACCACCCCAAAAGATGTTAGAGAACATAATTATTAAAAAGGGGTTAGTCTACAAGAGGCTTGAGAACTTCAAACAAAATAAGCTCAGTCTGTTACTTGAAGGGACTCATCCTGATGAGTTTGCATACAGACAGATTACAACAGTTGAGCTAAAAAATGGTAAACAGGCCAAGTACATCTCAGAGAGTTGTTGGGCGTGAAGGATTGTTTGATGGTGAAGCCGAGAACCTGACCATGGAAGAACAAATTATGTTTCTCAGAGCATACACCAGAGAATCCTACAGGCTTATACATGGGAAGTGAGTCTCATGGATAGGGGAACAGCTCAGTGTCCAATTCCCCAATACAGAGCTCCCATCCATACATTGCCAACCAAATCATTAGAGACTCATTTCCAGGCCAGTGCTTATATGGGTCATCTTCTCAACTGATCAAGAAGGAAAAAGACCAACCATTCTGCCAACAATATGTGGGACCTCAATAAAGTTAAAGGTTTTGGATGCATTGGTTCAGGGGGAGTTTGTTGGACCAAAAGAACCAATGAGCCAGATCAGAAAAACCTTTAAGTCCCACAGACGTCACAACAACTACTGAAGACCACAACAGCTGAAGACAACAGCTGATTACAAAGTCTGAAGACAAGTGCTGAAGACAAAGTCTGAAGACAAGTGCTGAAGACAAAGTCTGAAGACACAAGTGCTGAAGACAAAGTCTGAAGACACAAGTGCTGAAGACAAAGTCTGAAGACACAAGTGCTGAAGACAAAGTCTGAAGACACAAGTGCTGAAGACAAAGTCTGAAGACACAAGTGCTGAAGACCAAAGTATCAGACGTTGTCACAACAGCTGAAGAGGTCTTCTTCAGTAGTTGTGACGGTTTACCTTTCAGTAGTTTTATGTTTTATCTTTTCAGTAGTTTGACACAACAGCTGAAGAATACTTCTTTAGTTGTTGTGCTCATCAGTAGTTTTATATTTATCAGTAGTTTTGTAAAACGACTGAAGAGCTTGTTCTTCAATCGTTGTAGTTTCAGTAGTTTCTTATCAGTAGTTTCTTATTTTGTACTTAACACTCTGATATGTTCTTAGTAGTTGTGAACATTTCAGTAGTTTGTTAAGAGTTAGTTATTTTTGTAATAGATTTGCCAGTTGTCACTTACCCGTGATAACAACAGCGATTGCACTCTATATAAGGAGTGTCAACCTAATGTAATAAAATGAATGATTTGATCAGTAATATTCTATATTATTAAAACATTCCTTGTTTCAGAAATATATTCTCTCGTTATAACCGTATTTGTTCTTAATGCATACGAGCATCAAATTCTTGCTACAATTTGTCTAATTCTTGTTCATATTCCGCTGTGCTACGCTCAATTACATCAAACTTCCGATCACTGATCCTGACAGGGCTGTTGCACCCAAGGATAAGTGTAGTTTAATTTTGACTTTCGGGGGAAAGTGCAGATGTAAGTTTTGACGTAAAGGTTTCTGTAAGTTCATGTAAGATGATGATTGAGGTCTTAGAGAGCATGTTGGACATGATGATGATGTTGCATGATTATGCATGTTATGTATGTACGATGTTGCCCTGTATGATGTTGATGATTGTGTATGTTAATGTTCCTTATTATGATGTATGTTTATCTTTCCTATGGCTTTACGTTGAATGTTAGTGAATGAATGAAGTATTATGTAACTTAAAGCAATAGATAATGAAAGAGGAACATGATGAATGAATGCATGCATTAATGAATGAATGAATGTAAGAAGGCTTGCAAGCAAATGTATGGAGGTGCACACCTGATGAAGGTGTTAGCTCAACGGTGTGCGGGTGAGCTACCCACAGGATGCACACCGGGGTCCAATATTTGTGATTGACCATATGAATGGGATCCTTGCCGCTTGCCCTAGGTGCTAGAGTCAGCTTTGTGCACGATGTTCAAAGTCTATGAAAGACCTCAGGCTCAGTTACCCGCTCGTGCACAATGTTTGGGGTATAGCATATGGCATTGATCCGGAATGGAAGAGAAAAGATAAATGGTGAATGTACTTGCCCAGAGGTACTGGAGTTAGCTCCGTGCCCAATGTTTGAGGTCTATGAAAGACCTCAGGCCTAGTTACCCGCTTCGTGCACAATGTTCGAGGTAATGTACGGGTCACCGGAAGTAAGAATGTATGAACGAATGAAAGCAAGAATGTATGAAAGAATGAAGTTAACGTATAGATGACGAAGATAATAATGATGTTATCTGTATATGTATGATGTATGATCGCACGAACGTAAAGTATGGTTTTAACATGAGAAAAGTATGTTTTATTTATAAAACTAGAACTCACTTAGCAACGCTGACTTTGATGTATTTCCAGTTGGCAGGTAATAGTTGCTGAGGATGGCACGAGGCGAATACTCAGCTCCTTTGGGATGGCATCCATGTTTTTAATGCTTTTGTGATGTAATGCAACTTGGGTTTTGTAATCAAAATACGATGTATTATTTTACAAAAGCTTTTATAATGAAATGAGATGTCTATTTTGTCATTTCCGCTATGATGTTTCATGGAAGTTATATGTATATATATATTTTATGTGCGATGAATGACTAACTGTAGGCGTCCGGGAACAGGGCCTTACAAGTTGGTATCAGAGCCAAAGTTTAAGTGACATGTGTAAATTTTCAAAATAAACCTTAACTTAAACTGAGAATGGGACGGAAAGGGAATAGGATGCCAATCTGAGTAGCTGCGTGCCATTAGGTATTTTCGTAATGTTAACCGGTATTATGTACGCATGGTATGTGGTTATGTGTTGTTTGTGGATTTAAATACTGATGTAGTCAGGATAGGTAATGCTCGGGGTGTGAAGAGTAAAGTAAGTGGCTAATCACAACTGGCCACTGTAATTAGGAACTTTCTATACTTGACATAAACTGAGTTGTTCCATTGAATGACCGTGTTAGTGTTTGAATCTTTCAGTGTGCGTGTGATGGCCGGTGGTAGATCTTCGGAAGCCTCACGGGGTGGAGGTCATGGTGCTGAACCGCGACCCAAAAAAGGGAGACCCAGAGTTGAAAAGGTGGTTCCCGAAGAACCAGAGACCCCTCATCCAGAGGGTGGCAACGAGAGCGCCAATCTGAGAGCCTCAGTGAAGGAGGCTGTTGTTGAAGAAGTTCATCAAGTCATGCAGACAATCTTACCATCTGTAGTGACTGAAGTTATCAAGGCTGTATGAGAGGGGGAAAGAAAGGAGAGAAACAGGTCCTCGGGAGGATGGGAACAACCGGAGCCGAAAACGGTTCCCTCTGATGATGAGGAAGTGGAGGAAGAAAAGCCTGCGCCGGAGGCGGCACGAGGCTATAACTATGGGGCATTTATGAGATGTAAGCCCCCAACTTTTGATGGTAACGACACTGCTGCTGCTCACCAGTGGGTGAGGGAAATGGAGGCTGTACTTGATATCAGCAAGAACCGAGAGGACCAGAAGGTGAAGTTCGCTACCCACTCTTTTGTGGACTCAGCTCTATGTTAGTGGGACAATATTGTCCAAGATAAGGGCAGCAAGGCCATTAGGAGAATGAGATGGTCCGAACTGAAAAAGTTAGTGATTGAGGAGTTTTGTCCTCACCGGGAAATGGACAAGGTTGAGAGGGAGTTTTTGCAATTAGAGGTGGGAACGATGACACACCAAGAGTACACCACAACGTTCAATGAAATGGCACGTCTGGTGCCGGATCAAGTGACGCCTCTGTCACGGAAGCTTAAAAGGTACATCCAGGGTTTGCCAGCGGACATTCGCAGGCACATGATCGCCGCCCGACCGAGCACGTTTAGGTCAGCGGTGGATTTAGCAGGGAGATTGTATGATGAGAGGACTGTGGTGGTGGTGGCTGAAGGTAGTCGGAAGGGTGGAGGTGATAGAAACTGGAATGGGAAGAGGTTTGGTTGGGGTGGTGCCCTGACGAGTAACAAGAAGGCACAAGTGGACGGCCGCCGTGTAGCCACACCGGGTATGGGATCGAAAAAGTGTGGTAAGTGTGGGAAGGAGCATGATGGGGAGTGTAGATGGGGTTGAATGTTTGATTCAAATGTGGAAAGCCTGGTCATATGGCTAGAGATTGTAGGGGTGTGAGGTGTTTCAACTGTGGAGAAAGTGGTCATATGGGTAAAGATTGTAAGAAGCCAAGGGCTGAGGGTTATGGGGCGAAGAAGACGGGGAGTGAAGGACCAAGGGAGAGCGCCAGGGCATTCACTATGACACAGGAGGAAGCTAGGACGGACTCTGATGTTGTGTTTGGTACGTTTCTAGTAAACCAAACTTTACCTTTGGTGTTATTTGATTCTGGTGCCAGTAAAAGTTTTATTTCTGCTGCTTTCTGTGCTAACCTGCCTATTAGTAGTAGACATGTTGATGCGCCCTTCGATGTAGAAACTGCCATAGGTAAGTCTACCTGAGATGATAGAGGGTTGCGACATGGAACTAGAAGGTCATAAATTTCCGGTTAGACCCTTTGTGATGACCTTAGGTGGTTTCGATTTGGTTCTTGGGATGGATTGGTTAGTAGACTTCGAGGAAAACATTGTGTGTCGCAAGAAGATGATTTTTCTTATAGCGCCTGACGGGAGTTCGTTAACTATCTATGGAGATCGGGTCACGACGATCCCGAAAGTGATCTCAATGGCGGTGGTGGGAAAGTGTATAAGGCGTCGATGTAGCGCCTATTTGTCCTATGTAAAGGATGTGGATATGCCAACACCACAAGTGTCTAATGTACCGGTTATGTGTGATTTCCCAAACGTGTTCCTAGAAGACTTATCAGGAGTGCCACCTGACAGAGAGATTGAGTTTCAGATTGATCTAAAACTGGGTGCCCAACCTGTTGCCAAGGCGCCGTATCGATTGGCTTCGACTGAGATGAAGGAGTTGATGGAGCAGTTGCAAGAGCTGCTGGATAAGGGGTTCATCTGACCGAGTATCTCTCCTTGGGTTGCTCCGGTCCTGTTTGCGAAGAAGAAAGACGGTAGCATGAGGATGTGCATTGACTACCAAGAGCTGAACAAGTTGACGGTGAAGAACCGATACCCCTTACCAAGAATAGATTATTTGTTCGATCAGCTTCAAGGTGCCAGTTGGTTTTCAAGGATAGATCTTCAATCTGGTTACCATCAGTTGAAGGTGGAGGAGCAAGATATCCCTAAAACAGCTTTTCGCACGCGCTACGGTCACTACGAGTTTCTTGTCTTGTCTTTTGGTTTGACCAATGGCCCAGCTGCTTTTATGGATCTGATGAACCGTGTGTGTCGGCCAATGTTGGATAAATCATTGATTGTGTTTATTGATGATATTCTGATTTATTCGAAGAGTGAGATTGAGCATGCCGGTCATATTCGGGAGGTTTTGGAGACTTTGAGGAGGGAGAAGTTGTATGCAAATTTCTCCAAGTGCGCGTTCTGGTTGCGCGAAATTTAGTTCTTGGGTCATGTGGTAAATCCCGACAGGATTATGGTGGACCCAGCTAAGGTGGAGGCAGTGATGCAATGGAAGTCTCTTAAGACGCCATCCGAGATTCGTAGCTTCTTGCGTTTGGCGGGCTATTATAGAAGGTTTATCCAAGACTTTTCTAAGATTGCTTCTCCACTAACCAAGTTGACCCGAAAGGATGTGAAGTTTGTATGGGGTCAATCTCAATAGAAGGCCTTCGAAGAATTGAAGGCAAGATTAACTCAAGCTCATGTTCTGTCATTACCCGATGGAAGTGAAGATCTGGTGGTTTATTACGATGCTTCCTACTCAGGGTTGGGATGCATGTTAATGCAAAGAGGGAAGGTTATAGTTATGCATCCCGGCAGTTGAAGGTTCATGAGGTCAACTATCCTACTTAGGACTTGGAGCTAGCAGCCGTGGTCTTTGCACTAAAGATTTGGAGGCACTATCTATACGGAATGAAGTGCACCATCTTCACCAACCACAAGAGCTTAAAGTACTTCTTTGATCAGAAGGACTTGAATATGAGGCAAAGAAGATGGTTGGAGCTTATAAAGGACTATGATTGTGAGATCCATTATCATCTGGGCAAAGCCAACGTGGTGGCTGATGCCCTTAGTCGGAAAGAGAGGCCCAAGCCGATTCGAGTGAAAGCAAATCAGCTGATCATGACCTCTGACGTGATGAAGCAAGTCAAAGAGTTTCAAGATGAGGCACTGAAAGAGGATCATCTTAACTCTGAGAGAATGAGAGGTCTGGTCGCAGAATTGGGTGAAAACACACTTGGTGTCAAAACCCGATTTGAACGGGTGTGGATTCCTCGTTTTGGGGATCTACGGGTGAATATTATGGATGAAGCTCACAAGACTCGATACTCCATTCATCCAGGTGCCACAAAGATGTATCAAGACATGAAGGAAGATTATTGGTGGCCGGGTATGAGCATGATGTGGTGGAGTATATGAGTAAGTGCCTTACTTGCTTACAGGTGAAGGCCAAACATCAAAAGCCGTATGGGAAAATCCAACCTTTGGAAATACCAGAATGGAAGTGGGAGCATATCACCATGGACTTCATTACGAAGCTGCCGCGTACTCCAAATGGGTACGATGCCATATGGGTGATTGTTGACGGCCTGACAAGAGTGCTCACTTCCTACCGATCCGCGAGACTCATTTGAGATGTTGGGGGATCTTTTCATTAAGGAGATTGTAACTCGTCACGGTGTACCGGTGTCCACTGTATCTGATCGCGACACCTGGTTTACCTCCAAATTCTAGAAGAAATTCCACGACGCCATGGGGATGAGGTTACATATTAGCACGGCTTATCATCCCCAAACTGATGGTCGGTCAGAAAGGACCATTCAAACATTGGAAGACATGCTTCGGGCATGTGTGATTGATTTTGGGGGAAGTTGGGATGACCATTTACCGTTAGTCGAATTCTCATACAACAACAGTTACCATGCTAGCATCGGTATGCCACCTTATGAGATGCTATACGGTAGGAGATGCAGAACACCCATCTGTTCGGGTGATATTGGTCAAAATGAACTAGGGAGCATTGAGGTGATCGAGGCTATGACTGTGAAGCTTGAGAAGGTTAAAGCCTTCATGAAGGCAGCCAAAGATAGACAGATGTCGTATGCTGATAAACGAAGCAGATCGATTGAGTTCCAGGTGGGTGACCGGGTTATGTTGAAAGTCTCACCTTGGAAGGGCATTATCCGATTCTGGAAGCGGGGCAAGTTGAGCCCAAGGTATATCATTGCTTGAGTTGGAGAGGTGACCTATAGATTGGAGTTACCAAATGAGTTAAGTGGAATTCACCCGACATTCCATGTATCTCATCTGAGAAAGTGCTTGGCAGATGAAGATATCATTGTTCCATTGGAAGATATGAAGTAGATGAATGGCACAATTATGCAGAGCAACCAGTGGCAATCTTCGATCGAAAAGAGAAAAGAATGACAAATAAAGTGGTTCCTCTTGTGAGTGTACAGTGGAAGCATAGGAAAGCATCCGAGTCAATGTGGGAGACTGAGGAAGAAATGAGACAGTATTATCCACATTTGTTCAAGGAATAAAAGGTTTTGGGGATGAAACCTATTTAAGGGGGGTGGACTTGTAACACCCGGTTATTTACTTATTTTGAAGCTGACGAATGAAGAAAAAGAAATAAGTCCAAAGTCGAGGGACCAAACTGGCCAACGAGGGAAAGTGGAAATGTGGTGATATGTGTAGGAGAGGGCATCCATACTCTCCCCACACACTCACATTTCAGCCAAGACAAGAGAGGAGAAGAGAGAAAGGACGAAGAGAGAAAGAAGTGTTGGTTCGGGTTGGTTCGAGTGGCCAAAATCATTGAGAAGCGAGTCAAATCAAAGCTCTTCACGTGGTGGTCGCTTGTGTGACTTCTAGGACCCCTCCTTTAAATGTTTTTGAATGATTTGGGGCTAGAAAACATCTGAAAATTGGGTTTTTGTGTGGGTGCATGTTTGACCCGTATGCATGTGTGTATGTGTGTGTATGATGCGCTTGAGCCTTGCTTGTGAGCTTGTGTGTGCTTGAATGGTGTTGTGGTATGCATCCTTAAGGTTTAGGATGGTTGATTTGGGCTTAGAATGGGTTTAGATGAGCTTGGAGGTCGAAAATGGCAGATTGGGTTCGGGATGAACTGCATTCTGCACCAGCTAGGGCTAGGCGACCGAATGAAGCCCATACGGTCGAATGAGGTGCGATTGGGGTCCATTCGCACAATTGAGAGTTCATTCACACCATTGGGGCCAGTCGCATGGAGGCCATGCGACTAAGGGTCCAGTCGCATAAGTGCTCATCCGCGTTAAGTCCATTCGTACGATTGGGTGTTCATTCACATGAGGGTTCATCCGCATTGGTTCATTCGCATGATGTTTAGTCGCATGGAGGCCATACGACTAAAGGGTGTCCATATGCCTGAATAGGGCCGTTGCACCCGAGGAGAAGTATAGTTTAACTTCTGAATTTCGGGGGAAAGTGCAGATGTAAGTTTTGACGTAAAGGTTCCCGTAAGTTCATGTAAGATGATGATTGAGGTCTTAGAGAGCATGTTGAGCATGATGATGATGTTGCATGATTATGCATGTTATGTATGTATGATGTTGCCCTGTATGATGTTGATGATTGTGTATGTTGATGTTTCTTATTATGATGTATATTTATCTTTCCTATGGCTTTACGTTTAATGTTAATGAATGAAATGAAGTATTATGTAACGTAAAGCTAAAGATAATAAAAGAGCAACATGATGAATGAATGCATGCATTAATGAATGAATGAATGTAAGAAGTCTTACAAGCAAATGTATGGAGGTGCACACCCGATGAAGGTGTTAGCTCAACGGTGTACGGGTTAGCTACCCCGCAGGATGCACACTGGGGTCCAATCTTTGTGATTGACCGTATGAATGGGATCCTTGCCGCTTGCCCTAGGTGCTAGAGTCAGCTTTGTGCACAATGTTCGAGGTCTATGAAAGACCTTAGGCTTAGTTACCCGCTTCGTGCACAATGTTCGGGGTATGCATATGGCATTGATCCGGAACGGAAGAGAAAAGATAAATGGTGAATGTACTTGCCCTAGGTACTGGAGTCAGCTCCGTGCCCAATGTTTGAGGTCTATGAAAGACCTTAGGCCTAGTTACCCGTTTCGTGCACAATGTTCGAGGTAATGTACAGGTCACCAGAAGTAAGAAGGTATGAACGAATGAAAGCAATAATGTATGAAAGAATGAAGTTAACGTATAGATGATGAAGATAATAATGATGTTATCTGTATATGTATGATGTATGATCGCATGAACGTAAGTATGGTTTTAACATGAGAAAAGTATGTTTTATTTATAAAACTAGAACTCACTCAGCAATGCTGACTTTGATGTGTTTCCAGTTGTCAGGTAATAGTTGCTGAGGATGGCACGAGGCAGCTACTCAGCTCTTTGGGATGGCATCCATGTTTTTAATGCTTTTGTGATGTAATGCAACTTGGGTTTTGTAATCAAAATACGATATATTATTTTGCAAAACCTTTTATAATGAAATGAGATGTCTATTTTGTCATTTCCGTTGTGATGTTTCATGGAAGTTATATGTATGTATATATTTTATGTGCCATGAATGACCAACTGTAGGCGTCCTGAGAATGGGGCCCTACATACCTTCTTCCATGTTGTTGACCCGCAAGCAGTGACATGATATTGATGTAATTCTTTCTCATCAAACAATAAAAAGATGGGAGTTTACATCAAGAGTAGACAACATCTAAAACTAACTATGTAAACAAACATGACACAAATAAGTGACCCAAAGATTCCTCACTTTCATCACATAAAACACAAGAGTGGTTAGAAATATGAATATGCCTATGCATTAATGAGACAAAAGTTGAATGTCTATTCAAGCATAATCTCCAACAAAAGAAATTGATTTTAATAGGGTCCCAACTATTTTAGTGGAATTGCATGCCTAAATCCTTAGACATGGCCGATTACATTTCTTCCTTAAAGCTTTTGACAAAAAATTACCAGACAAATGAAGATCCCAGACCATACTTGTACCATTCGAGTTGGCCCAGAGCACGAAAGTAAGCATTATGAGATTGGACAAGTCCGGCCCATAAGTAACTAGTTCTTGATGAATAAAAAAATTCCATGGACTGAGTGTGAGATTTTAGGTGATATAAAGCTCCAAGATCCAGAATTATTATGGAAGCACCAAACAACCTTTCTCCATAATTCAATCTTATCTACTTTAAATCATCACCGCCACTTAGCTAACATCGATGCATTAGCTTTTTGAGGAGAACCAATACCAACACCACCATGTTCCTTATGTGCTATTACATTCTTCCATGATAAACAATTTTTTTTCTCCAATCCGTGGAACCTCCCAACAAGAACTCTCTCTGAAAACAATCTAGCTCATTACTGATTTTGTCACACAATGGTTGGTGAGTTCAAGAGTTTGCGTTTAACATAAACAATAATATTTGTATAGCATAAGAAGTGCATTGAAATAGATAGGTAGTCTATATTCACAAGTAATAACCATAGTGATTTCGTGATCGAAGCTGACTGTGTTACGTTTGTTGCCTCCCGTCATGACTTACCAGGTCGTGACGATGTTTGTGTTTAGGACAATATTGCACCCGTTTGACCTCGAGTCGCACAAGTGAGGCTTGTCAAACCCAGTAGTACTACCCGAAATTTCCCTCAAATTACCATTATTAACGATCCAAAAGTGTGAAGAATTTCAAGGTATAACATACTATGTTACACTATACACAACTTATAACAATAATAACAATAATAAAAAACCTGTAAACGAGTATGCTATCTCCCCCAAGAGAGAGTGTATAAAAGTGTGGGGCATGAGCTCACCTGATGTGCAAATACAATTATAAAAGAAAACTGATGATGGATGGAAATACAACCCTTCAAAGGTTACCTAAAACATGAAAGTACATAATTGCATTTACACATAAAGCTTAACAACCCTAGGTGCTCAATAAACATTAACCCAAGGTTTAGAAAAACAAGATACATTTAACCTAATTAACCTGTTTGACCCGTTGATTACATATTAAATGAAATATCATTTAATCAAGCATAACAACTTATCATACATGAGTATCATACTAGTTATTCACATGTATCACATCATCAACCCAAGTATTACCTAGATCATTATAAAACATTAGATCATCATACAACTAATACGAATCTCAACCAATCAACATGCTTAACATAATTATTGTTGGCCTATATGATCCTATAACAGTGCAAATGAGATGAAGAATCGTTCAATATCAAACACACAATCTAAACAAGATGAAAAATGAAGATTGAACACAATAACAACTCATTCAATAATAAGACAATGAAGATCATAACATTCAATAATAACAAAGCACAATAATATTTCTATGTAATAACTGCTTAGAAATGCTAACTTGCAACAAGGATCAACGATTAGGGTTTTGCAAACTTACCCACAATGATAATAATCAAAAACTATATATGGCGGTCTTAGTTTCGCTGATAGTTTCACTGTCTACGAAATTGCTATGCTGAAACTATATTTTCGCCCTGCAGAAACTGTAGTTTCGCCCGGCAGAAACTGTAGTTTCGCCCGCAGAAACTGTACTTTCGCCCGGCAGAAACTGTAGTTTCGCCCGGCAGAAACTGTAGTTTCGCCCGGCAGAAACTGTAGTTTCGCCCGGCAGAAACTGTAGTTTCGCCCGGCAGAAACTGTAGTTTCGCCCGGCAGAAACTGTAGTTTGACCCGGCGAACTAATCAGCTGACTGTAAGCAAAACTATCAGTTTTGCTGGACTGCAAAACAACATAAATCTAATTACATACAAAAGGAAACTAACAAAAGACCTATTACAAGCAAAAGTAAACAATCTACACTAAGGTGAGTCCAACCTATACATGATCTTCAATACTCCCCCTAGGTTGGAACTTACCACCTTCACTCATCTTGATGTATCTTTTCAGCTCAAGTGTCCTCAATTTCCTTTGATTTTTCTTCAGCACCTCCTGCAACAACTTCCTCGAGGGCTTCAGCACATGATTCTCCATGGTCTCTTCCTGCTTCACGAACCCATTCGGGATGCGCACTCGCTTGCTCAAACTGCCTGGCCAAATCATGTATATCCATGTTTAGATCATGTTGGGCCCTTACTCTCTCTGCTAGTCTCTTCACCTTAGCCCTCACACCTCTGATTTTATTTGCCACAGTCATAAACAGACTGGCTTCCTTCCTCGTCTCCTCACCTACACCTACTTTGATATGATTCTCGCATAAAACCAGCAGGTCTTCATCACAGAAGCTAAAAAGTTCCATTGGATCAAAAACCTTGAATTCAGCACCATTCTTCACTCTGATGATTTCCTTCCCCGTATTGTTATCATAAAACCACTTTTCAAAATTCTGTAGTTGTTGGGGAGGGAGTCTGCCAATCTGACCCTATTCACGGTCCTTGGGGGTTTCACCCTTAATACAATTTTTCCCTTGCAAGTCTCCTAATCCTTGTCTCTCTTTGATTGTTTCCTCTCATCCTTCATGTATCCAAAAGACTCAAAGTTGTCATTTAGGCCATTTTGAATCTCTTTCTCCAAAAATGAGGCTCGTTCACTCAGATTTACATTTTCTAATGGCAGAGCCCCCAACCGCCTCAGATCCCATTTAGGCAAGGTCTTGAATGCCTTCCTCTTATGCATGTAGCTAATTCCACCCCTCTCTCCTCTTATCATGAACATTTTGAGGCCGGGGTTATAGCACCAACTTATAATCCTCTTATCAGCCTCCTTCTTACTCAACCCTTCCATGTGTTGGAAAAGGGGGGTTAGTTCTTCTAGCTCTTTTTCTTTAACAAACCATTCAGCTTTATCCATCTCAAAGACATCTTCATCAAGCTCTCCCTTCTTGGCTACATATATCAATGGCCTTTCATCAACTTCATAGAATTCTGGTTCAGAATCATAATCTACAAGTTGTTCATCATCCTCTTCTTCATCAATTAGTCCCTTTCATTTACTTCTTCTTCAAAATCATAATCTTTCTCTTTTGTGTATCTCTTTCTCTTCTTGACTGCATGAGTCTGTTGTGCCCTAGTTTCTTCAGCTCGTTTATTCTCTGACTCGTCCACCATTCTAATATAATTCCATCATTCAGGTGGGTACATGTTTTCCCATAAATGGGTGAGCTTCCCACTAAAGTCATGTCGAATGGCACAACAGTCTGCTAAAACACGTGGGTTCATTTGCACCAACCTTTTCACCTCCTCGTGTCTTGGCACATTCGGAATTAGGTCATCAAATATCATCTGAAGAAATCGAGGATACAGAAGCCATTTATCCTTCTTCAGGGCCATCACATTCTTTACGATGCAAGCAATTATAAGTATCATAATGTTTGCCTTTTCCCCTCTGCAGCATAACACCATAGCTTTGGCCCAGTCAATGTTCACCCATCTGGTCCACCTTTACGGTGATCTAAACACATAATGAAGATGTGGGCAATGAATCTCCATTCCTTGGACAGAAATGACTTCTTGATCTTTTTTCGGGAACCAAAAGCTGGCCCCTCGTACCCCATGCTTTGGAATGCTGCAAACACCTCAGTATCGGACATAGTAACCTCTTCTCCAGAATCCTCCTCTAGCCTCAGAATCCTTGAAACTGTCTCAGCAGTAATAGTCACCTCATTCTCGAAGACTTTGGCAGTGATCCTTTGGGTATTCCCTCTCGTATCATATTCAGCAGATCTCCAAAAATCTCTGATATGGAGATCATATATGGTAGTGTAATGAGAGATAGCATAAGCTCTGGGGATCTTTGCAGCCATCGAGTACAGTATCTAAACCCTGCAGCTTTGGGATGTGTATCATCCAGAATGGCGATGATGTTGCTTCTCTCATCGAACTTTAGATTAGCTATTTAAACCTGAGATACAAATCAAATGAATTAATAAAAATATAAAGCAATAGTAATAAAAATAAATAATAATAATAAAAGACAAACCAAAGAATAAAGAAAAAATTAAAAATAAAATTAAATTCGTTGGCCGAAACTATAATTTCGCAGGATGAGTTATAATTTCGGCAGGCGAAAGTATAGTATCGCCAGCAAGAACACAGCAGTTTCACCCAAACAGTGAGGTAGATTCAACAAGCTGAATCAATAGTTTCGGCATAGCGAAACTGAAAAATAGTCAGCGAAACTGTTAAGCTCGCTCGGACAGCATAACCTTACAGTTTCGCTGAGGATACAAGAACTTTCATTCAATTTCACTAGACTATCGGTAGTTTTGCAGAAGAACAGCGAAGGTACCGAAGAGTCTCGATCAAAAATACTCACAATGTGATATGATAAACAAGATAAAATGATGGTCCGGAGTTCGAAACTCACTTGCGAACAAGAATCAACAAACAATCAACATCAAAAACACATAAACTCTGAATCGTATGTAGAGGACACAAAACAGCCCTAAGAAAGTAAACAGTTCGATGGTGCGAAAATGTGGGGATAATTTCGCTAACCGACATATATAGTAAATAGTTTCGCAGGAGGTGAAACTATAGTTTCGCCAGACGAATCTATAGTTTCACCAAGCGAAGCTGCAATTTTGCCAAAAAGAAATCAGATAAAAAATGACTTTGCATAGAATGGCAATGTTGAGCAAAATTGCAATTTCGTTTAGCGAAACAATTAGAAAAAGTATAGTTTCGCAAATTTTTTTTATTTTTTATTTTTTTGTCATTATTATTATTATTATTAACTTCAAAAACTGAGATCTAAATCAATCAGATATCACATCCTCAAGGTATACATTAGCACAAAGATGACTTTAATCATCGACCGATAATAAGATCATATCGATAACTGAATCTGATCACAGTCTTTAAAGAAACTGTTGAAATTCATATACAAATCAATAACGATTGCTGATATATTTGTGCACTTAAGCCCATGCCTTATCTTTTTCAACAAACAGCATATGATTTTTTAAGGTTTGATTAAATACTTTAGAATGCTAGGACCCCACAATCATTTGGGAAAAACCCTCACCCAACCTCAGGATTTCTTGAATTTTGTAATGATCTTTATAGAGCAGGGCGTGTGCATTAGTGTGTGTAACACCCGGCCACTCGCATCAACAATATTGTCCCCTTTGCCCCCGAGGAGCTCACGGATTTGCTTTTGGTTGCCTGGGTGAAAACTTCCAAGGGAGGTCACCCATCCCTGGTTTGCTCCCACCTGAGCACGCTTAACTGTGAAGTTCTCCTCTCATCCACAGCCAATACGCCCAAAACGCGTTGTTGATGTTAGAGACCAGACATTCCTTATGAATCAAGAATCTCTCCTGTCCAAGGGCGATATGGGATATGTGTAGGGTGTCACAAGCACCCCCTGTTTGGACTCATCGTCCTCGATGAGCCCGAGAAGTCACCATCCTTGGTGAGGTATGTCCCACACCCCGAACGACACAGGAGTGGCTCTAATACCATTCTGTAACACCCAGCCCCTCGTATCAACAATATTGTCTGCTTTGCCCCCGAGGAGCTCATGGTTTGCTTTTGGTTGCCCGGGTGAAAACTTCCCAGGGAGGTCACCCATCCCTAGATTGCTCCCACCTGAGCACGCTTAAGTGTGGAGTTCTCCTCTCATCCACAGCCAATACGCCCAAAACACGTTGTTGATGTTAAAGACCAGACATTCCTTACGAACCAAGAATCTCTCCTGTCCACGGCCGATGTGGGATATGTGTAAGGTGTCATAGTGTGCTAGTGATTATCAATAGAATATTGTATTTTATGATGAATTCATCATTTAGATGATTTGACACAACTTAGATCAAGATGGTGAGAGCTCCAGGTCTATACTCACGTATAACCAAGGAGATGACCATTTAATCAAGTGCCGATGAGAGCTCCAGGTCAGTACTACCGTACAGCAGAGGAGATCATTACTCAGGTCGGTACTACCGTACAGCAGAGGAGATAAGCACAAGTACAAGACACAAAAATACACCGGACATGATTCAAAGATATGGCTCATAAGATTAGTATCATGGTGGGTGAAAGATCAATTCTCATCCACTTTTTGTCGGGACTCAGTTTTCATGCAGGCCAAAATAATCGCATAAATCCAGACATCCTTAAGTATATATTTTAATATAAATCAAATAACTGTTGTATACTTTATTCTTCAGGTTGAGTCTACTAAGCATATCGTTTAAAGAGTCTGCTTAATTTACTTTTATATGCATTAATAAAACTGTAAATCAGAGAGCAGCATCAGTTACTAACATTTCTCATTTTAAAAGCCAGTCATACATAAATGAGCATATCCCAAAGATATAAAATCATTTCTCGGCATTTCAAATTCAACACCCAATTTATTTTTATGTAAATTATATACACTCCCCTAAAATTTTATTTTTAAAAGAAAATATCTTTATGATTATTATTTTTATTTACTTTTTTTACGTGCCATTTCTCGAATGGGATAACAGACATGCAGAGCATATTCGGAAGATATAAAATCATTTCTCGTCATTTCAAATTCAACACCCAGTTTATTTTTATGTAAATTATATACACTCCCCCAAAATTTTATCCAAAAGAGCCTTTGTTATGATCTTTGTTGTCTTATTATTGAATGAGTTGTTATTGTGTTCAATCATCATTGTTCATCTTGTTTAGATTGTGTGTTTGTATTGAATGATTCTTCATCTTATTTACACTGTTATATTATCATATGGACCAACAATATGGTATCAGAGCCTTAGTGCTCATGATTTTTTGAGTTTTTGTTTGTTTTAGTTCAATATCAAGTTTCCATCAATTTTCAGTTCAAAATAGTGTTTATTTGACATGGAAATTGATTGATTTTTACTGGTTATTGATTGGGGAAGCTCTGTTAATCATCAAATCTCAAATTCATTGGGTTTTTGATGATTTCAGATTGATTTAGTGTTGAAAAAGGGTTCAAGGTTTGACCAGCGAAACTAGTGTTCTTTCAGCGAAACTGTGAAGTTCGAACTGCGAACCTACTGGTGTTATCACTATTGGAATTGTTTCTTGTAGTTTTGCGAAACTAGTCTCTTTGAACGAAAGTTCATCAGTGCTTGTGAAGGTTTAACAAGCGAAATTGCTGCCAAAAGTAATTTTGAACAAAAGTTCAAGCTTGTTTCGTGCGAACTTATCGGCGAAACTAAGCTATTAGTGACATTCGGCTAGCGAAACTGCTGCCGAAATTGTTAGCGAAATTACACAACTCAGTGAAATTATCTTTCTTAGTGAAATTGTGTGCGAATTTGCTTTTCTTCTGCGAAACTATTGCATTTTTAGCGAAATCTTCTCTTGCCGGACTACATCAAATTTTAGGGAAACTACCATGTCAAAGTTAACATCACTCACTCTTGCTAATCTTGAAAGTGTTGCTCCCAATAAGCCATCGAGACTCATCAACGGAGACAATTTCAAAGATTGGAAGAGATGTTTGAAAGCTTTTGTATTTTACACTAACCACAACCAATAGGAATCTATTATTTCTGGTCCTCACATACCAAGTGTCACTATTGGTGATGTTGTCTCTCAAAATAAGGACCCATCCACTTTCACTGAAAAGTATCTGAAGCTGATCAATCGTGACCAGAAAGCTTTTAGTGCATTAACACTATGCCTTGCACCGGACATCTACAATCGTTTTGCAGAGCATAAAAATGCTAAGTCCATTTACGATGCCCTATGTGAGTTCTATGATGGTAACGATGAACTGGTAAAGGATAAGACCATTCAAGCAGAGAAGGAATTCAATTCTTTTGTTGGATACAAGAACGAGTGTTTGACAGATCTCACAAATCGCTTCTTGACAGTTTCAAGCACCTTAAAGAAATATGATGAAAAACTCACCAACAGTGAACAAGTCAACAGGTTACTAGATTCCCTCCCACCCTAGTAGAGCCTATAGGTAAGAATGCTAAAGCAAGAAAGACAGTTCATAGATTACAAACTGATGGATATTATCAATAAGCTTCAATCTTTTGAGTTAGATATGAAGAGACGGGAATTTAACCAGACCATGATGCCTATATCTGGTTTTACTCAAAATGTTGCTTTATTATCATCCGTTACAAGCTCTCAAATACATAATTTAACTCAAGGAGGAGTTAATACAAGTAATTTTTCAGGAGGAAACGTTAGGTTGGAAGAAATCAGGCTAATTCTAAGGTGAATGTTGAAACTTCAGTTCCATCAGAACCAATGGCTCTTTTTTGAATGTTTGTTCAAAGCTATGAAGCACTTGTGGCTGGACAGTTGAAAGGGAAAGGAATGACAATGGAAGACATGTATCAGGTAGATCCTGATGATCTTGAAGAAACTGACATTCAGTGGCAAATGGCAATGTTGACTCTTAGAGCTTGAAGATTTATGGAGCGCACTGGACGAAAGAACTTTGGCGGTCAAACCTCTAATTCAAAACTGAGATTTGATAAGTCCAAACTGAGATGTTTCAACTGTAAACAACTGGGACATTTCAAACGTGAATGTCCATCACCAATTGTCACCGATTCCAGTAGTTCAGGAGTTCCAAGATTAACCATTAAGAGGGAGAAGGAAGATATGAATCACGAAAAAGAGACAGCCTTGATTTCCAACTTTGACTGGAGTGCAGAGGTTAAAGAGACAAGGTCTGAGATCAATCATGCGTTGGTGGCTAAGTTTGTTAAAGGAAAAGGGAAGGAAGAAAGTAAAGATGGATTTGATCCTTTCAAGGAATTCAAAGAGGAGGATGAGTTGTCTGTGAAAAAGAAAGAAGAGAAATATGAGAGAATGAGAGAAGGTAAATCTGAAGGACTAAAGCAGGAAAGAAGTTCATCCATTGAGCAAAGAAAGGATTATGATGATGCTACTATCACCGTTGAGGAAAGCAAGTCAAGTACTCTGGTGTGCCAATGTGAAAAGGCCTTAGCAGCAGAAAAGGTGGTGATGGGACTTCCATATGAGGTAATTCAGGATATGTGTTCATCTGCTTGCAAATTAAGATTATTTGTAATTTATAAAGCTAATCGGTTATTAATTGATAATGAAAAAGATTTAAAACGAATTAATAAGGAACTTAAAATCAACGAATCAAAATATTTTGTTAAATTAAATGTGGCTTTGAAAGAAAATGATCATTTAAAACGAACCATTTTAGAAAGAAATGTTGAGATTAACACTTTGACTGAAAGAGTTGCTCTTGCTGAATTTGAAACAAGCAAACTTCAGTCAAAATTAGACAAATGGACCATATCAGGAATGAAACATGATGATTTATGTAATTCTCAACAGGGAGCTAGGATTAACACGGGATTGGGATATGAAAATGTAAAGGCTTACCCACCGCCTAGTACATACTATTATTCTCTTATGATTTAATCAAAACAGATACTAATAGTATGTCTGCAGGTTTAGAGGGTGTTAATTCTAAGCACGTTCGTGAGGACTACGACTATGGACCAACTAGTGGGCTTGGATGCACTAGTATTAGTACACCTGATTTTCAGTAGTCTGTTTTAGATCATAAGTCTAGTTTAAATTATGTCTTTGTTTCTAGTACTCCTGTAACCGACACTGTCGCATCATGTTCACATGATGTTTCTATTTCATCTTTAAATTATGTACTCTGTGGTGATGCTTTTCGTTCTGGTGATGATAATGGTGCAACTGATCTCTCTACAAAGACTAACGAGAGACTTAAAACTAATTGTTTTGATAAATTCTTTTCTCATCCAATTCCATCTTTTACTCAATTAAATATTTCTTATCAAATGAAAGGACTGTAACTTCGTCTGAAGCTAGCACAAGTGGCACTAGTTCCACTTGTACTTCAGATGATCATTCATCTACTTTTGTAAATAATAATTCTTATTCACATAAACTTCAACCTCGTGGCATGTATGTGACATTTAGTGACATTGATTCTAGTGTGTCTGAATGTGATGAGGAAATTCATATTGATCATATTCCTATCTCATCACATCACAGACCTAGACACACACCATATTGTTTCAGGTGTGGTCAAGAGGATCATCTTGTCAAGAATTGTCCTACACTTATTCATGGTCATGTAAATAGGAACTATTTTGGAAATAAATTAACAAAATTAGTTAATAATTTCTTTTGCAAAAAAATTGCTTCTTCTAAAGATAAAGTTGTTCAAACTTGGGATCCTATTTCACCTGGTTAATCTATTCTTTATGTGATTATAGGAGTCATCCACTAAGATTGTAAACAGTGTATGGCATGTAGATAGTAGATGTTTCAGACATATGACAGGGTTGAAAGACTTGTTGACCAAGTATCGAATTATAAATGATGGATATGTTGCTTTTGCTGGTGACAAGAAAGGTGGAAAGATGATTGGTTAAGGAGAAGTTTCCAATGGTCCTTAAACTTTGGAGAAAGTTAACTATGTCCCTAAGCTTGCGTTTAATCTCTTGAGTGTCTTTCAAATATGCGATAAAGACATTCCAGTCTTGTTTAAGTCCGATGAATGTCTATTTATAAAATCAGAGATTAATATTCCAGATGATTTGATTCTTATGCATGCTCCAATAAAGCATGATACATATCTTCTTGATATGAACTCAAAGGAGTCAAAGTCTACTACAACCTGCCTTCTTTCAAAAGCTTCAACCTTTGAGTCACTGCTATGGCATCGCCGATTGGGCCACGTTAATTTTAAAATAATAAACAAATTAGTTAAAAACAATCTTGTTAGAGGACTTCCTTTAAAGATTTCTCTGTGAATGAAAAATGTATGGCTTGTGCCAAAGGCAAACAACATAAAAAACCACATAAGCCCAAACTTGAAAATAGCATAACTTGTCCTCTCCAGTTGTTACATACTGATTTGTTTGGCCCAATCAGCGTTAAAGCAATTACTAAAAAATCTTTTTGTATTGTTGTTACAGATGATTTTTCAAGATATTCATGGGTGAGATTTCTTGCTCACAAGGGAGAGGTTGTTGAAGAATCGCAGAAGTTAATGCTTTCAATCGAGTCGATTAGCATGAGAAAGGTTCTAGCCCTATTAAGTGACAACGGTGTAGCTGCAAGGACACCTCAACAGAATGGTGTAGCTGAACGAAAGAATCACACTCTTATTGAAGCCGCCCGTACAATGGTGATAGAATCATCATTACCCATTATCTTTTGGGCTGAAGCGGTAAATTGTGCTTCATATGTTTTAAACCGAGTGTTGATAGTCAAGGACAAAATGAAGACTCCTTATGAACTATTTCATAAAAGGAAACTGTTAATTGACTTCTTTTGGCTATTTGGTTGTTCTTGCACTCTTCTGAATACTCAATCCCAAAAGACAAAGTTTGGTGCCGCGTTTGACGAGTGTTACTTTGTCGGTTACTCTTCTTCTCAAAAGGCTTATCGGGTATATAACAAGTGAACACGTATCATTCAAGAGTTGTTCTATGTTGATTGGCAGGAGTCTAACTCTTCTGATGTTCGATCTGAACCAACATGGTTCTTTGACTCTGATATTGTGTTTAATTCTTTTGATCTTCTAGTTTTCGACGATGATACGTCCATTTCGAATGTTCAAAAAAATATTATTCCCTCAACCCCATCTCCTGCCCATTCCACCTCTTCAGCAAATGATGCCACTTCAGTTGATGTTCGCTCATCTTCTCCATCATTTGATCAATCACCGTCACCTGTCTCGACATCTCCAACATCTATCCACCACCAACATCTCTTCCTTCATCACAACGTCTATCCCACCACAGCTTGTTCCATCTCTCTCACCCTCTAACCATTCACAATCTATGAGCAAAACGTCTCTAAACATCTTTCCTTTATCCACATATTTCAAACTTTGAAATATCATCCTCATGATAACATTATTGGATCTATTACTGATGGTGTAAGGACGCGGAGTCAATCTGGTTTGATTAATATTTGTCTCTTCTCTTGCTTTATCTCTCAAACTGTCCTGAAAAACATGCATGCCGCTCTCCAAGATCCTTGCTGGGTGGAATCAATGCAATTGGAGCTTCAACAATTCACAAAGCTCAAAGTATTGACTTTCGTTGACCTACCTCCCAACAAATGCCCAATTGGTTTGAAACGGGTGTTTAAGAACAAACCAGATGATTGTGGTGTTGTGGTGCGTAACAAGTCAAGACTGGTTATGCAAGGATTTGCTCAGAAGAAGGGATTGACTATACTGAAGTCTTCGCTCCTGTCGCCGTCTTGAAGCAATAAGAATTTTTATCGCTCATGCTACTCATAAACAGTTCAAGTTCTATCGGATGGAGGTCAAGTGTGATTTCCTTTATGGAGACATTGATGAGGAGATAAATGTGTGTCAACCACCGGGTTTTAAGGATCCTGATTTTCCTAATAAAGTCATTAAGCTTGACAAGTCTTTTTATGGTCTTTATCAGGCACCTAGGATATTGTATGAGACCCTAACACAGTACATCTTAAGCAATGGTTTCTCTCGTGGCACCATCGATATGACGCTTTTCAAGAGAGAAGTGAATGGTGAAATGTTGATTGTCCAAGTTTATGTAGATGATATTATTTTGGCTCCACCAATTCACAATTATGTTAGAAGTTCGAAGAGGTGATGCGTAATCAGTTTGAAATGAGTATGATGGGAGATATGTGCTTTTTTTTTTGGATTACAAGTTGAACAAAAGCCTGAAGGCATTCTCATTCATTAGGAGAAGTATGTTAAAGAAATTTTGAAGAAATTCAAGATGGATGATGCGTCTCCTGAAATGAGTCCCTTTACTACTCAAACGTGTCTCACTCCTGATAAGAACGGGAAACCTGTTGATCCTCATCTTTACAGATCTATGATCGATTCCCTTATGTATCTTATAGCAATTCATCCTGACATCACTTTTTCAGGATCGATATTTTTCACTTAACACAATGTTTTTCTCTCAAACTCACCTAGAGCAACACTCGGGTAAGGATAGAATCAGTAAGAGTTGATCACAATATAGAGAGTAATACAGAACACAAGAGGTAATTTTCAAGGTACTTTTATATATTCTTCTCAACTCAATAATACAAGACTCTTACAAGCAGTGTGGAATGAGTTACAAAGAGAACCTATGTATAATACTACCTACAGCTGGATATACTTTGATACCAGTTGGGATCCTATAGCTAAAGTCTATACTACAAGACTATAGTTTAAGGTATCTCGGATAAAGTCTTATCTAAGATATGGTAGTCAGGACATGTCCCTGACTTACCTTTTGTCACCAACTAAAGTTGGTAACTTGTACTATCATAAAAAGGTGAACAGTCGAATAAAGTATGGTCAACTATATGGCTCTTTGAGAAAGCGCCATACAGTATCAGAGGTCTGCAGCGGAGTGTCAGAGACCATACTTGTATCCACTGGTTCATAGCAGTGTCTTCTGAATGTTAAATGGCTTCGAAAGAGTAAGTACTTCCGAAGCCACTTATACTTCGGAAGAGGCTGCTTCTTCCAAGGCTTGGAGACTTCTTCATTTTAATCATACTTTGGAAGTAGTCTTCAGGTTCTTCTTCTAAGACTTGATCTTTGGAAGCATGTTCTTTGCTTCGGAAGTAGAGTTCTGTCTTCGGAAGTTTATCTTTCACTTTGTCTTCGGAAGAACTCTACAACCTTCGAAAGTCCCATGCTAAGCTTCAGAAGCCCTTGCATGTAGTACCAAAATTTTCTAAGTGAATTGGTTTTGGTTGCACCAGCCTTCTACATGATCCAACAAACTCCCCCTAGGTTGATGCTATCAAAACCTCACTTGTTTCTGCTTCTCAAAACTTTCAGCACCAAGGAGAGTAGATATTTGTCTGTTTCCTTGTTCTTCCCTGATGTGGTGCTAAGAAGTTTGTACAGATCCTTGGTAGACAGGAAGTCCAGTCTGTCACCTTGGATAACATGTACCCTCTGTTGTTGCCCTCTAAAAAGAGTTAGTTGATGGGAACTGTAATCATATTCCCATCTAACTATAGGTTCCAATTCTAGACCTTCCACCATGTGTAGAAAGGCAGTGCCTTTGGTAGGAGGTCTTTCCTTGTCTTCCTGTCTTCTCAATCTCAGCTCTTCTTCAATCTTGGTCTTTGCAGTTAGCTCAGCTAGATGAAGACTGCTGAGATGATTTCTCATGAGTGCAGCAACTTCAGAGTTGGAGGGGTTGGAGAATGGCCTTTTTGCTAACTTAGCAATGTCAAATTTGCTGGAGTGTAATAGAGAGGTTGCATTAAGTCTATTGACTTCGCCATTCTCCCTCTCAACAACAAAGTTATGAGAAGTTCCATCGAACCTCCACTGGATTATTTTCTTTCTAGGCACAAGAGGCTGACTTGGAATCTTGTCCTCTTTCTTGGTATCCAGCAGAGTCACCAGTTTCCTTCTAAGTTTCTTCTCTTCATCATTTAATGAATCTGAGTTGAGGCCTAGAAGTCTAGCTACCTGGTCCAGTGTTCCTCTAGGTAAATCAAGAAATTGATCTCTTGTGAGGGAACAAGAGGATCCATCAACATAGGTAATGTTGACAGAATCTTCATCACATGAGACTTCGCTCAAAGTTTTGCAGTTGATGAGCTTGGTCTTGATTACCTTGAACTCCTCAAAAGAGAGATGTTGAGAAGGTTGAGGGGATGGTTTGGATGGTTGTTGGGTAGGTTGAGGTTCAGAGGTTCTGGGAAGAGTTTTTGGTAGGAGGATAGGAAGTTTAGGTGGTTGGGGTGATGAAGTGGATGTGGGCAAGGATGTGGGTTCAGGGGTGAAGGGTTCGGTTTTGATGGTGAAAGGTAGGGGTGAGGGATCAGGTTGTGGTTGAGTGGTTGCAGTGAAGGTCATCCCCTTTACCCTTCTGTACATCTCTTTCCTCTTTCCCAACCGGATGTCAGCCTTGATTTCAATGACAATCCATTGGAGTGTCTTCTTAGACATGGGACCCACCTGCCTTCCATAGAAGCCATGGGCCCGAAGATAGTCTTTCATCCAGGCCTTTTCACTGAGCTTTCTGGTTGTAATGACCCTAGCTTTTTCCTCCTTCTTCTTCTTCTACTTCTTTGCCTTTTCTCTTCCAGCCTTTCTTCTTCTTTCTCCATTTGATCCTGCTCTTTGTTTAGAGCCAGAGGATCGTCTCATCATTGTGTGGAGAAAGTTCTTGAAGATTAAAGCCTCTGGAGATTAGGAAATTTATCCTATCTCTCCTCAGCTGCAATTCAGCTTCCTGCTGTTCTTCTTCTTCTTTCTCCAAGGCCCACCTGGCTTCTTCTTCAAATTTTCAGCCGGGTTTCCTTCTCCAGATTCACCAACTCCTCTAGTGGTAGCAGGAGTGTTTCTTCATTGGCAGCTCCTATTTGGATAAGCTGGTCAATGATCTCTTCCTTCTCTTATTGTTGACAGCCTCCTGATTGGCTGCAGCTGCTTTTGTGCTGGTAGCTAGCAACTTCTCAGTTGGAAGTCTTCCTTTTTCTTGAGTTTTTCAATCTTTTCTGCTTCTGAAGCTCTTCCGCAATTATCTCTTTTTTCCCTTTATCTTTTGAAGAGCCTGACTGTGGCGGTTCTTGGAGAGTGGATTTTGATTGTGAGAGAGGCAAAGATGGTGCCTGGGATGGAGGTAGATTCAGAAAGTCCTCGCTGTTCACCTCAAATTTCATTTCAAGTATTGCATCTGTGATGATCAGTTCCTCGAACATTTTAAACAGTCCTTCCGCAGCTTCCATTTCAGCTTCGGAAGATTCAGCTTGTTCTTCCGAGGCTTTAACTTCAGCTTTAGAAATTGGAGATGTAGATTCTATCCCAACTGTTTCAGTTTCTTGGCCATCAGTCCCCATTTCCCCTTCGAATTGAATCTTAGGTTCCATATGGACCTTAGGTTGACCAACTTCTTCCACAGTGGTCGAAGGTGCAGTCAACCTCTGAAGCTCTTTAGCTCCGAAGTAGAGCATTGCAGCATCTGGGCTTGGCTGATCAGTGGAGGATTTCAACATAAACTTGGTGAAGAGTTTGTAGAGATTGTTGAGCATCTTTGAGTCAATCTGAAGAATAACTTGAGATGGCTCAGACACAGTAATGATAGGAGTAGAAGATGTTGAAGTTGAAGTTTGAGATTATGGTTCCTCAAGTGTTTGTCTCTGAACATTCTCCCATTTTTGGTAGCATCATCTTGAGAGCTAGATGAGCTGGAGGAAGAAGTCAATGAGACCTGAACAGGTACATGCCTAACAGACCTCTCTGTCTGTTTCTCAGCTAGGTTGGCCTTGAGATTGTCAATCTCAAGTTACTGAGTGGCGGACCTTTCTTCTAAAGTCTTAACCAAGAGTTCAAGGTTTGAGACTTTAGATAGAAGGTCTTGTATGAGGAGTTGCATGCTTCCCTCATCTTCTTTTGAATAATCATGGGGAGATGAGGTAACATATCTCGTATGTTCAACCTCACCACCAGATGTGGTTTCTTGGCACCCTGGTTTCCCGTGCTCAATGATGTATCTTTTAGAATCATCAAAGGGCTCGGTTGCCGCAGATTCAGTCTGAGATATGTTACCACTGTCCACAAGGTCCATTGAGGCACCTTCTGTAGTGGCAGCTGAATCTACATGAGTCCCCTCCACATCAATGGGACTCACCTCAGTTATAGGTTTTTGATGGGGGCTAGAGATAAAGGGTTTCTTCGGGCTCTGTTGATCTTGAAGAAGGTGTTGTAGATCAACTTCATTGCCATGGAGAGATGTTATCTCTTCATCAGTTTTGAAGAGAAGGTCAGTAAAAGATAAGGAGGTTAAGCCTACTGACCCATGACCTTGGTCAATGTCTACAGGCATTGAGCCTTTGGTAGGGCTGTCCCTAGTTGGCTGCTCAGAAGAGCGTAGATACTCATCCTGAGGGATATTGGTTTGGGTGTCAGGCTCTTGGGTTTGAGACTGAGGAGACTCAAAACCCAAATTGAGGTCAAAAGAGAAGGATGGAGAGACCTCTGACTGAGTGGGAGCCCATGTTTCCACTCTAGTCCTTTTGGATTGAACAGGAAGGGCTTGTTCAATCAGAGTAGATTGAACAAGGGTTCGTTTGGGGCGTCTTTGGTATGTGATAGTGATGAGTGGAGAAGGCAGTGTTGGCATTGTAGTGGAGGTTGCTAGTGTGGGTTCATCACCTGTGGGGTGAACAAGGATGTTACCAGGAGCTATGCGCTCAATCATACCTGGAAGCAGAGTAGTGTACCTTCCAGTGAAGTTGTGGACACCTTCTTCAAAGTCTTGAAGATAGTGATCAGAGCAGTTGCACAGACAAGCATACTCTGGTCCAACTCATAGTTGATTATGTGTTGAATGAATCTAGGATACATAAAGAATGTTTCCGTTGTAGATTCCCAATCAGATTGGTGAACACAAATCTTGAGTAATTGAATCACATGCCTCTCACCAATCCATGAACTAAGCATCCTAGTTCATATAGGATTTGATCCCATCCCCCAGACTTGTTTGACAGGCAGTGGAGAACAACGTGTAGGAGGAACATCCAGTTGGAAGAGAAGTGAACTTGTAGACTGTCGACCTGCTTATGTCTCCACCATATCCCATTAGGATGTAAGTGCTGTCCAAATCTACCTTAGGGAATTCAGCAGGAGCTCCTTCATCATGAAGCTCTAGATGCTCCCTGATGAGTTGTTCAGTGATGATCGACTCCTATCCACAAATATTGGACCAAATATCCATACAAGACCCGAGTAGGCGGATCGAGGTCCTACGAGGTACCCACTACGGTTTGGTTCTTCTTAGTTGGGTTGGGCGGGTTCGACCAGAAATGCTATGCTTATACACAAGATTACCCCTCTTCCCGAAAGCTTCGCGGGGACTACTTTACGACGACGGACGACCGCCCGTAGGGGGTTTACTGCACAAGGCCCCTGCAGAGGAAAAGCTTTATCCCAGCGAATATAAGATGCTCAGCTCCGCACAACATAGGGATTAGCACGCTTTCGGGAAGAACATAGAATAGTAGAGGATCCAGCATGCGGAACACGGCGATCATTAGAAATTCACGAATTAGAGATGCTGTAATATACTCTTTCCCATAACTTCTCATACCAGTACCCACTAAAATGCAAATAGGGATCAGATACACGAATCCCATTTAGGGTTTCGGCTTGACCATTTCCCCAAAATTCGGCCATTTGGTTCGAGTAAACAGTGGGGTTAATGGTAAGGGCTATGTAGTAAGATGATTGGGTGAGAAAGGAGATGATTTTTGAGAAGTCAGCATCTCTTGATGAATGAAGAAGTGCAACTTGGTTTTGCTGAGGGTTAAGTGCCATTGGAGAAAGGTGAATGTGGATGATTTTGAGCATGAGTTAAGAGAGGAGAAAACTTTCTAGGGCAGTAAAGATTGCATGTAAGAAGATGAAATTGAATAGTCAAGATTATTTAAAAGAGGGTGTGAAGGCGGTAATGGGGGTTAGGATAAGGTGATGTAATGTTTTAGTGGACGAAATGACAGTGGCGGTAATGTTAAAATCAGTTAAATAATCTGACATTATTAACAAAATCTTTGCTTTTTACGGTGTGGGACCCAAGAGATTTACGTTACACAGTGGAATCTCTCTTCCGAGTGTAAAACATTTCCGAAGGTAATTTGTCTTCCAAAGGCAATTCTTACTTCCGAAGCAATAACTTTGCTTCCGAAGGTTAGGATTTCTTTCCGAATGGAGAGTGTGTAAGTTTCGGAAGTAGATCTTATATGTAATCAATCGCTTCTTTCGAGATCAAAAACTATTTCGAGAAGAAAATTATCCTTTGAGAAATTTTGCTTCGGAAGATATGAAAATAAATTCCGAGGGTTAATTTCTCTTCTGAAGGAATTTACACTTCAAAAAATTTTTAGAGAGATCTTTTGTATCAGGGCTTAAATTGTATTGATATAAAACATTACATATTAAAAGGTTTTCAAAAGAGGTGATCTAATCAATGTTTATCATCCTAATAGTTGTTATGAGATACTTAAATCTTTGCTCATCAAAAGCTTTGGTGAACAAATCAGCATATTGTTCATTTTAGTCAACTTTGATTAGTTTAATCAGATTTTTCTCATGAATATCTCTAATGAAATGGTACTTGATGTCAATATGCTTTGTCTTGGAGTGCTTTACCGGATTTTCAGTAATGGAGATAGCAGTGTTGTTGTCAATATGGATAGGAGTACTCATAAAGTTGAATCCATAGTCTAACATCCGATTTTGAATCCATAGCAGTTGAGCACAGCAGCTAGCAGCATCAATGTATTCAGCTTCGGCAGTTGATGTAGAGACACATGATTGCTTCTTGCATTGCCATGAGATGATCCTTCCACCAAGAAATTGACATCCTCTTGATGTTGATTTCTTGTCAATATTGCAGCCACCATAGTCACTGTCAGAGTATCCATAGAGATTGAAATCCTTGTTTCTGGGATACCAGAGACCTAGTTTAGATGCTCCTTTGAGGTATCTGAGGATTCTCTTAACAGCAGCTAGGTGAGACACCTTGGAGCAGCCTGATATCTTGCACAGATGCAAGTAGCAAACATAATATTAGGTCTACTGGCCGTAAGATACATCAGAGAACCAATAATTGCCCTATACTGATGTTGATCAGTATCCTCCCCCTCAAGGTTAGGAAAAAATTATGGTTTCTGGGTATGGGTGTCTTTGCAGGCTTGCAATCCTTCATTTCAAATATTTCTAAGATGTCAGAGACATACTTAGATTGATTAATGAAAAACCCTTCCTTCATTTGCTTCACCTGAATTCTAAGGAAAAAGTCCATTTTTCCCATGGAACTCATCTCAAATTTTTTCTTCATAATGCCTTCAAAGTCCTTACACATTTGGCCATTTGAAGAACCAAATATGATGTCATCGACATAGACTTGAACAAGCAAAATGTCCTTTCCAAACTTTATGATGAAGAGAGTCTTGTCAATGGTACCTCTAGTGTAGCCATTCTTCAGAAGAAACTGAGACAGAGTCTCATACCACAGCCTAGGTGCTTGGTGCAGCCCATACAAAGTTTTATCCAGTTTACACACATAGTTGGGGTGTTGTGGGTCTTCAAATCTTGGAGGTTGGCATACATAGAGTTCCCTATCTATATCCCCATATAGAAAGGTACACTTGACATCAAGTTGATAGACAGTGAAGTCCTTGGATGCAGCATAAGCAAGGAAGATCCTAACTGCCTCAAGTCTTGCAACTGGTGTAAAGACATCAGTATAATCAATTCCTTCCTTTTGTGTGTATCCTTGAACTACAAGTCTTGCTTTGTTCTTGATGATCAAGCCTCTATCATCTCTTTTGTTTCTGAAAACCCATTTAGTGCCTATTGGTACTTGACCAGATGGTAGCGGACATAGGTTCCATACCTTCTGTCCCTTGAATTGAAGCAACTCCTTTTGCATCGATTCAAGCCAGCTACTATCTTTCAAGGCATTTCTACCTTCTTGGGTCCATCTGGGATAGAAAGCATGAGTACAAGCAGATATTCCCATGATGAGTCTATCCTCTTGTTCTCACACCCTCAGTGACATCCCCTATGATGTTCTTAGCAGGATGAGTGTTTTGAATCCTAAAGTGAGGAATCACTTCTAGTTGTAGAGATAGATCCAGGTTGGACATATTCTGCTCAGGAACTGGAACACTCTGTCCAGCTTCTATTTCAAAATCATTCAATGAGGACTGTTGAATGAGTGAGAAACATCATCAATGGTTGGCCGTGAAATAGTATTGACAGTTTCCTGTTCCTTCAAAACACTACTTCCTTCTGCCTGGTGTTGTGGTGGATCACCTGATGAGTTTTGAGGCTCAGTAAGTGATTCACTTGTAGAAGCTTCACTATTCCTTGAAATGTTAGACTATCAGATCTGTGAATGGTGGAAGCTTGGTGTATTGCGGCTCTTGGAGAACTTGGACTAGGCCTGGGTAGCTAAAATAGTTGATCATTAGCAGTAGCATCAACATCATTTTAAGCTCCTATTCCAACTGAAACATTCTCACAAGATGGTTTAGAATAGTTTGGAAACAATTCTAAATCAAAGATATGATCAGGGCCATTCCCCCTAACACAAGGAGTGTGCTCATTAACAACTATATTGGATGACTCCTCAAATTGTTGATTCTTAATGTTGTATACTCTATAAGCTTTGGAGTTGGAAGAGTATCCAACAAAGATAGCATCATCTGACTTTTTAGAAAATTTTGCTAAATTGTCTTTCGTGTTAAGTATGGTACACCTGCTGCCAAAGGACCTTAGAAAGCCAATGAACGGTGGCCTCTTCTTCTATAGCTCATAATGGGTTTTTCCATGGGGCTTGACTACAAGAAATCTATTCTGCATATAGCATGCAGTGCTGACTACCTCTACCCAGAATGTAAGAGGTAGTTTTGAATCAGCTAACATGGTTCGAGCAAACTCAATAAGTGTCATGTTCCTCCTCTCGGCAACAACGTTTAGTTGAGGAGTTCTGGGAGCACTATATTGTCTGGCAATCCCTTTTGAGTTATAGAATGAGTCAAGAACAAAGTTCTTAAACTCAGTCCCTTGATCACTTCTAATAATTACCTTGTGATCAATTTGATTTTCTATTTTAAGAATAAAAGATTTTAATGTTTCAGCAGTTTCATCTTCTGTTCTTAAAAAGAATACCCATGTGAATCTTGTAAAATCATTAACTATCACAAGGCAGTATGATTTCCTTCCAATGCTCATTATACTTGTGGGACCAAAAAGATCCATGTGCAATAAGTATAATGGAGTAGTGATAGAGTTAACACATTTGGATTTGTGAGATGTCCTGTGTTGTTTCCCTTTCAGGCAAGCAACACAGTTATCTTTGCAGAAGAACTCCTTTTTAGGCAAACCATGTACCAAGTTATTTTTATCCATTTATTCATTTTCTTAAAATTTACATGACACATACGTTTATGCCATAGTGTTGACTCATCACTATCAGCTTTGGAAAGAAAGCATGATACTTCACCCATTGGGGAAGCATTGTTCATATCTAGCTTGTACATATCCCCTTTCCTGGGAGATCTAAGAAGGACCAATTCCGGAGGAATTGCCATCCCTGGTTTGAGGATAATGCACTCATGTTTTGTGAAAAGCATTTGGTGCTTTTGATCATAGAATTGAGAAACACTTAACACATTGTGTTCAAGCTGTTTGACAAAGTGAACTTTGTCAACCTTTAATTTACCATTGGATATACTCCCTCTGCCAGAAATATATCCTCCGGCCTCACCTCCAAATTGGACAGGACCTCCATCATAGTTCTGAAACTGTTGAAGGAGAGATCTGTTCCCTTTCATGTGCCTGGAGCATCCACTGCCTACTATCCAGACATTGTTGTTCTTGTCATATGGATGTCTCTGCACACAAGATGAGATTGTTAGTTTTGTTTGGAAGCCCAAGCCTTGCTGGTCTTGGGTTCTTCTAAAGATAATGACATAATTGAACCAAAAGATATGCATAGGGGTTCAATAGAGGTCCTTGAAGAAGAGGTTTGGGCTACAGCATCTTCCTTGATCTTCTAGTCAACCCTTTGGTTGATCATGGAGGATGAGTTTGTTGAAGCTTTTGCAGCATGGCCATCTTCCGAAGCTTCTTTCTTTTCGGAAGGAGCCTTCACCAACTTTTCTTCCAAAGCAGTCTTCTTCTGGGATGGTTTCAAGGGAGCTTTCTTGTTCTTCCAAACCTTAGTAGCTTTTGCTTCCGAAGACATTTTCCCTTCGGAAGAAAGAGTTTCTTCCGAAAGCAACCTAGCTTTTGAAACTAGCTTTCCCTTTTTCATCACTTGAACCGTTTGAAAAGGTCCAAACGTGAAACCTTTCCTGACTCCTTCTTTTCTAACATTATTTGCATAATATGTACTTGCAGGATTGTAGTAACAATCTTTTGTCATGTGGTTTTGCAGACCATACATTATGCATGCAATGTTAGTCTTTTGGAACTGTGAGGGTTGCTATTTCTTGGGCTTCTTTTCTTCATCAGCAACTTTTCCCTTCAACTTCTGATCCTTTGGTAGGATAGGAGTGCTGGTATTACACTCCTTTCCTGAATCAGAAGTACCTAACACTTGGAATCCAGCTGAGATAAAGACACCTTTTCTGCTTTGGGTCAATCTTCAGTTTGGACTCAGCCACCTTCTTGAAGTTCTTCTAGCATCTTTAGCTCTGCTTCTTCTGGCCTTAGTGGTTAGGATTTGATCTTCATAGGAGGAGATGGGTACATCTACCTGTTCTTTCCCTGTGGTGGCCACTATTGTTTATTCATCCTTCAACTCTTATGAGGAAGGGTTAGCAGTTGGAACATCTTGCTCCTCAGTACCACATCTAGGCTGTCTAATAGACTCATAGGAGTGTGGTGGAAAAATTTCATTGGTTCCCAACCCTCCTTTCTTCTGATAACAGAGTTTGGAATAGTAGGATGATGCAAGAATAGCTTGGAAGTTCTGCTCAGAAATAGCATGCTTCCTGGCCTGAGCCTCAGCAGTGACAAGCTGGGCTTGAGTCTCAGACAATTTGGATATCAGATCCTGGATTTGAGTCTTGTAGTTGGTGTGTTCATGTTTAAAAAAGACACAATTTTCTCTAACTCCTTAATTTTCTTTTGATAGTCAGATTCAGCTCTTTTAAAATCAGATTTTAAAATGTTCAAAGACTCAATATCAGATCTGATTTCCATATTGTAATCGTGATAAAGTTTAACTTTAGCTATACAGGCTAGAGTGCAGAGATGTTCATATACCTGGGCATCGTTTGTTCCGGCCATGAGAGCTTGAGCAGGAGTCACATCCTGTACTATGAAGCTCCAGTCAACTTCTTGAGCCATTGCGACTGTTTTAGTTTACTTCTTAGCGGGCTTTGAGGTTGAGGGATGTGTGGAAGCCTGTGGGGTTCTCGGATTGGTCTTGGGAGCCTTGCATTCCCTTGCAAAGTGACCTAGTTGGTTACAGTTGTAACACTTTGCCTTGGTCTTGTCAAACCCAAACTTGCTAGCAGTTGGGTTTTGAGGGAAATGCTTTCCAGATCTCTTAAAGAACTTCTTCGCTCTTTAAGTTAAAAGAGCCGTCTATTGGACAATGTCCACGTACTCTACATCATCTGGACTGAAACACTCAAGATCATCAAAGCAGTATTGAAAATCACTTGAGTGTCCACATCCTGAGACAAAGGCACAACTTTCCTAAAAGGAGTTGTGTTGAGCCTATTAAGACCTTGGAGTCTCAGGGAAAGTGATGTATGGTCCAAGAGACCAGGATGGCTGATGGTAGGTCAGGTAATGCTGAGGTTGTGGGGGTAATGAGCCTTCAGCAACCTTTAAAGCGTTACTAGTAGGAAGACTCATGGGTCTGCTTGTTTGGTGGCCCTTCTTACTCTCCATCTCTAGGCGATATCCATCAAGGATGCCATAGAGTTCAGTCATGGTGAGAGTGTTCAAGTTCTCTATCCTCTTGATAGAGACACAATAAAATGTCCACTCATTTGGAAGATCACTCATGAACTTTCTAGTAAGATCTCTAAGTTCGGGAGTGATCTTCACAGACTGAAGAGAAGAGATAAGACCCATGTACCTGAAGTACTACTGGCTGAGAGTCTCTCCAGCAATATGAGTGAAGTTCTCAAACTGCTGCTTCAGCGAGTCCTTCTTTGAGTCATTGGAGCTTGAGTACATCTGAGCAAGTGCATCAGGCAATTCTTTGGCAGTCATGCAATGCTCGAATCCCACCATGATGGAGTTCGGTATTGCAGTCATAAGAATGGTCATAGCATTGTCGTCGATGTCCATCTTCGTTCTGTCTTCATCAGAGTAATCCTCTACAGCCTTTTCTATCATAGCACCGTTTCCACCAAGTGATGCCACCTTTGGCTTGTACGGGCCATTGAAAATGGAGTTCCACATCTTGCTGTCTTGGTATCTATGAAGCCTTCCATTCTCCTGCTCTAAGACCTGAAATTTTCAGGAGTAATGATGGGAGCCTTTTTCATGCTTCCCATCTCTACCTCGGACTTGTTAAGGGCCATTTTAAGTGAGTGAGTCGAAGGGAGGAGTGAAAAAAAAGTTGATTTGGATGGTTAAATCATGCAATCAAGAGCCTGAGATGCTCTGATACCAATTGCAGGATCGATATTTGTCACTTAACACAATGTTTTTCTCTCAAACTCACCTAGAACAACACTCGGGTAAGGATGTAATCAGTAAGAGTTGATCACAATATAGAGAGTAGTACAGAACACAAGAAGTAATTTTCAAGGTACTTTTATGTATTGTTTCTCAACTCAATAATACAAGACTCTTACAAGCAGTGTGGAATGAGTTACAAAGAGAACCTATATATAATACTACCTATAGCCGGATATACTTTGATACCAGCTGGGATTCTATAGCTAAAGTCCATACTACAAGACTATAGTTTAAGGTATCTCGGATAAAGTCTTATCTAAGATATGATAGTCAGGACATGTCCCTGACTTACCTTTTGTCACCAACTAAAGTTGGTAGCTTGTACTATCATAAAAAGCTGAACAGTGGAATAAAGTATGGTCAACTGTATGGCTCTTTGAGAAAACGCCATACAGTATCAGAGGTCTGCAGCGGAGTGTCAAAGACCATACTTGTGTCCACTAGTTCATAGCGGTGTCTTCCGAAGGTTAAATGGCTTTGGAAGAGTAAGTACTTCCGAAGCCACTTATACTTCGGAAGAGGCTGCTTCTTCTAAGGCTTGGAGACTTGTTCATTTTCATCATTCTTCGGAAGTAGTCTTTAGGTTGTTCTTCTAAGACTTGATCTTCGGAAGCATGTTCTTTGCTTCGAAAGTAGAGTTCTGTCTTCGGAAGTTTATCTTTCACTTTGTCTTCGGAAGAACTCTACAACCTTCGGAAGTTCCATGCTAAGCTTCGGAAGCTCTTGCATGTAGTACCGAAATTTTCTAAGTGAATTGGTTTTGGTTGCACCAGCCTTCTACTTGATCCTACACTTTTGTTGTAGGATATTGTGCTCGATACCAGTCGGCTCCAAAAGAGTCTCATGAAAAGGCTGTCAAGAGAATTTTTCGTTATCTCAAAGGCTCCTCTCGTTTAGGTCTTTGGTAACCCTATGGTGGGAATTTGATTTACATGCTTATTCTAACAGTGATTCTAATGGTGCAGGTTAAACAGAAAATCGGTGACTGGAGGATGTCAATACTTGTGCAACTGTCTGGTGTCATGGCATAGCAAGAAATAGATCATTGTTTCCCTTTCTACAAGGGAAGCATAATACATTACTGCCTCTAGTTGTTGTTCACAAGTTCTTTGGATTCAACACCAGATGATTGACTATGGAATCAGTTTTCTTCACACACCGTTGTTTTGTGACAACGAAGCAGCCATCGTGATCGCAAAAATCCTATTCTTCATTCTCGAACCAAGCACATCGAAACACGGATTCATGCAATTTGTGATGCACAGGAAAAGGGTTTTATCGATATTATTCCCATTCATACTAAAAATCAAAAGGCAAATCTTTTCATAAAAACTTTTGATAAACCTCTCTTTTATGAATTGATCTCTATGCTAGGGTTAATATCCTTTTAAACCTCTTTTCTTTTCTATTATGAAATTTTCTTTTATATATATAAAAATAAAAAATAATAATAATCATAAAGATATATTATTTTAAAAGTAAAATTTTAGGGAGTGTATATAATTTACATAAAAGTAAACTGGGTGTTGAATTTGAAATGACGAGAAATGATTTTATATCTTCTGGATATGCTCATTTATGCATGACTGGCTTTTAAAATGAGAAATGTTCGTAACCGATGCTGCTCTCTGATTTACAATATTATTATTGCATATAAAAGTTAATTAAACAAACTCTTTAAACGATATGCTTGGTAGACTCAGCCTAAAGAATAAAGTATACAGCAGCTATATGATTTAAATTAAAATATATGCTTAAGGATGTATGGATTTACGCGATCATTTTGGTCTGCACAAAAACCGAGTCCCGACAAAAAGTGGATTGAGAATTGATCTTTCACCCACCATGATACTAATCTTATGAGCCATATCTTTGAATCATGTCTGGTGTATTTTTGTGTCTTGTACTTTTGCTTATCTCCTCTGCTGTACGATAGTACTGACCTGGAGGGATGATCTCCTCTGTTGTACGGTAGTACTAACCTGGAGCTCTTATCGGCACTTGATTAAATGGTCATCTCCTTTGTTATACGTGACTATAGACCTGGAGCTCTCACCATCTTGATCTAAGTTGTGTCAAATTATCTAAATGATGAATTCATCACAGAATGCAATATTATGTTGATAATCACTCGCACACTAATGCACACGCCCTGCTCTATAAAGATCATTACAAAATTCAAGAAATCTTGTGGTTGGGTGAGGGTTTTTGCCAAATGATTATGGGGTCCTAGCATTCTAAAGTATTTAATCGAACCTTAACAAATCATATGATGTTTCTTGAAAAAGATAAGGCATGGGTTTAAGTGGACAAATATATCAGCAATCGTTATTGATTTGTTTCTGAATTTCAATAGTTTCTTTAAAGGTTGTGATCAAATTCAGCTATTGGAATGATCTCATTGTCGGTCGATGATTAAGTCATCTTTGTGCTAATGTATACATTGAGTATATGATCTCTAATTGATTTAGATCTCAGTTTTTGAAGTTAATAATAATAATAATAATGATAAAAATAATAAAAAAAATTGCGAAACTATACTTTCGTTAATTGTTTCGCTAAACGAAATTGCAATTTCACTTAGCATTTCCATTATGTGTGAAGTCATTGTTTATCTGATTTCTTTTTGGCAAAATTGCAGCTTCGCTTGGCGAAACTATAGATTCGTCTGGCGAAACTATAGTTTCATCTCCAGCAAAACTATTTACTATATATGTTGGTTTCCGAAATTGTCCCCACACTTTCGCACCATCGAACTGTGTAGTTTCTTAGGGCTGTTTTGTGCCCTCTACATACGATTCAGAGTTTGTGTTTTTGATGTTGATTGTTTGTTGATTCTTGTTCGCAAGTGAGTTTCGAAATCTGGACCATCATTTTATCTTGTTTATCCTATCACATTGTGAGTATTTTTGATTGAGACTATTCGGTACCTTCATTGTTCTTCCAACGAAACTATCGATAGTCCAGTGAAACTGGACAAAAGTTCTTGTATCCTCAGCGAAACTGTAAGGTTATGTTGTCCGAGCGAACTTAACAGTTTCGCTGACTATTTTTTAGTTTTGCTATGCCGGAACTATTGATTCGGCTTGTCGAATCTACCTCACTGTTTGGGCGAAACTATTGTGTTCTTGCTGGCGAAACTATACTTTTGCCTGCCGAAATTATAACTCATCCTGCAAAATTATAGTTTCGGCCAGTGAATTTAATATTATTTTTAATTTTTCTTTATTCTTTGGTTTTGTATTTTTTTATTATTATTTATGTTTATTACTATTGCTTTATATTTTTATTAAATCATTTGATTTGTATCTCAGGTTTAAAATGGCTAATCTAAAGTTCGATGAGAGAAACAACATCACCGCCATTCTGGATGATACACATCCCAAAGCTGCAGGGTTTAGAGACTGTATTCGGTGGCTGCAAAGATCCCCCATAGCTTACGCTATCTCTCATTCCACCACCATATATGATCTCCACATCAGAAATTTTTGGAGATCTGCTAAATATGATACGAGAGGGAATACACAAAGGATCACTGCCAAAGTCTTAGAGAATGAGGTGACTATTACTACTGAGATAGTTTCAAGGATTCTGAGGCTAGAGGAGGATTCTGGAGAAGAGGTTACTATGTCCGATACTGAGGTGTTTGCAACACTCTGAAGCATGGGGTATGAGGGGCCAGCTTTTGGTTCCCGAAAAGAGATCAAGAAGTCATTTTTGTCCAAGGAATGGAGATTCATTGCCCATGTCTTCATTATGTGTTTAGATCACCGTAAAGGTGGATCAGATGGGTTGAACATGAACTGGGCCAAAGCTATGGTGTTATGCTGTAGAGGGGAAAAAGCAAACATTGCGAGACTTATATTTGCTTGCATGGCAAAGAATGTGATGGCCCTGAAGAAGGATAAGTGGCTTCTATATCCTCAATTTCTTCAGATGATCTTTGATGACCTAATTCCAAATGTGCCAAGACACGGGGACGTGAAAAGGTTGGTGCAGATGAACCCACATATTTTTGCAGACTGTTATGCCATTCGACATGACTTTAATGGGAAGCTCACCTATTTGTGGGAAAACATGTACCACCCGAAAGATGGAATTATATTAGAAGGGTGGATGAGTCGGAGAATAAACGAGCTGAAGAAACTAGGGCACAATAGACTGATGCAGCCAAGAAAAGAAAGAGATACGCAAAAGAGAAAGATTATGATTTTGAAGAAGAAGTAAATGAAAGGGCTGAAGAGATAAGGGTAGAAAAGAAGAAGAGATTGAAGAAGAAAGCTGATATAGCAGAATCAGAGAGGTCCTGAAATAAGACATGAAGATGAAAGTAGGGAAAATGAGGTGGAAATTCAGGAGGCTGGGTTTATAAACATGGGATTTGATGTGGAAAATGATCTAGTTGGAGAAGAGGTGGTGAGGGAGAAGTCGGTTGACAGAGATGGTGAAAAAGGAAAGGAAATAGTTGATGAAGAAGAGGATGATGAACAACTTGTAGATTATGATTCTGAACCAGAATTCTATGAAGTTGATGAGAGGCCATTGATATATGTAGCCAAGAAGGGAGAGCTTGATGAAGATGTCTTTGAGATGGATAAAGCTGAATGGTTTGTTAAAAAGAAAAATCTAGAAAAACTAACTCCCTTTTTCCAACACATGGAATGGTTAAGTAAGAAGGAGGCTGATAAGAGGATTATAAGTTGGTGCTATAAACCCAGCCTCAAAATGTCATTGATAATGAGGAGAGGGGGTGGAATTAGCTACATGCATAAGAGGAAGGCATTCAAGACCTTGCCTAAATGGGATCTGAGGCGGTTGGCGGCTCTGCCATTACTAAATGCAAATCTGAGTAAACGAGCCTCACTTTTGGAAAAAGAGATTCAGAATGGCCTAAATGACAACTTTGAGTCTTTTGGATACATGAAGGCTGAGAGGAAACGATCAAAGAAAGACAAGGATTGGGAGACTAGCAAAGGAAATATTGTACTAAGGGTGAAACCCCCAAGGACCGTGAATAGAGTCAGATTGGTAGATCCCCTCCCCCAACAACTACAGAATTTTGAAAAGTGGTTTTATGGTAACAATACGGGGGAGGCAATTATCAGAGTGAAGAATGGTGCTGAGTTCAAAGTTGTTGATCCAATGGAACTTTTTAGCTTCTATGATGAAGACTTGCTAGTTCTGTGCGAGAATCATATCAAAGCAGGTGCAGGTTAGGAGACGAGGAAGGAAGCCAGTCTGTTTATGACTATGGCAAATAAAATCAAAGGTGTGAGGGCAGAGGTGAAGAGACTAGCAGAGAGAGTAAGGGCCCAACATGATCTAAACATGGATATACAGGATTTGGCCAGGCAGTTTGAGCAAGCGAGTGCTCATCCCGAAGGGGTTCGTGAAGCAGGAAGAGACCATGGAGAATCATGTGCTGAGCCCTTGAGGAAGTTGTTGCAAGAGGTGCTGAAGACAAATCAAAGGCAACTGAGGACACTTGAGTTGAAAAGATACATCAAGACGAGTGAAGGTGGTGAGTTCCAACCTAGGGGGAGTATTGAAAATCATGTATAGTTTGGACTCACCTTAGTTTAGATTGTTTACTTTTGCTTGTAATAGGTCTTTTGTTAGTTTCCTTTTGTATGTAATTAGATTTATGTTGTTTTGCAGTCTAGCGAAACTATGAGCGAAACTATAGTTTCACTCACAGTCAGTTGATTAGTTCGCTCGGCGAAACTACAGTTCCTGCCGGGCGAAACTACAGTTTCTACTAGGCGAAACTATAGTTTCGGCAGAGCAGTTCGCAGACAGCGAACTGTCTGCGAAACTAAGACTGCTATTTATAGTTTTTGATTATTATCATTGTGGGTAGGCTTGCAAAACCCTAATCGTTGATCCTTGTTGCAAGTTACCATTTCAAATCAGTTATTACATAGAAATATCATTGTGCTTTGTTGTTATTAAATGTTATGATCTTCATTGTCTTATTATTGAATGAGTTGTTGTTGTGTTCAATCTTTATTGTTCATTTTGTTTAGATTGTGTGTTTGATATTGAACGATTCTTCATCTCATTTGCACTGTTATACGATCATATGGACCAACAATTATTAATACATCATAATTATTAATTCATACGCAGAGTCTAATCTAGCACTACATGCCATGTGAAACCACTCATGACTTCCCATCATAAACCCAACCAATCCTACTAAGTAGGGACCTTAGAATCGCACGTGTGTAAATCAAATTTATCAACAAGGTTCATTCCAACCAACATGCATAACAATGACCAATTCAAATCCCAAACATGATTCCCTAATCACTAACCATAATTCATCATCATGTATAATCACCAAGAACCTAATTTCTTAAATAATAAATCAAGCATCCATACAACCCAAGTAACACATTCCACCACATTAGACATCATCCATAAACACTCTAACATGATCCTAACACCATAAACATGCCAAAAGCATCATATCCAATGATCTTTAAAAATAAAGTTTCCTTTTTGAGAAAGTAACACCCAAAAGCAATCTAACATCCAATTCATTCATAAATTCATCAACTTTATACCTAATGAAGTTCATAACATATATTCTAACATGATAATCATCACTAACTCATCAAAATTTCCAATCATCATGCATAAAAGTTTCTACTTATAGTAAGTTATGATCAACACATCAATTTCATGAATTTTCTTGTATAAATCATGTATACTAACATCCAAGTAATGTATCTAACATCATACAATCATCAAATCATGAATTCCAAGAACAAAAAGTTTCCTCTTAAGGCAATATGTGAATTCATGATCAAATCATGGATTTCTTGCATAATCTAACATTCATACAACCTAAATAACATCATATTAACATCTAACAATCATCAATTTCAATTTTTCATCTCTAATTTCAAATAGGATTATCAAGAACAAAAACCATGAAAAACTAATCAAAACTAACCTTTAGGTGTGAAGAAATCAAGAATGAAACTTGCTAACATCTTGGAATCACTTTGAACTAACAAAATTGATTTGTTCTTGTTGCTTAGGCTTGAAATCGCCATGAATGGGGTGTTTGGAAGGTGTTTGCGGCCGAATGAGGGTTTGGGAGGGAGTTAGGGTTGTAATTTTGGTAATATTTAGTTTAATGGTAATTACAAAATAAACCCCATTGTTTATATTTTCTAAAAACTAATCTTTTTAATACTTTTTTAAAAGGTTTTAACTACAATATACAAATATTATTAATCAATAATAATAATCATATACATTTTCGATAAGTTACACAACACATGAAATATATAATACACATAGTCACGCTAACACGTAAAATTTACAAATAATGTTTAAAATCTTTAAATTCATGAATCACATAATCACAACTAATAATCAACATTATTAATTATATTATTGATGTTTATCATAGATCATTGTTATTAAGTCACCAACATTCAACGACAACTAGTGTGTGCTCATGACACGTGTATGCAAGACCTAACAGAACTAACGGAGTTTGGTAATGGAAAATTAACAAATGTCACATTATCCCCATGTTGAAAATAATTTCGTCCCAAAAATTGCGTTACATGGTTGTGTTACATCACTGGTTTACTGCATTAGCATAATGAAATCGAATGAGTTATCACATTATCACCATGTTAAAAGAAAATTCATCCCGAAACTTAGTTAGTACCTTCCTCGGTTGTCACCGTCGTTTCAAACAAATAAGGATACTTGAGCTTCATCTGATCCTCGTGTTCCCACGTGAATTCTGGTCAATGTCTCGAGTTTTAACGAACTTTGACTATAAGTATCTTGCTTTGCTTAAGAGTTTTGACCTCACGATACATTACATCAACCGGCTCTTCAACAAAGCATAATTCCTCATTCACTTGTACTTCCTCGAGTGGTACAACTAAAGCCTTGTCAGATAAACACTTTTTTAGATTTGAGATATGAAATACATTGTGAACGACACTTAGTGAATCAGGCAGATTTAATCGATAAGCCACTCGACCTATTCTTTCAAGAATCTCAAATGGTCCAACGTATCTTGGATTAAGCTTGCCTCATTTTCAAATCGAATGAAGCCTTTCCCATGGTGAGACCTTCAACAACACTTTTTCACCAACCTGAAACTCCAAAGGTTTCTATCGCTTATCTGTATAGCTATTTTGAATGTCTCGCGCTGCAGCCATTCGGTTCCGTATCTATACGATCTTTTCGGTAGCCTCGTGCACCAATTTAGGGCCAGTCAGCTGACTATCACCAACTTCCACCCAACAAATTAGTGATCTATACTTTTTCCTATACACCACCTCAAATGGTGCTACATTGATGCTAGTATGATAACTATTGTTGTACGAAAAATCGACCAACGATAGGTGAATTTCCCAATTATTTCTAAAATCAATCACGCAAGCCCATAACATGTCTTCTAAAGTTTGAATAGTACACTCACTTTGCCCATCAGTCTGCAGATGATAGGCAGTACTCATATCCAAACATGTACCCAAAGATTTGTATAATGATTGTTGGAAATGATATGTAAAACGAGCATCACGATAAGAAATAATCGAGATTGGCACACCATGTCTCGAAACTACCACCTTCAGGTAAATTCAGGTTAACTTGTCTATTTTTCGGTTTCCCTGATCATCAAGAAGTGAGCTAACTTAGTCAGTCGGTCCACAATCACCCATATCGTGTCACAACCACTAGGAGTCCTAAGTAACTTAGTAATGAAATCCATAGAAATCAGTTCCCACTTCCATAAGGGGATATCAGGTTGTTGTAGTAATCCAGATGTTTTCTAATATTCCACTTTAATGTTAGAACAGGTCAAACACTTGCTCACATATGTAGCTATGTCTGCTTTCACATTAGGCCACTAATAATGTGCCTTCAAATCATGATACATTTTGTCACTACCAGGGTGTATGGAATACTTAGACTTATATGCTTCACTCATAACCAAGTCTCTTAGATTTCCATAAAAAGGGTACCCAAATTCTATCCATGAAATGATAGATTCCATTGGATTTGACTTCCAACTGTTTGTCCATCCCACGTAAGGATTTAGAGTCAACGTTTTCCGCTTTCAATGATTTTGTCTGAGCTTCCCTGATTTGATCGGGCAAGTGAGTGCTAATCGTCAGTTGTAGAGCTCGCACTCATTGGGGCTTAGCAGTCTCCTTTCTACTCACGGCATCGGTAACTACATTTTCCTTACCGGGGTGATATTTGATAGCACAAACGTAATCATTTTACAATTCCACCTAGCGTCGCTGCCTCATGTTCAGCTCTTCTGCTTAAAGATATGTTGAAGACACTTGTGATAGGTGTACATGGTGCATTTGGTACCATACAAGTAATGTCTCCAAATCTTCAAGGAAAAGACCACTACACCTAGTTCTAAGTCATGAGAGTGTAGTTCTTTTCGTGTACTTTTAGTTGTTGCGAGACATAGGTTATTACCTTCTCACATTGCATCAGGACACAACCAAGTCCTTGGATAGAAGCATCGCAATAAACCACAAAATCATCACTTCCTTCTAGTAATTCTAATATCTGCGTACTACAAAGTATTTGTTTCAACAACTAAAAACAATTCATGACTCTCACCCTATTTAGAGGTTGTTCCTTTATGGTTCAAAGCTATAATAGGTTAAGCGATTTTAGAAAACCCCTCAATAAAACATCGGTAGTATCCTGCTAGTCCAAGGATTCGGCTTATCTCACTAGGCGTCTTGGGTACTAACCAATTCTTCATAGCCTCAATCTTCTTAGGATCCACATGTATTCCCTTCTTGTTCACAATGTGACTGATCAATGTCATGTGGTCAGTCAAAAATATATATTAAAAAGTACCTAATCACCCTTAATAGTAAGGGTAAGCAGGGTGTTGAATCCACATGAATCATAGGAAAGTGCAAGCAACAATCAATTTAAAAATATTAAACATTAAAAAGAAAATTACTTGATTAATTGAATTGAGAAAGAATCAAATTAAGAAAAAGTTTAGGTTTTTAACAACATTGGAGAAAAAGCAATCCACTTCAGGATTCAAGTTTGGCAAAGTTTTGGTTTTTCTCAAATGAAACATAGTAAGAAGTCATTAATGGTGACTTGTACATGATAAGATCTAAGTGATAATTATGGATTAAAGTTTAAAGGACCCGATTCACACAATTACCAATTTGAATAATGAAACCCTAATTTTAATACTCAATAACACAACGATTAAAGATAACCCAAATCATAGAATATCAATATTAGGTCAACATAATCAAACCGTCTAAATAATCAAATCATAAATTGAATTCAAAGGAACATAAATGGTTCAAGATCCAATCCCAAATCTAGGTTACAACTAAGAAAAATAGAAACTTACACAAACCCGTCCCCCGAAGTGAATCACAATTGGATTTAGCCTCGCATCATCATTGATTCTTCGACAAATATGTAATTGATCATGTGAATCTGGATGGATTTGATATTGGAAGACCTTTGGATTGATAAAATATAGTTATTTTTTGTCCAAGATTGATGTGCTAAGAGGTGTTTTTCGTCCTATGGTTAATCCCCCTTTAAAATCCTTCAAATTAGGTTAAAATCCACCAAAACGCAACAATCAGCATCGGTGGCGCCACTAGTGGCGTCGATGGATCCCCCAGCGCCATCTGGGCTGAAAGTTACTGACCAACGGTGGCTCTGATGGTGTTTTTGACGGTATCGGCGTTGGTGGAGCCTATGATGGTGTCGGTAGTTCCACTCACTGCACAAACTTGATTTTCATGTGTAACTTTTCGAGAGCTTTCCGTTGATAGGTCATCGGCCCTGTAACTCTTTTCCTAGCTCTAGTATGCTCGTTTTAAGTTACCATTGTCTTTGAACTTCTATTTAACATATCTTCACCTCCCCGGCAACGGCGCCATTTTTTATTGATGTCGTGTGGTCGGTCAAAAATATATATTTTAGAGTACCTGATCACCATTAATAGTAAAGGGTAAGCAGGGTGTCAAATCCACAGGGAATCACCGGAAAGTGCTAGAATTAATCAATTTAAAACTATTAAACATTAAAAAGAAAATTACTTGATTAATGAATTGAGAAAGAATCAAATTAAGAAAATAAAAGTTTCACTTTTTAACATTCTTGGAGAAAAAGCAATCCACCCCAGGATTCAAGTTTGGCAAAGTTTTAATTTTTCTCGAATGAAACCTAGTGAGAAGTCATTAATGGTGACTTATACATGATCAGATCTAAGTGATAATTATGAATTAAAGTTTACAGGACCCTATTCACACAATTACTAATTTGAATAATGAAACCCTAATTTTATACTCAATCACACGATGATTAAAGATAACCAAAATTATAGAATATCAACATTAGGTTAAACATAATCAAATCGTTTAAATAATCAAATCATAAATTGAATCCAAAAGAACTTAAATAGTTCAAGATCCAATCCCAAATCTAGGTTACAAGTAAGAAAAATAGATACTTGCACAAAGCCGTCCCCCGAAGTGAATCACAATTGGATTTAGCCTTGCATCATCATCGATTCTTCAACAAATATGTAATTGATCATGTGAATGCGGATGGATTTGATGTTGGAAGACCTTTGGAATGATAAAATATGGATAATTTTCGCCTAAGATTGATATTCCAAGAGGTTTTTTTCGTCCTAGGGTTAATCCCCCCTTTAAAACCCTTAAAATTAGGTTAAAATTCACCAAAACACGGCAATCGGTGTTGGTGGCGCCACTAGTGGCGTCGGTGGCGCCCCCAGTGCCATCTGGGCTGAAAGTTACTTACCAACAGTGGCTCTGACGGTATCGGCATCGGTGGCGCCTATGATGGCGTTGGTGGTGCCACCCACTGCACAAACTTGATTTTCATGTATAACTTTTCTAGAGCTTTTCGTTGATAGTTCGTGGGCCCCGTAATTCTTTTCCTATCAAGTTATGCCCGTTTTAAGTTACCATTGTCTTTGAACTTCTATTTAACATATCTTCACCTCCCGAGCTCCAATTTTCACCTCGTTTCTTCCAATTTCTTCGCATTCTTCATGTTTATCCTACAAAAACAATAATATCCCAAAGTAACTCTATTTCCCACAATTGGACACACAAACATGGAAATAAAGCTTTTAAACGTTGAACTTTAACCACCCGATTAGTGACCCAAAAATTGCCTCTCATGAATCCAAATATCACACTTAGAAAAACTTGGCGTACAACTATTCCTTTCTAAGTAATTCCAGGATTAAACGTAGGTGTTCCTCGTGTTCCTCCTTGGTCTTAGAATATATCAAGATGACGTCGATAACAAGATAACAAACTGATCGAGGTGGTGTTTGCACACACGATTCATGAGATCCATGAATACTGCTGGTGCATTAGTCAACCCAAAAGGCATGACCAAGAATTCGTAATGACCATAACGAGTATGGAACGAGGTTTTAGAGATGACTTCCTCTCAGACTCTCAGTTGATGATATTTGGACCTCAAATTAATCATTGAATAATAGCTTGATCCCTGAAGCTGATCAAAAAAGTCATCGATATGAGGTAAAGGGTATTGGTTCTTGATTGTGACTTTGTTCAATTCTCTATAGTCGATACACATTCGAAAAATGTCATCCTTCTTCTTAACAAAAAGAACAGGTGCTCCCCACGGTGATGAGCTCGGTCGAATAACCCCTTTATCCAATAACTCGTGAAGTTGTGTAGATAGTTCTTGTAGTTCATTCGGTGCTAACCCATATGGTGCTCTCACAATCGGGGCTGCTCCAAGAGTCAAATTGATCTGAAATTCAACTGATGATGAGGTGGTAGTCCAATCAAATCTTCTGGAAAGTCATGAACCACTAGTATCCTCTATCTTCCTTTCTTCTTGTTGTCAGTCATAGACGAGGGCTAATATGGCTAAATGACTCTTGCATAGCCACGTCTACACCTTCATAAATGATATGTTGCCTATCACTACACCACTCTTCTCGCCCTTAACCGAAAGTGTTTTCCCGTCTATCAGAGGATGCGAATTACCTTCTCATGAAAAATCACCTCTGCCTACTTCTCGGATAGCAAATCCATGCCTACAACCACATCAAAACTTTCAAGAGTAACAAGCATAAGATCAATATCGAAAGTATGAACAAAAAGTTCTATCTTGCAACCCTTAAGAATGTGTGTAACGGAGATTTTCTTACCATCAACTAGTTGTATGGTATACTTAGATTCCAACATAGAAGGCATATCACTTAAGAGAATATAGAACTTAGTAGAGATAAAACTTGTTAAGATCAGTGATCTACGTTTGATTGATTTGAGAGTATAGCAGCGGAGAACAAACAATGAATTAGCCAATTCACAAGAACACAAAAGATATTCGAAGTAAGAACAAACGGTTATAGACAGAGAGAATTCTGCAAATATATTTCATTCAATATTCGCTTTCGTGGTAACAGAATGTCACACATACAATTAGGTCAACATCTCTTATATAGGAGATGTGACGTCTGCTGATGTCACTTGATAGTGACATCTAACAGAATTTATTCAAACTACTGATAGTTAACACAACTACTGAAGATGTCAAACAGCTGACATCTTCTTACAAAAATGCTAAGTGTTAACTATTACTACAACTACTGAAAAGAAACTACTGAAACTACAACGACTGAAGAACATGCTCTTCAGTCATTTTACAAATACTGAAACAAAAAGAAAACTACTGAAATGAAACCATCACAACAACTGAAGAATGCTTCTTCAGCTGTTGTAACAAACTCTGAAGGCTTCAGTACTTGTACTTGAACTTCAGCTGTTGTCATCAGCTAATATGTTCAGTCTTTGTACTTCAGCTGTTGATCTTTAGTACTTTGTTCTTCAGCTGTTGATCTTCAGACTTTGGTCTTCAGCTGTTGAAGTCTTCAGTACTTTAGTCTTCAGCTGTTGAAGTCTTCAGTACTTTAGTCTTCAGCTGTTGATCTTCAGTACTTTGTTCTTCAGCTATTGAAGTCTTCAGACTTTGTCAAACAGCTGATCAAGTCTTCAGCAGTTGTTGTGATGTCTGTGGGACTTAGAGGTTTTTCTGATCAGGCTCATTGGTTCTTTTGGTCCAACAAACTCCCCCTGAACCAATGCAGCCAAAACCTCTAAACTTATTAAAGATGTTCCACTTATTATGGCAGAAGGATTGGTTTTTTTGTCTTCTAGATCAGCTCAGAAGTGACCCTTTTAAGCACAGGCCTGGGAAGAAGTCTCAATGATCTGTTTGGCAAAGTATGAATGGGAACTCTGTCTTGGGGAACTGGACACAGAGTTGTTACCCCATCCATGATATCTACTTCCCTACTATGAGTCTGTATGACTCTCTTGTATAGGCCTCAAGGAAGGTAATTTGTTCCTCCATGGTCAGCTCTTCAGCACCTCCTTCAAATAATGATTCAGCCCATAGTACTCAGATAGGTATTTGACCTATTTCCCATTCTTTAGCTCCACAGTTGTTATTATTCTATAAGCAAATTCATCAGGGTGCTTACCCTCTAGAAACAACTGGAGCTCATTCTTTCTGACTTCTTCAAGCCTCTTATAAACTAACCCCTTTTTCACCATTTTATTTTCAAGCATCTTCTGTGGGGCTTGGTTAGCTTTATAAGCTTTCTTGAAGTCTTCTAGGATTTCCCAGGGTGATACTACAAAGACCAGGGAGATCACTTCATCTACAATCTTTTCACCTGGCCAATGTATCTCTGTGGAATGTTTTTCTTGTGAATCCTGTGAGACACCCTGGGATTAGGCCAAATCCTTACTCTCTCCTTTTGATATTGAAATGTATGCTTAAGAGTGTATAATCTTAGAGCTTGCTTCTTCATGTTGATGATAGAGGATGTGGCTGCATATGCTTTGTCAACCCTCCTTAACAATTCCTCATCGTGTTGTTTGTGAAGTTCTTCTTCTTCTAGCTTCACTTTCACAATTTGTCTTTGGGTTTCAGGAGTAATAGTTGGGGAGTGACTTGTGGCCTTCGGCAACTGTATAACAGCTGAGAGTGGCAGCCTATCTTCATCATCATCTTCTTCATCATCTTCTAGCCTCAATACCCTTCTCTTCTTCTTCTTGGGTACATCATCGGCTATTGGTTTTGAGGGTACGGGAGTTGGTTTGGTGGGTTGTTGTTTTCGTGGTTTAGGTGTGGGAATGTTGACAGCTGTTCTAGCATTTTGGAAGTGAGTGTGGCTTTAGATTGCTTGGCTAGTTCAGTCCTGCTCCCAGCACCAGCTTCATTCAAAGCTTCAATAACTAATCCTTTAGTGTATACTTCAGACGAACAGATCTTGGTGGTTATTGCCAAGATGCTGTCCCTGGACCAAGCCTTGATTTCGATCATTGATCTTCCAAGATATTTTGCTATAAATCTAATCATGATCTCCAGCCTTTCTCTTTCTAACACATCATAACTTTCCCATCTGTTTTGGATTTCTTCAATCTCTAATCTTCTAATCTCAGAGTCAAGTTTGTCAGTGTCATGGCCTTGCCTAAACAACTGATCAATGATGTTATCCATTGATCTGCTGTGTTCAGCATCAGCCTCTTTTACCATCAGCTCCAAGGCAGTCTCCTTCTCATTCTTTCTTTTCTTTGATTTCTCCATGTCAGCTTCCTTCCCCTTCTCTTTTTCAATCTCCACAGCCAACTCCTTCTCTTTTTCCACTACTGTGACTTCTGTTTCTTTCTTTCTCTTCCTCTCTACACTCCTCTCTTTCTTTTTGCTTTCACTACTAAATCTCCCCCTTTTTGGTTGCAAGGGTTTGATTGTCAGAAAGCTTTTTGCCCACAACTTCCTCTATGAAGGGTTGTATTATTGAGGAAGAGTCCATTGCTTCATATGATCACTATATCAGTGATTATAGGTGTGATGAGAGGTAGGGAATTTGGAAGATAGCAGCTATTTGCTCAGGGGGTTCTGTTCCAGAGAAATAGTGCCAGAAGCAGAGGCAGGTGGCTGAGAATTTGGGAGTGGCTCTGTGTTTAGGAGACCTTCAGATGAAGGTGCCATCTGTGGGGTTTGAGAGGCAGATGGTCTTTGATCCGCAGAAGTTTGGCAAGCAGCTCTTTGAGTCTGCTCACCTCCTCTTCCAGGATGGTGTTTTGGGCTAATACATCATAAAAGAAGCCCAGGTCATCATCAGTGGGTACTGAATCACCTGACCTCTTGATAGAATCAGGATGAACATGCACTGAGTGTAGATCAGTTGTAGCATGTGCCCCTTTGTCTTGGAACTGGGGACTTCCTGCCTCAGGACTATATCCTTCATCGGTAGTTGCCTCTGGTAAGGTCTTAGTAATGGTACCAACTACATCCTGATCATATGCTAAAGCAGGATAAGTGGCAGCCTCACCAGAAGTTCCAATCTCCTTTTCTACACTAGGAAATAGAACATTGTAACCCCTATGTTGTGGGTTATCAGATGCACTTTGATCCTCCCCCTTAATGGTAGAGGTATGCCCAGTTGTAATTGGTATCTGGGGAGGGGTGAGGAGTGCAACTGACTCAGCACTTGTGCAACAATTAATGTAGGACTTTGGGGGGCGGTTGCATGTGGTGATTGGTAGAAGCAGATTGCACCCGGGGTGAATGGTGCGCTTCAATGGTAACCCTCTCAAGTGAGATAGGTTCCTGCAGTGTGGGTTCCCCAATATGGTTGCAACAGGATCCTGTTGAGAGGATACCTGTGCGGCTTTGGCAGGTTGAGTCATTGTCACAACTGGGGGGTTAATACCAGTATGTGGTTCCTGTGTTTGTGGTACAGGGGCATCCTCAGGGGACTCATCTCCCTGAGTAGCCGTTTTTGGCTTTTTGGATTTAGGTTTGGTGGGGACTCTGGTTCTGGAGTGGTGGCTGTGGGTTCCAACTGCGTGGGTTTTCGCAGTTTGGCAGCCTGTTTCAGTGTGTGGTCAGAGTTGTGCCTGGAGTATACTTCAGGCAATACAGCCGTTGCAGGGACTCCAAGGCCAACAAGTCCCTCAGCTTGTAGCTGATTCTCTATTATAGCCATAATGAACCGAGGATATAATATCCAGCAGTAGAAATTGATTTTGAGGCCATATCCTTAAGTTCAAGAAAAATGATTTCAGAAAAGTTTAAGTCTTGTTGCTCAAGGATAGAGAATAATACCTGCTGCCACCTTGTAGACATTTGATCCCAAGAGGAGTCTTAGGAGCTAAGAAAACATTACCATGTGAAATATAAGACATTCTGCATCATGGAATGTTTCTTCAGGATGGTAGAGGCACTAAGGTTTCCCTGATATCCATGGTGGGCAAAGGATAAATCAGTTGTGCCCTTTGGATACCCAGCAGAAAAGTGGCATCATCCAGGTTAGGGTTTGGCAAAGTATATCAAGAGTGATGACCACTTGATGGTTGTTGACGACTGACTGGAGAGACTTGGTGTTGTTCTCCCCAGTGGTGAGGGTGACGTTCGTCCAAAACTGGTGAAGGGATTCGGCATGAATGATGGGATTTAGAAGGAAGGCCGTTTTGTAGAGAGATTGGAACATTAGATCAATGGCGTTGTCGAACTTTGTCCAGAAGGGTGATTTTGTGAGGTAGGCAACACAGTTATGGCATGGTTTGAGCTGCATGGTCGCCATTAATGAGAGAAAAGTTTTGGAGATTTGAACGTTAGGTTTGGAGAGGATGAAGCGCTGAAGGCTTAGGTATTGGGTATTTATAGGGTAAGGGTTAGAAAACGACTGAAGGGTTGGTGTTAATCATCAGTAGTTTTAAACGACTGATGACGTGGTATTACCCTTTCAGATGTTGAAACAACTGAAGACTTGGTTTTAGTCATCAGTAGTTATGAAACTACTGAAGACCTTGGTTTTGTCATCAGTTGTTGTAAACAGCTGATGACTTGGTTTTAGTCATCAGTAGTTGTGAAACTACTGAAGACATGGTTTTGTCATCAGTTGTTGTAAACAGCTGATGACTTGGTTTTAGTCATCAGTAGTTGTGAAACTACTAAAGACATGGTTTGGTCATCAGTTGTTTAGGATGAAACAGCAGTTGTAGAAACAACTGAAGAGAAAGTTCTCATCAGTAGTTTTCGTCAATTCATAGCCTTTCAGCTGTTTCATACTGTCCTCAACACTTACTCATCAGCCTTTTAGCTATTTTCAGTTGTTTCATAGGACATCAGTACTTATTCTGTTGTTACTGACATCAGTAGTTATAACTACATCAGTAGTTGTAACTTTATCAGTTGTTTTAACAGAATCAGTATTATATGTGATATGGTACTAATGATCATCAGTACTTATATACTGAGATCATCAGTAGTTATCACTTATTCTAACTGCAACATACCAAGCCGTAACACTAGGTTTGAAAGTTGAACTATCCAAAGGCTTAGTAAAAATGTCTGCAAGCTCATCAGCACTAGGCACAAACTTAGGATCAATCAGACCTTTTTCAAAACAATCCCTAATAAAATGATGTCTGATCTCTATATGTTTGGTCCTAGAGTGCTGGACTGGATTTTTGACAATGCACAGAGTTGAAGCACTATCCATTATAATGGAGTCTTAGTCTCTGTAATGCCATAATCCAAAAGTTGGTTCTGAAGCTAGAGTACCTGAGAAGTACAACTTGCAGCTGCAATGTACTCTGCTTCAGCAGTGGATGTAGCAACAGATGTTTGTTTCTTACTCTGCCGAGAAATCAAACAGTTGCCTAGGAATTGACATCCACCAGAAGTTGACTTTCTAGTTAACTTGCACCCTGCATAGTCACTATCTGAAAAAGCAACTAATTTGCAAGAGTGTCCAGTGGAATACCATAAACCTAGAGATTGTGTACCTTGCAAATATCTAAAGATCCTCTTGACTGCAATCAAATGAGACTCTTTAGGAGCAGCCTGAAATCTAGCACAGACACAAGTAGCAAACATGATATCTGGTCTAGAAGCTGTTAAGTACATCAAGGACCCAATCATACATCTGTAAGTGTTTCATCATCAGCTTTACCTTTCTGATCCGCATCCAGTTGTGTTGGTGCACATGGGAGTAGAACAGGGCTTACAATTTTGTAAATCAAACTTATTCAAAAGATCTTTTGTATATGGACTGATGAATAAAAGTTCCATCAGCCTTTTGTTTGATTTGCAAACCTAGAAAGAACTGTAATTCTCCCATTGCACTCATTTCAAACCTCTTTTTCATTAATTTGGTAAAATCATCACACAACTGGGGATCAGAGGATGCAAAAATAATATCATCAACATAAATTTGAACAAGTAGCTTATGTTGATCCACCTTCTTAATAAACAAAGTTTTATCTATAGAGCCTCTAGTGAAATTATTCTTGAGAAGAAAAGTGGAGAGTGTCTCATACCAGGCTCTAGGAGCTTGTTTCAACCCATAAAGAGCCTTATCAAGTTTGTACACCCATTCAGGATGTTTATTGTCTTCAAAACCTGGTGGTTGACACACATAAACTTCTTCTTTTATTTTGCCATATAAAAATTCACTTTTGACATCCATTTGAAAAACTTTGAGATGGTGGAATGCAGCATAGGCTAAGAACAATCTAATTGCCTCTGTCTGGCTACAGGGGCAAAGGTTTCATCATAATCAATACATTCTTCTTGTGAGAACCCCTGTACAACCAGTCTAGCCTTGTTCTTAACAATAAGCCATTTTCATCAGTTTATTCCTAAACACCCATTTAGTGCCTATTGCACACTTACCTGGGGGTAGAGAAACCAGTTCCCACACTTGCTGTTTCTTGAACTGAAGTAGCTCAAGCTGCATGGCTTCAACCCATCCATTGTCTCTTAAAGCAATATGATAGTTCTTTGGCTCTAGCTGACTGATGAAGAGAGCATAGAGCAGAAGTTAGACAATTGGCTTCTTGTTGAAACTCCAGCATTGATATCACCAATGATTTGAGACATTGGGTGATTCTTCAGCTCTTGATAAACAATGATATCTGTGCAAGTGTTTGTAGAACCTTCAGCAGCAGCAGATGCTGATGCAGACTCTTGAAACCAAGAATTTGATGGTAACTCAAAAGATGTAGAGGAATCAGAAATCTCATCAGCATTTGTTGTGGATGGAACTGCTGAAGCTACAGGAACATCAAGTTTAGCAGACTCGGGCAGTTGGTTACTAAACTTGAATAGGTGAGTATTGATATTATCATCATCATCATCAATACCACCAGGTGGAAGACATGTTGCAGAAGATGATTTATCCACATGGTCTGCAACAACTGGAGGTTGATAAGGAACACACTGCAGTATGTCCAAATCAAACAACTCCATAGGGTTTTGTGAAATCTTGTCCATTGGAGATTCATTAAACTTCACATGCAAAGTCTCTTCAACTATTTTTGTTCTGCAGTTGAAAACTCTGTATGCTTTGCAAGTAGATGAATAACCAACAAAATACCCTGCATCCACCTTAGGATCAAATTTTGGAGTTGATCCTTTGTGTTGAGAATAAAACAGGGACACCCAAATGCTCTGAAAAATGAAATGAGAGGAGCCAAGTGATGTAGAACTTCATATGGAGTCTTCATCAACCTCTGATTTACTAAGGCTCTATTCTGCACATAGCAAGCTGTGTTATAGCTTCAGCCCAAAAGGTCAGTGGCAAACCAAAGTCAGCCAACATAGACCTTGCAGCTTAAATTAGGGTCCTGTTCTTTCTCTCCACTACTCCATTTTGTTCTGGAGTCCTTGGGATGCTAAACTGCCTTTTGATTCCCTTTGAAAGATAAAATTCATCAAGTGTATGGTTTCTGAATTCAGTTCATTGTCACTCGTTATATACACTTGACTGAAAGGGAATACTGCTTCTCAACATACAACACAAAGTGATAATCTTCTGAGCAACCTCATCCTTTGAATACAGAAAGAAAGTCCATACAAATCTGGAGTAATCATCCACAATTACCAGACAGTATTTCTTCTTTGCCATGCTCATCACTCTCACAGGACCAATAGATCCATATGCAGTAATTGCAAGCAGGCAGTGGACTTAGGCTCTTCAATAGGAGGGAATGAGACTTTATTCTGTTTTCCCTTTAAACAAGCAGTGTAGGTTTCATCACAGTGGAACTCCTTTATTGGTAAGCCTCTCACTAAACTATTGTGGATCAGCTGATTCATGTTTTTGAAATTAACATGACCCAGCCTTCTGTGCCACAGTTTAGATTCCTGAGAAAGCTTTGGAAAATAGGCAAGGATGGCCTCTGATATTTATTTTCTTGGAAAGATCTAAGGCATACACTCTTCCTGTCTTGTTGTCCCTCAGAAGAGTGTGATCATCCAACACCTTATCAATCAAATTCAGGATTTTGGATGACAGAATCCTGCAGTTCTTACTGGTGAAAAGAGCAACATGGCCGTTATCACACATTTGACTAACACTCAAGAGATTGTACTTGAGATTTTCCACATGATTAACGTCATCAAACTTCATATCTCCATTGGAGACAAAGCCTTTTCCAATGATGTAACCCTTAGCATCATTGCCAAAAGAAACAACCCCTTCTTTCCTTGAGAGTAGTCATGAAGAAGAGAGTTGTTCCCTGTCATCATAGCATTCCCCCACTGTCTACATACCAGATGCTACTTTGGCATGTAAGAACCCTGCAATCATAAACAATTAGTTAGTTTTTGAGACCCAAACCTTTTTGTTTTGGGTCTATTCACATCAACAGATGGTTAACTAACAGACTTGCTATGAATAACAGCCTGAGGGGATGGAGATGGTGAAGAAGAAGATTCCTTGGCATGGAATTTCTTCTCTGTGGTTTCAACACAGGAGCATCTAATTGGTTGACTCCCCAATAGATGTTGAACCATCATAACAAGTTGTGTCTGATTTTGTGATAAAGCCTTCAGCTCATCAGACACATTAGTGCTTGAGTTTGATGAGTTCCTGTGTTGTACCATCTCTCTTTGAGCAATCTCAGCTGTTGCCTGTTTAACCCCTTCTTTTTGGATTTCTTTTTGGATTTCTTTTGGATTTTGGGGTTACAGGTTTTGATGTTGCTAATACAAATTTGATTTCAAACTCAGTTTTCATTTTATCCATTTTCTCTTTGATGTTTTCATTATATTTGAGTTTGGAGCCCTTTTTATACCAGCAATCATCAGTAAGATGATTGAATAAGCCACATATTTCACATGGCTTTTTCTTCATCTTAAGTTGATCATCTGCTGAAGAGGATGAAACTATTGAATACTTGTTCTTCAGCAGTTTGCTATCAGTACTAGCAGTTTTCTTTGCTTTAGTACCTGCTTTCTTGATATCTTCTTCAGTAGTTTTCCCACCCTTTCTACTTGCATTTTTCTTTCCTTTAGTACATGTAGTAGTTTGGGCTTGTTCTCCAGGTGTTATGACATTCTTTTTAGTACTTTCAGTACTTTGTGAAATATCACCTGGAGTGATCAACTTTGTGATCATCTGAGTGTCAGCATTTGAACCATCAACATCAACTGATAGTTTCTGAGAGGAATTAATGCTGACTTCTACTTCTGATGGTGTTGTATCAGATAGTAGATCACATGATGAAAATGATTGGTTATTGCTTTCACCATCAGATTCTACCTCTGCTTTGGGAGTAAAGTCTTTTAGGAGGAGCAGTGTGATTATAACCAATGCCAAACTTCACATTGGAAGCAGATTGCTTACTAAGAAGCATTTCAAAACCCTTGCAAGAATTTACCCATCGATCACACTCTACTGGGTAGTTGCAAGTGTTTCTTTGAGGTCTCTGTACTTCTCTAGAAGTATCTCTTCCCTAGCCTTATCATCAGTGATTTGGCATTTAAGTTTGTAAATCTCATCATTCTTATCATAATCACAGACTCAAATTCAGCTTTGCTTTTGGAAATTGTTTGTTATAGCTCAATGTTCTTGTTAATTAAGCTACATTTGCTTCTCTAATAGATGCAAATGCGGCTATGCATGTTTCAGAACATAGTTTGGCTTTTGCCTCAGAGGATACCTGTGATACCTGTGGTGTAGAGGCATTAGAGGATGAAGTATCAGCAGACTCCAAAGCCATAAGAGCTAGATTTCCAAAAGGACTGTCACCACCATGTTGACCAACACCAGAGAACAGTTGTTCATGACCAGACAAATCATCTGGTAAACTTCTCCAGTCAACAACTCCTGGGGTGAAAAAGCTATGTTGTTGAGGTTGAGTTTGTTGATGAGATTGGGAAGATTGAGGTTCAGGTACATGTGGTTGTTGTGCAATTGGAGCTTGAACTGGATTTGGCTGAGGCAAGTAATAGCAGGTAAAGGATATGACATTGGACCCTGGGGGACAAAGTATGCAGGAGATACAAGGTGTGATTGATGACCAGAACCAGCAGGATGTTGCCCTCTATTTTGTAGACTAGTGCTAGGAAAAGTCACAAAGGTGCAGAAGAGTTAGATCCAGTTGATCTACATTCTCTTGCAAAGTGTCCAAGCCTTTGCATTTGTGACACCTCAACTTACTCTTGTCAAAACCAACTTTGGTTTTGCTAGAGAGTCCAGGAAATTTCCTGCCAGTTCTCTTGTAGAACTTCTGAGATCTGATATTAACTAAGGCCATTTGGCTTAGAATATCCATCTCTTCTAAATCATCATCAGCAATTCCCTTCAGATCATCCATGATGAAGCATAGATTGTCACTATTACTGCCAAATGACTATCAATACCAACAAATGCATGATCAGAACTGTTTGAAGAGAAATCAATATGCTCATCATAATTGCTTTCAGATGCAGCATATTCTGACTCATGACCAACCAAGGCAGTGTTCCCTGGTACAAAGTCATCAGTGAGCTTTCCTGATGATGACAGTTTCCTTTTCTGCTCTATCTCTCTTTCGAATGTAAGCAGTTTCCCATGAAGTTGGGTGAGAGATAGGCTATCCAGATTTGCACTAGAGCGTAGGACAATAGTGTATGTGTCCCATCTCTCAGGCAGTGATCTGAGGAATCTGTTATTCATCTGGCTGTTGGTGTATTCCTGTTTCACCATTTTCAGCTCAGAGATCAAACAGGAAAAACACTCAAACTGCTGAGTCAGGTCTCACCCTTTCTGTGAGAGAATGTCTCATATTGTGGGCGAGGATTTCTCTGTTGTTTGCTAAGACTCATCAGTTCCATCGAATTGTTCCTTCAGTGCATTCCAGAGGTCATGAGCAGTTTCATGATGCATAAGCCCTGAATAGATTTCATTCGGCAGTGCCATGGCCAGAATTCCATGGGCTTTAGCATCAATCTCAAACAGTTTCCGATCTTCATCTGAGTATGTTCCTTCTTCTTCGGAACCATTTTATTGGTTTCCGGATTGTTCACCATAGGCTTATGTGGTCCATGTACCACAGATGTCCAACAACCTGAACTGTTAACAGACAGGTGATGAAGCATCCTTCGTTGCCATATGTTATACTCAGTCCTAACCAGCATCAGAGGCTTGGTTGAAGAACCGGTATTGTGAGGGTCATTAGAAGGAGTAGTCATCTCAGATTCAACCAAATTCAATTAAGCTATAACAGATTTAGAACAAAACACAACAACCCAAATTGAACCAAGAGAGATCTCAAAATGAATAAACGAAAGCAGCAGAAATTCAATAATCTATAACCAGTTTTTGCAAATAAGCTAATTCAATCAAACATAGACATCAAATAGCAGTTTCAATGATCAACTGTTAGATCGATCAATGATTAACCCGCTCTGATACCATTTGTTAAGATCAGTGATCTACGTTTGATTGATTTGAGAGTATAGCAGCGGAGAACAAACAATGAATTAGCCAATTCACAAGAACACAAAAGATATTCGAAGTAAGAACAAACGGTTATAGATAGAAGAATTCTACAAATATATTACATTCAATATTCGCTTTCGTGGTAACAGAATGTCACACATACAATTAGGTCAACATCTCTTATATAGAGATGTGACGTCTGCTGATGTCACTTGATAGTGACATCTAACAGAATTTATTCAAACTACTGATAGTTAACACAACTACTGAAGATGTCAAACAGCTGACATCTTCTTACAAAAATGCTAAGTGTTAACTATTACTACAACTACTGAAAAGAAACTACTGAAACTACAATGACTGAAGAACATGCTCTTCAGTCGTTTTACAAATACTGAAACAAAAATAAAACTACTGAAATGCAACCATCACAACAACTGAAGAATGCTTCTTCAGCTGTTGTAACAAACTCTGAAGGCTTCAGTACTTGTACTTGAACTTCAGCTGTTGTCATCAGCTAATGTCTTCAGTCTTTGTACTTCAGTTGTTGATCTTCAGTACTTTGTTCTTCAACTGTTGATCTTCAGTACTTTGTTCTTCAACTGTTGATCTTCAGACTTGGTGTTCAGCTGTTGAAGTCTTCAGTACTTTAGTCTTCAGTGTTGAAGTCTTCAGTACTTTAGTCTTCAGCTGTTGATCTTCAGTACTTTGTTCTTCAGCTGTTGAAGTCTTCAGACTTTGTCAAACAGTTGATCAAGTCTTCAGTAGTTGTTGTGATGTCTGTGGGACTTAGAGGTTTTTCTGATCAGGCTCATTGGTTCTTTTGGCCCAACAAAACTCCTATCGGATCCAATGTCAAACAACACAGAAGCAAAATGACCATTAACAGGAAATTTACCAATAACAGTAGTAGGATTATTTAGGGCCTCACCTAAACCCATGACAAAGGCTCTCCCTTTAGCTCCACTATTGTTGCCACTATTATAGTCACTGTTGCCACCATTGTTTTGTTGCCACTATTTCCATTTCTTTTTAATTGAGGGTAATTTCTCTTGTAATGCGCCTCTTTTCCACACTCAAAGAAACCCTTTGGTGTGTCATGGGGTTGCTGAGGCTGTTGAGGCTTCTTTATTAACTCCCCACGATGACCCTTTCTCGTATGTCCAAACTTCCCATAATGTTGGTATCGAAAACTATCACACCTGCTAGTGTGGTAGTAGTTGCATCAGCTGCACTTGATATTTTTTTCCCCACATAACCACTTAGTCCTTGAGATTGGGCAGATGATTGATTGAAGTTTTGGTTTTTATCAAACCTCCTTTATTGTTGTTGTTGTTGCTGGGGCTGATGTTACTGAGGTTGGCTACTAGACGACGAAACGTTGTTGGCATTGTTTTCCCACTTGCGTTTTTTGTCGGGCGCGCTTGTCACAATGCCCCATTTGGGTAGCTTCCCTTGCTCCACTACCTGATTAGTGAGTTTATAAGCCAATTGAATGACCTGTTGAATAGTAAGGAGATTTGTAGCACTCACCATACTTTGAATCTCCGACCACAACCCACATAAGTAGAGCTCAATTTGTCGTCTCAGTAGGTCAACCATGCCAGGTCAGAGTGTAGCTAGCTCATATGACCTAATAGTTTAAGCCTCGATGTTAGATCCTTCCATCTTTAATTGCCAGAACACATCTTCTAGCTTTTGAACTTCAATACGAGGGCAGTATTCCTCTGTCATCATCGTTTTGAATTTGTCCCCTGACAATGAGTTCACCATCGCCTGGCAAAGCATTTGCACTTGTGCATCCCACCACATGAGTGCTACACCCTCAAGCATCCCCGTGGCGAATTTCATCTAGTCCGCCGCCGGACAGTTGCACTTGGCGAAAACCGACTCAGTCTTCTTGAACCATCTTACGAGCCCTACAGCTCCCTTAGATCCACTGTAGATATGGGGCTTATAATCCATGAATGCCTTGTAAGTGCATCCACACAGTCCTGTATCAACATGTTAAAGTGTTTAATCAAACTGAAAGAGTTAATCACCTAATGAAAAATTCGTGTAATTGATGACTAGAGTCACCGTCTACCTCCAAAATGGGCGGGTTGAGTGTTTAGTTCCACCTGCATGTTCGGATTAATCAGAGCAGCTAATTCAAATGGGGTCATGTTCACGGTTATGGCGCCATGGCCACATCCACGTCCTCTACCTCGGCCGTCTATATTTCACTTTACATTCACAAATACAATAATGAATAAAATCAATATATTAATCTCATTGAGGTATGGTAAATAATAAGAATAATGTACGGCCACAACCACAACATTTATAACAAAAATAATAACTTATCATAAATAGATTGTAAGTAACTCACAAAATATCCAATCAATGTCAAAATTTCAAGTTTTTGTTGTGTGGGAAACAACCTTTCCCACATAGTTTTTTTAAAAAACCACTATGTAGTGTAAGTCATATAAATGAGAAAATATCCAACAAATCTGATCCATCACTGTCTTCATCGTCTGGGGTTCTTCCGGCTCTTCCTCGGGGTCTTCATTAGTATCTTCTGCTAGTGTAGGATTGTACACAATTTGTAGTGCTGGAAGTTATGCTTCTAGTCCAGTTAATCTACTCTTGACGCCCACATTATGGTGCTCGTGCTCGTCCATACACTCTATAAGACCCATCACACTACCAGCCATGGTGAAATTTCCTGTAATAGACATTGACAACCACTCTTCAAGTGTCGCTACTTGCAAGTGTCGTTGGTGTATCTCATACTTTAGTGTGGAGTTCTTGTTAGCGAGTACCTCGATGCGCTAACGCTCAGTGTCCAATGTTGCAACTAAAGCTGCAACAGCCTGCCCGAGAGGAACATCAATTGAGGGAAGAGGAGGTGTCGTGGAGGTAATAGTTGACCTGGTCCTAGGTTGGCAGTAGCTAGGCCTGGGACACACTCCCTATAAATCATATGGTTTACATAGGTAGCATAGTATCTCCAATCCTGCTGAGGGTCGCTTTCAGGTAGCACAAACGGTTGATCCCAATCTATCTCTTTATAAGGGTAATGATATCATGGTCAATCGGGTTCTCGATGAGGTACATGAGGATAAGGAGGGGATACAAAACACGTAGGTCATTTACCCAAATCCCGTGATAATGATTCCATGCTAAAGTGCACATGATTCGTACGCTAATGAGTATATAGTAAGAGGATAAGCAACGAGTAACTAACTAACTGTGTGCGGTTATAGACTAGTGGTATGCAACCTAGTTCCCTATAACGTGTCACATCCTCAAAATCCACGTGTGGGGTTTTACCGCAAGGCAAGTGAACAAACTAGGATCACAGTCACTAGTTACTTAGAACGAAACTATATGCCACAATTAAAATAAAACCAACCAAAATCCAAACTTTAAAATTATGCGGAAGCATTTTGTAAATAAGACAAACCCAAAGTATATAAAATGCAATTTGGCAAAACACACGCCAACCCAATATTTTAAATTATCAGGTCTTAAAATGCATGCAAGATTTGTGACGTGCTCTTACTTGCAACCTGAGTTAACAACCTGAAAATAACACACTAAAAATGTCAACACAATGGTTGGTGAGTTCAGGAGTTTGCGTTTAATATTAACAATAATATTTTTATAACATAAGAAGTGTATTGAAATAGATAGCTAATCTATATTCACAAGTAATAACCATAGTGATTTCATGATCGAAGCTGAGTGTGTTGCATTTGTTGCCTCCCGTCATGACTTACCAGGTCGTGACGATGTTTGTGTTTAGAACAATTTTGCACCCGTTTGACCTCAAGTCGCACAGGTGGGGCTTGTCAAACCCAGTAGTACTACCCAAAATTTCTCGCTAGTTACCATTATTAACGACCTGAAAGTGTGAGGACTTTCAAGGCATAATATACTATGTTACATTATACACAACCTATAATAATAAACGTTTGTAAACAAGTATGCTATCTCCCCCAAAAGATAGTGTATAAAAGTGTGGGGCATGAACTCACCTAATGTGCAAAGACAATTATAAAAGAGAATTGATGATGGATGTAAAGATAACCCTTTAAAGGTTACCTAAAACATGCAAGTACATTAGTACGTGTACACATAAAGCTTTACAACCCTAGGTGCTCAATAAACACATTGACCCAAGGTTTAAAAATAACAAGACACATTTAACCTAGTTGACCTGTTTGACCCGTTGGTGACATATTAACTGAAATATCATTTAATCAAGCATAACAACTTCTCATACATGAGTATCATACAAGTTATTCACGTGTATCACATCATCAACCTAAATTCTACCTAGATCATCATACAATATTTGATCATCGTATAACTCATGCAAATCTCAACCAATCAACATGCTCAACAAAACTATAAATACATCACACTTAATAACTCATACGCGGAGTCTAAACATGCACTACATGCCATGTGAAGCCACTCACGACTTCACATCCTAAACCTTCCCAATCCTACTAAGTAGGGGCCTAAGATTCACATGTGTGTATGACAATCATAATCACATTCATCAACAAGGTTCATTCCAACCAACATACACAATAATGACCAATTCCAATCCCAAACATGATTCCCTAATCACTAACCAAAATCCAAGTAACACATTCCTTAAATGTATAATCACCAAGAACCTAAATTCCTTAAATGATCAATCAAGCATCCATACAATCCAAGTAACACATTCCACCACATTAGTCATCATCCATAAACATTCTAGCATGACCCTAACACCATAAACATGCCCAAATCATCATATCCAATTATCTTCGAAAATAAAGTTTTACTTTTGGGAAAGTAACACACAAAAGCAATCTAGCATCCAATTTATTCATAAATTCATCAACTTTATACCTAATCAAGTTCATACATACATTCTAACATGATAATCATCACTAACTCGTCAAAATTCCCAATCATCATGCATAGAAGTTTCCACTTATAGTAAGTTATGATCAACACATCAATTTCATGAATTTTCTTGCATAAATCATGTAAACTAACATCCAAGTAATGTATCTAACATCATACAATTATCAAATCATGAATTCCAAGAACAAAAAATTTTCTCTTAAGACAATATGTGATATTCATGATCAAATCATAGATTTTTGCATAATCAACATAATCTAACATTTCACTATTTCATCACCAATTTTTGCATAACTTGCTAACACCTTGGAATCCCTTTGAACTAACCAAAATCAACTTGTTCTTGTTGCTTAGGCTTGAAATCACCAAGAATGGGGTGTTTGGGTGGTGTTTGCGGCCGAATGAGGGTTCGGGGGGATTAGGGTTGTAATTTTGGTAATATTTAGTTTAATGGTAATTACAAAATAAACCCCACTATTTATATTATATAAAAACTAATATTTTTATTACTTTTTTAAAGGTTTTAACTACAATATACAAACATTATTAATCAAAAATAATAATCATATACATATTCAATAAGTCACACAACACATGAAATATATATACACATAGTCATGTTAACACGTAAAATTTACAAATAATGTTTAAAATCTATAAATTCATGAATATCACAACTAATAATCAGCGTTATTAATTAGATTATTATTTTTTTATCATAGATCATTGTTATTAAGTCACCAACGTTCAACGACAATTAGTGTGTGCTCACGACACGTGTATGTAAGACCTAACGAAACTAAAGGAGTTTGGTAACAGAAAATTATCGGATGTCACAGATTTTTTAAGGGTGCTTTGTGTAAGGAAAATAATAGGTGGGAAGGGAGTTTAAAACCAAACATATTAAAATAATTCAACCATTGTAAGACAGATACTTTAATTTCCATATAGAAGCCTCTGTGTGCAAGCGTCAACCACTAGTCTCTAATGTTTTCTTAAGTTCATATCGGCTTTTACTTGTAACCCCAAGTACTTAGAAGGAAAGCTTCATGTTTTACAATGAAGGATGACAACCATTCTTATATTTGATTTTTCTCCACCCCCACCCCATATAATCTACCTTTTGCATGATCTACACATAGCCCTGACACGAGATAAAAATTTCTCAGGTTTCTATTCAAGTTACGAGCATTAGTAGTCGACCATTCACCAATAAACACCACATCATCCGTAAATAAAAAGTGCGCTAAATTTGGACCATATGAAGAACATGGTATGCCTTGATACAAGCCACCTAAAAATGTTCCTCTAAAATACCTAATAAAGCCTCCATAGCTATAATGAATAAGATTAGAGACAATGGATCTCCTTGTCTTAAACCCCGATAACAGGTGACCAATACAAGGACAAAAGCTCTAGTGGTAGATAAACATACCATAACCCACGACCTCCATTTTAATGGAAATTCATTTGTGACAAAACTGAAAGAAGGAAGTTCCAATTTAGGGAATCGTACGCTTTGTCAACATCAACCTTGAACAACATTCTGATTTTTTAGATTTTTTCAACTACGAGATCAATTCATTAAGTATGAAAGACCATCCAAAATGCTTCCATTAGATTAAAAAAAAACTAATTTGCTCCTCAGAAATGAGTCCATGAATATCATGTTTCAGTCTATTGATGAGCGCTTTTGAAATTACTTTGTTTATACAACCAATGAGACTTATGGGTCGGAAATCTTCAGGGTGAGACGGATCGTCAATCTTTGGTATTAAAACCAAAAAGGATGATGAACAGCCGTGACTTATACAAGCATTATGATAGAACTCTCTGAAAACACTTACAAAATCCGATTGTAGAAAAAACCAACATCTTTTATCAAAACTTAAATTGAATCCATCTGGATCTCGTGCCTTATCACTCGTACAATCCCAAACAACATTTCAATTTCCATAAGAGAGAAAGGTAAGATTAATGAATTTGCCTCCTCAGATGCCAGGTATGAAATGTTAGGACAAATGATTGGGGGTCTACCTTCCATTGTTTCTTGAAATTTGTCTATGAAACAGGAGCAGATATCACCTTTGATTACATGTGGTGAAGTAACCATCAATCCCTTAATTCGATTATTTCTGACATTAGCATTGACAATACTATAGAAGAAAGATGTATTTTCTTTACCAACTGTTGTCCATATAACCCTTGATTTTTGTTGTAGATCCATACTTTTCAGCCTATCCTCTTCCATAACAAATTTCTTACATTCATCTCTCAGTTCCAACTCCAAGACCGAAAGAGATCAGGTATCAGCATTTACTTCTAATGCTTTCAACTGGGCAAATTTTTTGTTATAGTTTCTATTTTTATTCACCTTATAACTTGATACCCAATCATTTATTCTACATGACTGTTCAACATACTCCAACAACCCGAAAATCTTTATCCATGAGTTATAAACTCTAAATGGTATGGGTCCGAAATCCATGGGTGTAGTACCTAAGAATATCAGGCAATGATCTAACACCACATTAGAGAGAGCCGTTAAGGATGGTGTAGGCTAAAAAGAGTGAAAACTTTAAAAAATGTGACAAGAAATTTCAGCCATAAGATTATTGTGTTTTGTTGTTTAGGTTCACTAGATCACATTTTGCTAAATAATTCTAAATTAGGTCCATTAGGACAGCCAGAATGACAATATCTAACTAAAAACATGCGCATGCACGTCGCATGCATATCTCCCATCTTTTATGCATAACTTTTTTATGCATTGTAATTTTCTATAAAAAAAAATTATATCGTAATAATAAACTATCTTTAATCTTTAATATGAGTATGATATTGTTAGTATAAATAGCTATTTGATGGGCACACGATGAGAAAGTGAAAGTTGGAATTTCTTCGGGTGTATTCGATTAAGAACTCACATACGATATACAAGAAAGAAAACCAAGATGAAGACAACGAATAAAATTGCATTTTATTTAGAATAAAGTTGTATTTCTTAAATTTATTGTTTCATTCCATTTTAAGATTAATAAAAAAATTATGTTTGTCTAGCGTTTGATTTTTTTTGTTTATGTTTATTTAACACTGAGTTAAAATTAAGAGTTACTAAATTAAATTTAAAGTTACAATAACTTAAATTACAATTCCTAACTTCAAATAGAAATTAAAAGTATAATGTTAACTTAAAATAGAAATTTTAATTATAATTCCTTACTTAAAGTCAAAATTGCAATTTCAAATTTAATATATAAATTACAATTACAATTCCTAACTTTAAACTTAAATAAACTTAAAATCAAATCTTTTGAAGAAGCTTCAAACTTTTTTGGTAAACAAATAACTTTCTATAAAGTCGTGCATATTTGACTAAAATTTCTATTATTCTCTTAATAACCAAATCGGTTATCCTTCTCCAATAGATTGTATTATAATATCAACGACTAACTTTATTTTTCTTTATTTTTTAATTACATCATTTGTATGTACTCGAAATCCAAATTAATCAATCTGGTTTGAATTTTAACCACAACAATACCCAAGCCATATTCCTCTTTGTCAGAACAGAAGCCCATCAACTTTTCAACGTGATTGGTGTTTTAAATGTTTGAATGTTGGAGTAGAGAATGAATGAGTTGAAGTGTAAAACTTGAAAGTTATTTAATCGTATATAAAAAGAATACCCACAATGGTTAATTTATAGCCATTGCCGATGGTTAAATTTATATTCATTACGAATCATTTGAAATTATTAAAGAAAAAAAGTATACCTAGTTGTATTGTACCTGAATCCATTCCAAACCCATACCCTACCCAAACCGGGTACAACGTACCCGGGTGCTCCTACCCAATGCTTGGGTGTACCTGGGCTCGAAAAAAACTGTTGGGCCTATACCCGGTTCCAGATATGACCCAATACCGGAAATGTGTATTTCTAAAATCATGTAGCATAATGGTTGATTGAACTCGCCCAAACTATTTCTCGCTAATGTACCGAACTGTTCATTTAGGACAGTTGATTTGTTCAATATTTGACTTAAACTAGGGAAACGAATTGTGTTCAAGTGTAAACTGATTTTCTGACCGTCTGCAAGTGACAACTGACAGCATACCCATTTGGGGTGTCGAAACCATAATTCCATTCAAAGATATGCTAGGAGATGCGACTAATTCACTTATTTTGAACTTTAACTGATTTTCTGATCTTATGCTTCCAGATCGCAAAAGAACACCCGGGCTTGTTACCACACATACAAATACTGCTATTACCATAATAATAAGCTTAAATCAACATGAACCATTTGTCCTTAAAAGTTTGGGATTAACATAATATCAATATGTTTAGATGCAAAAGATAAAATTTACTTAAAACAAAGTACTTATAGTCGAACACAGTCCACACATAAAAGATGTAAACCTCGACCCTTTGTAAACGATACTAGGTAGCAAATTCGTTGACTTATTAGAGCTTGCTTACTTCCAAAGCTTGCGCAGAGACATGTTTTTCTCGGTTTCCTTCTTCATAACCTTGGCAACCGCCATCTCAAAATCTTCTTGTGTGACATGGACTCTCCTTTCCCTCAAAGCAAACATTCCAGCTTCGGTACAAACAGCCTATAATAACCCACAGCCACAAGAGAAAAGATAGAAAATATTATTCACTTATTAAGAAGCATAAGTATTTAATGCATCCAAATTCCAAAGTCTTAGTATTTTGCACAGATTTGACCCGTACAAGAAACAAACCGTCCATTTTGCCACCCACATGGCCACGTGCAACGGCTCAAGTTGTAACTGTTATACAAGTGGGTAGCTTTTTAAGGGTGTTTGGTTACCAATAACTTCAGGGTTTTTTAGGTTCTTTTTTGGGTTGGATGTTAGATAGTACTTCAAAACTAGAACTTTCAGGGTCAGAGTCAATGGTGTAAAAAAGTAAAAAGAGATGATGAAAAATCACATGGAACAACATATTGGTAGAGCAATAACTTGAACTTGCTCACAGAAAACAAGAGAAATTAAAACAAAAATAAAGAACTAAACGAATCATATCGGAACTGACCTTGAGCTCAGCACCAGAAGCCCCATTCATCTTCTCAGCTATCTTCTTCAAATCAATGCCACGCATTAAGTTCATCTTTCTTGAATGAATTTTCAAAATATCAAACCGTGACTACAAAGGGATGCACAACAATTAGTTCAAACAATTATGCTGCAAATAGATTATCAAAGAACAAACAATACAAGCTGAAGATACACACATCTTCATTGGGATTTGGGAATTCAATTTTCCTATCAATTCTCCCAGGCCTGAGAAGAGCCTGATCCAGGATATCAATACGGTTTGTAGCCATCAGAACCTGAAAACATTACAACAGGAAACAAATCTTAAGTCAACATTGTTAAATATCTTTATTTTTTATTTTGTATTTTTACACTATGAAACCTTGTTACTAAAATACTCATGGAACCCTACCAATACCCTGCTAACCAATGTAAAATTTCTTTAGCCAAATACACATCGCTGCTAGTACCTTGATTTTGTTTGATGCTTCAAATCCATCAAGCTGATTGAGAAGCTCAAGCATAGTTCGTTGAACTTCACTGTCACCATTTCCACTTCCAGATTCCATACGAGCAGATCCAATACTATCTATTTCATCCATGAATATGATAGATGGAGCATGTTCCCTGCACCACAAAGAAGAAATAGTTTAATAATAAACACATTATTAAACTAGTCAAAACAGAAATGATACAGTGTCTAACAGCGTACACACCTGGCCATAACAAAAAGTTCTCGGACCATTCGAGATCCCTCTCCAATATATTTCTGTACTAGTTCAGAACCAGAAACCCTGATGAAAGTACAGTCAGTATGATGAGCCACTGCCCTCGCCAACAAGGTCTTTCCTGTGCCAGGTGGCCCATATAACAAAACTCCCTAGAAAAAGATGAATATACAAGGGTCAATATAACTATTAGTAAAATATGGTTTAAATGCTTACATCTAAAATCTTGTGTGCAATTGTACCTTTGGTTGTGCAATTCCAAGACTCTCAAATAACTCTGGATGTTTAATTGGAAGTTCAATAACCTGAATTTATTTCCAAGCAGAATATATAAACATAGGTTTGATTGTTGGCATCAAATGACAACTAAACTTGGAATTTCAAGATCAAGAATAAAAAAAGGAAAAGAAAAGTTGAGATAACCTCTTTAATTTCTTTAATTTGCTGGTCTAGTCCACCAATCATGTCATATGTAGAATCTGGGACTTTTTCAACTTTCATGAGGTTGACCAGAGGGTCAACTTTGCTTGGTAAAACCAAATGAAGAACATAGCTGTCATTGCGAAGGGCTACTCTGGTTGATGGAGTGATCTTAGTAATATCGATGCTTTTGTCTATATCAACTACATATTTACCCTCTGGATGCACCTATCATCAGAAAGGTTAAAAGAATTCAAAATATTAAACAAGTCTTAAGTAATGATTAGAAATTATATCCCTAGATCATCATCAAATGTAGAATAAAAACATAACTAACCTTGACTAGTACTTTGGACTTTCCCATTACTTTAACCACTTCACCAACATAAGATCCTGGTTCTTGAAGTAGCTGCAACTCTTCCTTAAGCATCCTGACTGTAATTTGGCAATAAATTGTGATATTGTTAACCAGCCTGTATCTAAAAATTGAATATTGTAACTTCTCCAAAGACACAACACAAGCACAATAAAGATGATTGACAAATTAAAACCAATCAATTAAAAACCAATTGCACACTGATGTACAATCCAGATATCTACTTATTTTAAAACCGTCAATGTAGGAACAGGAAAACAGCTGCCGGCTTGTAACCACACAAATTATAGATCACAAACAAATTCTAACATCAGTCTCCAAATTTTTATAATGCTTTGTACAGAAACATACAACCACTAAACCAGATAGACTCTAAGTCTACAACAACAATAAGAACACATTCCAGTTGTTAAGAAACTGTTCCATTCATCCTTACAACTTTTGAACATGTGTGGGTAGGTTCAAGTGGTCTTAAATATCTTGAATTTGGTCCCTTTAACATTCTGGTGATTATGTACAGTTACAACACATGAACTGAAACAGAAGATAAGTAGATTCACAGTAAAATTGACTAATTGAGTTATGAGTTGCTTTTACTGTTCCACATCTTTGCAACAATTCACAATCATAATAAAGTAACTTCACCGGTTATGGTTTTTGGCTCTAAACAGCACCTACCTTCGAAAGTAATATATTGTTTTGCATTTAAAAGGGTGTTCACCAGTAGGCTTTCAAATTCAGATCAGTTAATCAAAGCAGCAGTCGAAAGCATTTTGTATTACATTAGAAAGTGTCAAAAACGAATGATGAAACATAAACAAGAACATAAACACAACTCCCCTACAAAAGAGCCAAAATACACAAGTCAAATATCAGAGGTACCTTAGCTTATAGGTCTCAATTTCCTTGAAAATCAACCTCAATAACTGCTAATAAATGCTTACAATCATACGCAGTAACACTAGAGACCCTGAATTAAAACCCAAGTTATGCAAACAATTTTCCATGTTCAGTGAAACAAGATATTAACTTTTCTACCATAGATGACGAGATTACACTTCTCAACAACCGTCTACAACAAGCAACCATATGAACACCAAGACAGCGAGATCAATCAACAGATTCAACAATCCAATCAAAACTCCAACAATTCCGATTCTACTACCAAAGGCGATACATTTCCCACGAACAAACAAAGATATGAGAACAGCACGGGACCTAAAACACAACTATATCAACCGTAATTAGGGTTCTACTACTAAAAAAGTTGGGATTTTGAAAACCTACCTCGAGAATTAAGCTCATTACGCTGCGCTTCAAGGCGATTGAGATTATGGGTCTTCTGGCGAACCTGTAGTTGAGCATCGTGGATGTGTTGCAAGTAGTATTGCCTCAGACCTTCACCTGATTTCGCCGTTGTAGGCCTTGATGAACAGTTATCATCTCGGTCCACTGAATCTGATGGCTTCATGGCTACATCTACAGTCGCCATTCGATGATCTTGCTCTGTTGTTAGATCTGTTAATTTGTAAACCAACAGATTTCGTGTATCAGAGGGATTTGATGATGTTATTCGATGTCTTTCTCCGCAAGACAGGAGTATTCGAGGGCTTCTTCAAATGAATCTGGTAGATATGAATATGAAGAAGTTATATGATCTTGACCCTTTATCTTTTTAAATTTATAAGTTTAACCCTGATACTTTGATCAATTATAAATATTACTCAAGTGAAAATCATGACAAACATTACTCATTACTCATATACTTAACTATGATAAAGACATTAACCATAACTTGGACATGCTTAAATCATAATGTGATTAATTGACATATTTAATTTTTGTTGGGGCATGTTATTGAGACACCCAATCTATTTTATCATCTTTATATCTTCCTATAGATGCATATAAATACACAAAGAGAGATATCGACAATAGGGTGTCTCAATAACATAAATAGGTGTCACACCCCGACCGACGGCGGAATCATCGGGGCGGATGAATGTGAACCGATTGTTCATAGCACATGTAACTAAATTAGTTGGAATAATATTAAATACCATTTTTCATTACAAGTCAATTAAGTCATTACAATACACAAAAATATAACCAACAACATAAAGGGTCAACTTTGAAAGTTGGTGAGTTCCCATGAGTTAAACATACATATATATAAAAAGATTTACAAGTAGTAATTCATGTCAATGATTATGAGTTAACAAGTTTATAGAACACATATAGTTACAACAAAACCTCGACTTGATTAGAAGTTTATAAGATTGGCTAAATGTACTTGGTTTACATGATGAACAAGTCATATGTCATTAGGAGCCGGCAATATATCGGCTTTAGCACTAAATAGGCTTATCAGACCCAAAGATCTAAGACGTCACCAAGCTAGCAATAGTTAATGATTGTAAACAAAATATGTATCTTATATAAGACTTACAATAACACAAATAACCATGACAAAAGGTAAAGAGAAATTGCATGTGCATTTACAAGTATCAAGATGTTTACAAGTGTACTTTTATAAGGTTAACATATTTTACCCCAAAAGATATGAAATAAAGTAAAAAGAGGGTATGAAGAACTCATCAGATGTAGAAGGCATATTAGATATTTATAAGAGATAAAGGTGGTTCCAAAGATTTCTTCATGACTCAACTTAAGATTTAATGTCTTAGGTTTAGAATAAGATATGATTCAAGAGTAAACATGAATTAGGGTTTTATTTGGAATTTGGGGAGTTTAATAACTAAATCAAATAAAATAAAATAAAACAAACGATCATGCTTTGGTTCAATAAAGTTGGAATAAATTAATTAAAAATAAGAATTCAATGATTTAATTTATTGAATTAATAAAGACTAAATATGATATGTGAAATGAGATAATTAATCTAATAATTAATTATTTAAATTTGATAAAGGTAATTAATTGAATATTTATTTTAAATGATCTTAAAATCATCTAAAATCATTTTATAAAGTTTTGAGCTTTTATAAAGGTCTTATAATATCAAGCCTTAAAAATAAACACAAAGTATAATAGAAAGTTGTATTGTTTTATAAGTTTCAAGAATTTAAATAAAATTTTAGGGAATAACTTTATTGACTAATTATATATAACATGGTTAAATGAATATTTGAATAATAAATATTACTTAAATAATAATGAACACTCATCCGATCTTGCTTGAAAGCGGAGTGGAATCTTGTTGGCCTGCTTCTATGTCCTGTAGCTTTTAAAGCATTAGCTTCAAAGGGCTTGTTGGCCCCTTCTTAGCTCTTGATGTGTGCTTTCTTTATTGAGTAATTGAGTATAAAATGTGAAAAGTAATAATTAATTTTAGTATTCAATTATATAAACTTGATTAAAATAATTAATTAGATAATTAATTATTTAAATGACTTGCTAAATGATTTAAAAGTCTTTAGGTTTGATTTATAATGTTTTTAAATTTTTGAGTAATACTTATAAAGATTTCATAATATTTAAACCTTTGACAAATAAAGAAATAGTAAATCACATGCTTTAGAATTTTCAGAACTAATTAAATATTTTAAAAATAATTTTTATAAAATTTCAAACTTGTAAATAAATTATATAATCTTACAATATTTGAAGTAAATATCAAATTATACTTTTTGAATATTTCAGAAAATAGTAATTAAATTTGAATTTGTATTAATTAATAAGATAATTTTACATTAATCAAATAAAATTTAAATGATTTCCAGAATTAAACAAAATTAGTTGAAATGGATTTAAAAAAATAAATTGCAGGTGCCTGGTTCGAACCCGGGTACCTTTTGCACGGTATGCATACATGTAAGGCCCCGTTTCCGGGACGCTCACAACTGGTCGATCATCGCAATTAAAGCATATAAATACATTTGTCTTTCATGAAACATTGTTGGACCAAAAGAACCAATGAGCCAAGATCAGAAAACCTCTAAGTCCCACGTGATATCACAACAACTGCTGAAGGCTTCATCAGCAGTTCGACAAGTGCTGAAGACTTCAACAGCTGAAGATCAAGTACTGAAGACTTCAACAGCTGAAGACTAAAGTGCTGAAGCTCAACAGCTGAAGAACACAAGTGCTGAAGCTAAACAGCTGAATAACACAAGTGCTGAAGCTGAACAGCTGAAGAACACAAGTGCCGAAGCTGAAGACCAAGTACTGAAGTACAACAGCTGAAGAGTCTACAAGTGCTGAAGATCAACAACTGGTGTACAAAGTCTGAAGACAAAGACTGAAGACATCAGCTGATGATATCTACTGAAGTCATTAGCTGATGAAACGTTTGAAGTTCAAGTCTGAAGACCAAGTACTGAAGTTTCAGTAGTTTGTCACAACAGCTGAAGAGTAATTCTTCAGTAGTTGTGATATCAGTAGTTTTATGTTTTTACTTTCAGTAGTTTTGTAAAACGACTGAAGAGCTTGTTCTTCAGTCGTTGTAGTGTCAGTAGTTTTATGTTTTTCAGTAGTTGTAGTAACTGATAACACTTATGTCAGCTGTTTTGACATCTTCAGTAGTTGTGTTTCAGTTGGAATAATTCTGTTAGATGTCACTATCAAGTGACATCAGCAGACGTCACATCTCTTATATAAGAGGTGTCGACCTAATTGTAAGTGTGACATTCCGTTACCACGAAAGCGAATATTGAATGAAATATATCTGCAGAATTCTCTCTATCTATAACCGTTTTTGTTCTTCATTGAATATCTTTTCGTTCTTGTGAATTGGCTAATTCATTGTTAGAATTCCGCTGCTATACTCTCTAATCAATCAAACGTAGATCACTGATCCTAACAAGTGGTATCAGAGCAGGTTAATCATTGATCGATCTAACAATTTATCATTGAAACTGCTAATTGATATCTATGTTTGATTGAATTAGCATAGTCGCAAGAACTGGTTATAGATTATTGAATTTCTGACGCTTTCGTTCATTTATTCTGAGATCTCTTTTGGTTCAATTGGTTGTTGTGTTTTGTTCTAAATATGTTTTAGCTTAATTGAATTTGATTGAATCTGAGATGACTACTCCTTCTAATGATCCTAACAAACATCGCATCGGAAATTACCAAAATATACATCTCATTTCGTTATAAAAGCTTTTTGCAAAATAATACATCGTTAACAAGTTACAAAATACATATTGCATTACATCAAAAAGCATTATAAAATGGATACCATCCAAAGAGCTGAGTAGCCACCTCGTGCCATCCAAAGAGCTGAGTAGCCACCTCGTGCCATCCTCAGCAATCATACCTGCCAACTGAAAACACATAAAAGTAGCGTTACTAAGTGAGTTCTAGTTTTATAATAAAACATACTTTATCTTTCATTAAAAACCGTGCTTTACTTTCATGCGATCATACATCATACGTACACATAGATAATATCATTATTATCTTCATTATCGTTCTTTCTTTCACTTTTCATATCTTCCGTACCAATACCATATGCTACACCCCAAACTATATGGCTACTCGGCCGAAGTCAATAAATAGACAACTATACATGGTGCCGCAAACCGGGGTAAGCGGTAGAGGTTCTATACAAATGGTCGATCACAAAGAAAGACCCCAATGTGCATCCTCCCGGGGTAGCGAACCCGCACACTGTTGGGCTAACACCTTTTAATGGCGTGTCCCTTCCATACATTTGCTTGCAAGACTTTCTTTACTTTCATTATTTATTTATGCATGCATTCTTCCTTCATGTTTCTCTTTCATTATCTTTTACTTTACGTTACATAATACTTTCATTTCATTCATTAACATTCAACGCAAAGCCACGAGAAAGATAAACATACGTCATAACAAGGAACATAACATACACAGTCATCATCATCATACAGGGCAATATCATACATACATAACATACATCATGCATAAACATGTAACATCATCATGCCCAACATAGCCTCTTAAATCTCAAAAGTCATCTTACATGAACTTACGGGAACCTCCCACGTCAAAACTTACATATGCACTTTCCCTCGAAAGTCAGTACATAAACTATTTTTTCCCCCGAGTGCACAAGCCCTACTTTGGCGTATGGGCACCCTTCATTCACATGGCCTTCCAGGCGACTGAACATCATGCAAATGGACCAATGCGGATGAACACCTATACGAATGCACACCCATGCGAATAGACCTAATGCGAAAGTAACTATTGCGGATGAACTCTCAGTCGCATGACTCCCCATGCGATTGACCTTCAGTTGCATGACTGGCAGGCGTATGGGCTCCAGTCGCACGACTCACATGTGATTGAACCTCAATCGCATGACTGGCATGCGTGTGGACTTCAGTCGCACGACTGGCATGCCATTCGGTCGCATAGCCCTAACTGCGCAGAATTCAGCACACTCACGAACCCAATCTGCCATTTTCGACCTCTAAGCTCATCCAAACCCATTCTAAGCCCCAATCAACCATCCTAAACCTTAGGAATGCATACCACAACACCTTTAAGCACACACAAGCCCAGAAACAAACCCCAAACGCATCGCACGCAAACACATACAAATGGGTCAAACACACACATACAAAAAAGGGTTTTCAGATGTGTTCTAGCCCCAAAACCGACCAAAAACGTTTAAAAGAGGGGTCCTAGAACTCACACAAACCACACCGAGAAGTAGAGCTTCGTTTGGACCTGCTACACGATGATTTTGCACTCTAAAATCCACCCGAACCAAAATTTTCTCTCTTTTCTCCCCTTCTTCTTCTCCTCTCTTTTCTTTGCTGAATTTTGGGTGTGGGGAGAGGGTAAGGGCTGCCCTCTCCCTTCAAATACTTCAATTCACCCAACTTTCTCTCGTTGGCGAGTTTGTCCCTCGACTTTGGAATTTATTTATTTCTCTTCTTTCGTCGGCTTCAAAATAAATATCCGGGTGTTAGAAGCCCACACCCCTTATATAGGTTTCGTCCCCGAAACCTGTTATTCCTCGAACAAACGTGGGTAATGTTGTCTCATTTCTTCTTCAGTCTCCCACGTTGACTCGGATCCTTTCCTGTGCTTCCACTGTACACACACAAGAGACACCACTTTATTTCTCAGCCTTTTCTCTTTTCGATCGATGATTGCCACTGGTTGCTCCACATAATTGAGCCATTCGTCTACTTCGATATCCTCTAGTGGAACAATCATGTCTTCATCCGTTAAGCACTTTCTCAGATGAGATACATGGAATGTCGGGTGAATTCCAGTTAACTCATCTGGTAACTCCAGTCTATAGGCCACCTCTCCTACTCTAGCAATGGTTCGGAAAGGCCCTATATACCTTGGGCTCAACTTGCCCCGCTTCCTGAATTGGATGATCCCCTTCCAGGTGAGACCTTCAACATAACCCGGTCACCCACCTGGAACTCAATCGGTCTGCATCGTTTATCAGCATACGACTTTTGTCTATCTTTGGCTTCCTTCATGAAGGCCTTGATCTTTTTAAGCTTCTCAGTCGTAGCCTCGATTACCTCGACGCTTCATAACTCTTTCTGACCAATATTACCCCAATAGACGGGTGTTCTGCATCTCCTGCCATATGGCATCTCAAAAGGAGGCATACCAATACTAACATGATAACTGTTGTTATATGAGAAATCAACTAACGGTAAGTGGTCATTCCAACTTCCCCCAAAATCAATAACACATGCCCAAAGCATGTCCTCCAATGTCTGAATGGTCCTCTCTGACTGACCATGGGATGATAAGTCGTGCTAATATGTAACCTCGTCCCCATGGCGTCTTGGAATTTCTTCCATAATTTAGAGGTGAACTGGGTGTCACGATCAGACACAATAGACACCGGCACACCATGACGAGTTACAATTTCCTTGATAAAAAGATCAGCCAACCTCTCAGATGAATATGTCTCGCGGATCGGTAGGAAGTGACCACTCTTTGTCAAGCGGTCAACAATCACCCATATAGCATCATACCCTTTCGGAGTACGCAGCAACTTCATAATGAAATCCATGGTGATGTGCTCCCACTTCCATTCCGGTATATCCAAAGGTTGGATCTTCCCATACGGCTTCTGATGCTCGGCCTTCACCCGTAAACAAGTAAGGCATTTACTCACATAATCCACTACGTCCCGTTTCATACCCGACCACCAATAATCCGTCTTCATGTCTTGATACATCTTTGTGGCACCTGGATGAATGGAGTATCGACTCTTGTAAGCATCATCCAAAATCTTCACCCGTAGATCCCCAAAACAAGGAATCCACACCCGTCCAAATCGGGTTTTAACACCAAGTGTGTTTTCACCCAATTCCCCAACCAGCCCTCTTATTCTTTCCGAGTTAAGATGATCTTCCTTCAATGCCTCATCTTGAAACTCTTTAACTTGCTTCGTCACGTCAGAGGTCATGATTAGCTGATACGCCTTCACCCGAATCGGCTCGGGCCTCTCCTTTCGGCTAAGGGCATCCGCCACAACGTTGGCTTTGCCCGGATGGTAATGGATCTTTCAATCATAGTCCTTTATAATCTCCAACCATCGTCTCTGCCTCATGTTCAGATCTTTCTGCTCAAAAAAGTACTTCAAGCTCTTATGGTCAGTGAAAATGATGCACTTCGTCCCGTAAAGATAGTGCCTCCAAATCTTTAGTGCAAAGACCACGACTACTAGCTCTAAGTCATGAGTAGGGTAGTTGACCTCATGAACCTTTCAACTGTTTGGATGCATAGGCTATAACTTTTCCTCTCTGCATTAACAAACACCCTAACCCCGAGTAGGAAGCATCAGAGTAAACCACCAGATCTTCACTTCCATTGGGTAATGACTATTCAGGAGCTTGAGTCAATCTCGCCTATAATTCCTCGAACGCCTTCTCTTGAGCTTGACCACATACAAACTTCACATCCTTCTGGGTCAACTTAGTTAGTGGAGAAGCGATCTTAGAAAAGTCTTGGATAAATCTTCTATAGTAGCCCGTCAACCCCCAAGAAGCTATGAATCTCGGATGGCGTATTTGGAAACTTCCCATTGCATTACTGCCTCCACCTTTGCTAGGTCCACCATAATCTCGTCAGGATTCACCACATGACCCAAGAACTGAACCTTGCCTAACCAAAATTCACACTTGGAGAACTTGGCGTACAACTTCTCATTCTTTAGTGTCTCCAGAACCTCCCGAATGTGACCGACATGCTCCTCCTTATTCGTTGAATAAATCATGATATCATCAATAAACACAATCACTGATTTATCCAACATCGGCCGACACACTCGATTCATCAGATGCATAAAGCAGCTGGCACGTTGGTCAAACCAAAAGACATGACAAGAAACTCGTAGTCATCATAACGCGTGCGGAAAGTTGTTTTAGGGATATCCTGCTCCTTCACCTTCAACTGATGGTAGCCCGATCGAAGGTCTATCCTTGAAAACCAACTGGTACCTTGAAGCTGATCAAACAAGTCATCAATTCTTGGTAAGGGGTATTGGTTCTTTATCGTCAACTTATTCAGCTCACGGTAGTCAATACACATCCTCATACTACCGTCTTTCTTCTTCACGAATAGGACCGGAGCACCCCAAGGAGAGATACTCGGTCTAATGAATCCCTTATCAAGCAGCTCTTGCAACTACTCCATCAACTCTTTGATTTCCATAGGAGCCAACCGATACGGTGCCTTGGCAACAGGTTAGGCACCCAGTATCAGATCAATCTAAAACTCGATCTCTCTGTCAGGTGGCACTCCTGGTAAGTCTTCTGGGAACACGTTCGGAACGTCACAGACAACCGGTACATCAGATAGTTGTGGTGTCGGCGTATCCACATCCTTTACATAAGCCAAGTAGGCGCTACATCCATGCCTCATACACTTTCCCGCCACCGCCATTGAGATTACTTTTGGGATCGTCGTGACCCGATCCCCATAAACAGTTACCGAACTCCCGTCAGGCGCTGCCAATCGAATCATCTTCTTACAACACACAATGTTCGCCTTGAAGTCCACCAACCAATCCATCCCAAGAACCAAATCGAAACCACCTACGGTCATCACGAACGGTCTAACAGGATGCTTATGACCCTCAAGTTCCACATCATAATTCTCTATCATCTTAGAAATCTTGGTAGACTTACCTATAGCAGTTTCTACATCAAAGGGCGCATCAACACGTCTACTACTAACAGGAAGCTTAGCACAGAAAGCAGCAGAAAGAAAACTTTTACTCGCACCCAAATCAAATAACACAGAAGCTAAAGTTTGGCTCACTAGAAACATACCGGACACAACATCAGGGTCCGTCCTAGCTTCCTCTTGTGTCATAGAAAATGCCCTAGCGCTCGCCCTCGGTCCTTCACTTCCCGTCTTCTTTACCCCGGAACCCTCAGCCCTCGGCTTCTTACAGTCTTTACTCATATGACCACTCTCCCCACAGTTGAAACATCTGCCCGCACGACAATCCTTTGCGATGTGCCCCTTCTTCCCCTATTTGAAGCACACGTTCAATCCCAACCTACATTCCCCCATATGCTCCCTTCCACACTTGCCACACCTCCTTGACCCCGCACTCGATGTGGTCACATGGCGGTCATCCACTAGTGCCTTTTTATTACCTGTCGAGGTATCACCCCGACCAAACATTTTACCGTTCCAGTTCCGATCGCCACCACCCTTCTTGCTCATTTCGCTCACCACCACCTCCATTCATCATATAATCTCCCTTCCAAATCGACCGCCGACCTAAATATGCATGGCCAAGCGGTGATTATATGCCTGCGAATATCCACCGGCAAGCCCTGAGTGTACCTCTTGGTCTTTCGAGACAGAGGCGTCACCTGATCTGCCACTACCCGTGCCATTTCATTGAATTTGGTGGTGTACTGCTGGTGTGTCATGGTTCCTGCCTCAAGCTACAGGAACTCTCTCTATCTTATCCATCTCCCTATGAGAACAAAACTCCTCAATCACCATCTTCTTCAACTCCTCCCACCTCATCCTTCCTATCACCCGGCTACCCTCAGCTTGGACAATATTGTCCCACTAACACAGAGCCGAGTCTACAAACAAGTGGGTAGCAAACTTTATCTTCTTGTCCTCCCGGCACTCGTTGATATCAAGAACAACCTCTATTTTCCTCACCCACCGGTGAGCAGCAACAGCAGTGTCGTTACCATCAAATTTAGGGGGCTTGCATCTCATAAATGCCCCGTAGTTACAGCCTCGTGCCGCCTCCGGCGCAGGCTCTTCTTCCTCCATTTTTTCTTCGTTGTCAGACAAAACTCTCAGTCTCGGGCTGTCTTCTTTCGCCTGTATGTCTACTTCTTTCTTTCCTCTCCCCTTCCCGGACCACCTTGATAACTTCGGTCACTACAGACGGTAAGATTGTCTGCATGACCTGATGGACTTCTTCAACCACTGCCTCTTTCACCGAGGCCCTTATGTTTGCACTCTTATCACCACCCTCCGGATGAGGGGTCTCGGGTTCTTCAGGAACCACCTTTTCAACTCTGGGTCTTCCCCTCTTGGGTCATGGTTCGACACCACGACCTCCACTGCGTGAAGCTTTCGAAGATCTACCACCAGCCATTCACACACACACTAGATTCAAACACTAACACGGTCATTCAAGGGAACAGCTCAATTTATGTCAAGTATAGTAAATCCCTAATTACAGTGGCCAATTATGATTAGCCACTTACTTTACTCTTCACACCCCGAGCATTACCTATCCTGACTACGTCAGTATTTAAATCTACAAACAACACATAGCCACATACCATGCGCACAAAATACCGGTTAAGATTACGAAAATACCTGATGGCATGCAGCTACTCAGATTGGCATCCCTTCCATTTCCGTCCCATTCTTAGTTTATGTTAAGGTTTATTTTGAAAATTTACCCATTTCACTTAAATTTGGCTTTGATACCAACTTGTAAGGCTCGTTCCCGGGACGCTTATAGCTGGTCGATCATCGCAATTAAAACATATAAATACATTTGTCTTTCATAAAACATTGCAGCGGAAATTACCAAAATATACATCTCATTTCATTATAAAAGCTTTTACGAAATATTACATCATTAACAAGTTACAAAATACATATTGCATCACATCACAAAAGCATTATAAAAATGAATGCCATCCAAAAGAGCAGAGTAGCCACTTCGTGTCATCCTCAGCAATCATGACCTGCCAACTGGAAACACATAAAATTCAGTGTTGCTGAGTAAGTTCTAGTTTTACAATAAAACATACCTTATCTTTCGTTAAAAACATGCTTTACTTTCATGCGATCATACATCATACGTACACATAGATAATATCATTATTATCTTCATTATTTGTTCTTTCTTTCACTTTTCATATCTTTCGTACCAATACCATGTGCTACACCCCAAACTATATGGCTACTGGGCCGAAGTCTATAAATAGACAGCTATACATTGTGCCGTAGTACCGGGGTAAGTAGTAGAGGTTCTATACAAATGCTCGATCACAAAGAAAGACCCCAATGTGCATCCTCCTGGGGTAGCGAACCCGCACACCGTTGGGCTAACACCTTTTAATGGCGTGTCCCTTCCATACATTTGCTTGCAAGACTTTCTGAAGATCATGTTAGGTTGGACTCACTTTAGTATAGATGTTTACTTTACATTGTAATAGGGCTTTTGTTAGTTTCATTTTGTATTTTGTTTGTAATTAGCAGTTTTGGCAGTCCAGCGAAACTGTGAGCGAATCTATACATTCGCTCACAGTTTGCTGTTTTGGTTTATCCGGCGAACTTGTGTTCTGCCGGGCGAAACTATAGTTTCGGCATGACAGTTTCGCTGGTAGCGAAACTGTCAGCGAATCTATGACTGCTATATATACTATTGTCATTTCACTTTGTACGTGAGCTTGAAAAACCCTAATCGTGGAATTCTATTGCAAGCTACCATTTCTAAGCAGTTACTTCATTGAAATACAATTGTGCTTGTTGTTATTGAGTGAGTTTGTTCATTTGAGTACCAATTATGTCTTGATTCATCATATTCACTTCTCAATTGTTGTTATTTGGATTGTGTGTTTGATATTGATCAAATTATCCTATCAATTGTACTATTCATCGATAAGATGATTTGACATAATTATATCAAAATGGTGAGAGCTCCAGATCTATACTCACGTATAACAGAGGAGATAACCATTTGAACATGTGCTGATGAGAGCTCCAGGTCAATACTATCGTACAACAGAGGAGATCATCACTCCAGGTCAGTACTCACGTACAGCAGAGGAGATAAGCACAGACACAAGACATCTTGACACGAAATATACCAGCAGAGGATGATGACAAAACAAAGCAAAATGAATGAAAGATTCATTCTCAATCCAATTTTTGTCAGGACTCAGTTTTTGTGCAATCCAAAACGATTGAGTAAATCCAGACATTCTTAAGCATAAAGTTTAATTTAATCAAAAAGCTGTTGTCTACTTCATTCGTCAGGCAGAGTCTATCAAGCATATCGTTAAAGAATCTGATCCATTTCCTTTTTTTAATGTGAAACAGAATCCAGTAATAGTTACTATCATTTCTCATAGAAGTACTGGTCATGTAAATAAAATTTTTTAGAGAATATACAATCATTTCTCATCATGTTAAATTCCAATCTCAGAATAATGATATTACTCCCCCAAATTTTTATTTTCATATTTAGATTATTATCAATGAATTTTCATTTTAAATAATTATTTTATATGTTTGTTATAAATTGTTTTTTTAATAAAGAAATAGAAAATGAAAATTTTTTAAAAAGATATTAACCCAAGCATAGAAATCAATTCATAAAAACGAGGTTTATCAAATGTTTTTGTGAAAAGATCAGCTTTTTGATTTTTTGTATCGATGGATATAATATTAACGAAACCCTTCTCTTGAGCATCACGAATAGCATGGATTCGTGTTTCAATATGCTTTGTGCGGGAATGATGAATAGGGTTTTTAGCAATTCCAATGGCAGCCTCATTGTCATAGAATAAAGGTGTATGAAGGAAATTAATGCCATAATCAATCATTTAATGTTGGATCCAGAGAACTTGAGAGCAGCAGCTAGAGGCAGCAATATATTCAGCTTCCCCTGTAGAAAGAGAAACAGTAGTTTGTTTCTTGCTCTGCCAGGATACCAGACAATTTCCCAAATATTGACAACCTCCAGACACAGATTTTCTGTTTAACCTGCAACCATTGGAATCACTATCAGAGTAAGCATGTAAATCAAAATTTCCACCATACGGATACCACAACCCGAGACGAGACGATCCTTTGAGATAACGAAATATTCGTTTGACAGCTTTCTCATGAGATTCCTTTGGAGCCGACTGATATCTAGCATAGTAACCAACAGCGAAAGTGATATCAGGACGACTGGCAGTAAGATACATGAGAGAGCCAATCATAGACCGAAAAAGATGAGGATCAACTGGTTTTCCATTTTCATCCGGAGTGAGACATGTCTGAGCAGTAAAAGGAGTCATCTCAGTAGACGCATCATCCATCTTAAATTTCTTCAGAATATCTTTAATGTACTTTTCTTGATGAATAAGAATTCCTTCTGTCTGTTGTTCAACTTGCAATCCAAGAAAGAAACACATTTCACCTATCATACGCATTTCAAACCTTTGGCTCATCACTTCTTCGAACTCTCTACACAATTTAGAGTTTGTAGATCCAAAAATAATATCATCGACATACACTTGAACAAAGATCATTTCACCATTCACCTCTCTTTTAAATAAGGTCATATCAATGGTACCACGAGAGTAACCATTGCTTAGAAGATATTGCGTAAGAGTCTCATACCAGATTCTGGGTGCTTGATGAAGACCATACAAAGATTTATCAAGTTTATACACTTTATCAGGAAAATCAGGATCTTCAAAGCCTGGTGGTTGACACATATATCTCCTGATCAATGTCTCCGTAGAGAAAAGCACATTTCACATCCATCTGGTAAACTGTGAATTGTTTATGAGCAGCATGAGCAAGAAATATTTGGATTGCTTCAAGACGAGCAACTGGAGCAAAGACTTCTATATAATCAATTCCTTCTTCTTGAGCAAAGCCTTGCACGACAAGTCTAGATTTGTTGCACACCACCACACCCCGATCATCTGGTTTGTTCTTAAATACCCATTTTGTACCAATTGGATATTTGTTGGGAGGTAAATCAACTAAGGTCCAAATCTGAAGCTTTCTAAACTGTTGAAGTTCCAATTGCATAGATTCTACCCAACAAGGATCTTGTAGAGCAGCATGAACATTTTTTGGAACAAGTTGAGAAATAAAGCATGAGAAAAGACAAACATTAATCAGACCAGATTGACTTCGCGTGCGAACACCATCAGAACAGATCCAATCACATTATCGAGCGGATGATCTTTCAAAGTTTTGTAATCATTTGAAGAAGGAAAGATAGTTGAAGAAGTATCAGCCATGTCCGGAGAAAGATTAGATGAAGGTGTATCAATGACAGGTGTGGAATCAGGTAAGTTAGGAGATGTAGGAGATAAAGAATCAGATAATGGAGCTTGATCAGGCATTGGAGACGATGAGCTGACATCAGTTGAAACAACATCATTTACTAGCGGGATGGATGGAACAGACGATGGAGATGATGGAATATATTCATTTGAGTACTTGGAATTGATGTATCATCATCGAAAACTGGCAATTAAATGAATTGAACACAGTATTGGAGTCAAAGAACCATGCAGGTTCAGATTTCACTTCAGAAGAGTTGGATTCTTGCCAATCAACATAGAATGACTCTTGAACAATACGTGTTCTCTTGTTATAAACTCGGTACGCCTTTTGTGAAGAAGAGTATCCAACAAAATAACACTCGTCAGAAACGGTACCAAATTTTGTCGTTTGAGATTGAGTATTCAGAAGAGTACAAGAACATCCAAATGGTCGAAAGAAATCAATTAGTGGCTTCCTCTTATGAAAAAGTTCATAAGGAGTCTTCACTTTATCTTTCACAATTAGCACCCTGTTTAGAACATAAGATGCACAATTAACAGCTTCAGCCCAGAAAATAATGGGTAATGAGGATTCTATCAACATTGCACGAGCAGCTTCCACAAGAGTGCGATTCTTTCTTTCTGCAATACCGTTCTGCCGGGGTGTTCTTGCAGCACTAAATTGTCTCACATTCCCTTTTTGAGCACAAAATGAATCAAGAATCTGATTTTTAAATTCAGTGCCGTTGTCACTTCTTAATCCCATAACTCTTCTCTTACTGACTGATTCAATAGAAATGATTAATTTCTGCAATTCCTCTGCAACTTCACTTTTGTGTGCAAGAAACCTCACCCATGAATAACGTGAGAAATCGTCTGTAACAACAAGACAAAAAGAATTTTTAGCAATTGATTTAACACTAATTGGCCCAAATAAATTAGTATGTAACAACTCAAGAGGACTTGATATGCTATTTAAAAGTTTGGGCTTATGAGGTTTCGTATGTTGTTTCCCTTTGGCACATGCCATGCATTTTTTAGTAACAGAAAAATCTTTTAAAGGAAGTCCTCTAACAAGATTGTTCTTGACTAATTTATTAATTATCTTAAAATTGACATGGCCTAAGCGACGATGCCACAAGAGTGACTCAGAGGTTGATGCTTTTGAGAGAAGACAAGTTGCAGTAGCCTTTGACTCATTTGAATTCATATCAAGAAGATATGTATCATGTTTCCTTGGAGCACGCATGAGAATTAAATCCTCCGGAATAGCTGTCGCTGATTTTAAAAATAATCATTCGTCAGATTTAAATAGAACAGGAATGTCTTTATCACAAATTTGAGAGACACTCATAAGATTAAAAGCCAATTCAGGAACATGGTTGACTTTTTCTAGAGTAAGAGAACCATTGGTAACTTCTCCTTGTCCAATCATTTTTCCACCCTTCTTATTTCCAGCAAATGCCACATATCCTCCATCTATCATCCGATAATTGGTCAACAAATCCTTTAATCCCGTCATATGCTTGGAACATCCGCTATCAACATGCCACAGACTGTGTACAATCTTTGAAGAGGATCCCTAAAATGAATTAACAAATCATTTAGCCATGAGCAATAGGGACCCAAGATTGAACAACTTTTGTTTTTAAAGAAGCAGATTTTTTACAAAAGAATTATTCACCAATTTTGTCAATTTATTCCCAAAACAATTCCTATTAGAGGATCTTTGAATCAAAGGGCAATTTTTGATAAGATGATCCTCTTCACCACACCTGAAACAATGATGTTTGAATCTAGGTCGATGATGTGATGAGGTAAAAATAGGATCAATAATAATCTCCTCATCACATTCAGAAAAACTAGAATCAACATCACTGAATGTCTCATACATCTCATGATGTTTTTGTTTATTTGAATCAGAGTTCTTCCTGTCAAAATCAAAACGTGATTCTTCTGACAAATCAGTAAAACTCGTACCATTGGTACCAGTGTCAGATAAAGACGAACTACATTTTTCTGATGATGTCATATTTAATGGTATGAAAGATGGAATAGGTTGAGAAAAGAACTTTTCGAAAGATTTAATTTTAAGTTGCTCAGTTGTTTTAGGAGAAACATCAGATTCATTGCATTCATTACTAGAACGAAAATCATCACTATCATGATTTGAAGTACAAGATGAAATAGAACTATCAAGAGAACATGAGACATTCAAGTCTGTTACATTTGAACTAGAAACAAACACTGAATTTAAACTAGACTTATTATCTAAGACAGATTGCTGATTGTCAGGTGTACTAGAACTAGTGCATCCAAGCCCACTAGTTGGTCCATAGTCGTAGTCTTCACGAATGTACTTAGAGTTATTCCCGACTAAACCTGCAGACATACTGTCAGTATCTGATTAGATTAAATCATTAGAAGGATGAGGAACAGGCATAGGAGAATAACAGTATGTACTAGGAGGAGGATAAACCTGTACATTTTCATAACCCAAACTTGTTTTAATTCTTGCTCCCCGTTGAGATTTACAAAGATCATCATGTTTCATTCCAGAAATAGTCCATTTATCTAACTTTGACTGACGTTTGCTTGCTTCAAATTCAGCAAGAGCAACCCGTTCAGTCAAAGTATTAACCTCTACATTTCTTTCCAAAACAATTCTTTTTAAATGATCAGTTTCTTTTAAAGCCTCATTTATTTCACAAAATATTTTGATTCATTCATTTTAAGTTCATCATTAATTCGTTTTAAATCATTTTCATTATCAATTAACAAACGATTAGCCTTATAAATCCCAAAAAGTCTAATTTTGCAAGCAGATGAGCACATATCCTGTATTACCTCATAAGGAAGTCCCATTACCATCCTTTCGGCAGCTAAAGCTTTATCGCACATGCATGCTGGAGTATTTGATTTCCTTTCCTCAACAGTAGCGGCCGCATCATCCTTCTCTTTTCCTTTCATAGCTTTTGAATTCCTTTCTTCATCTGAACCTGTAATTTCTTCTTTCTCCTCTCCATCTGCCTTCTCTTCTTTCTCTTTTACTGAAGATTCATTTTCTCCTTTGAATTCCTTGAACACACAAATCCATCTTTATTAACTTCCATCTCATCACTTTCCACAACCTCAGCAACTAACGCGTGATTTATTTCAGATCTTGTTTCTTCCACCTCCACACTCCAGTCAAAGTTTGAGATCAAAGCTGACTCCTTTTTTGAATTTCCTTCTTCATTTTCTTTCTCTGCTGTCAATCTTGGTACTCCAGTGTTACTAGAATCTGTGACAATTGGTAATGGACATTCACGTTTAAAATGTCCCAATTGTTTACAGTTAAAGCACCTCAATTTTGACTTATCAAATCCTAGTTTTGAGGTAGATGATTGACCACCAAAGTTCTTTCTTCATGTTCTTTCCATGAATCTCCTGGCTCTTAAAGTTAACATCGCCATTTGCCATTGAATGTCAGTTTCTTCTAAATCATCAGGATCAACCTGATACATATCCTCCATAGTCATTCCTTTACCTTTCAATTCACCAGCAACAAGAGCTTCATAGCTCTGAACAAACATTCCAAAGAGAGCCATTGTTTCAGATGAAATTGAAGTTTCAGCATTCACCTTAGAATTTCCCAATTCTTTTCTAACATGATTACTACCACTCGAGAAATTACTTGTATTGCTCCCTCTTTGAATTGGATTTTGAATGTGAGAGTTTGCAGCGGATGACAACAAAGCAGCATTTTGAGAAAAACCAGATGTGGGCATCATAGTCTGGTTAAATTCTCTTCTTTTCATATCCAACTCAAAAGATTTCAACTTGTTAATGATATCCATCAGCTTATAATCTGTAAAACCTCTTCTTGTTTGAGCATCCTCACTTGAAGACTCCACTGTGGTAGAAGAGAATCGAGAAGCCTGTTAACTTGTTCACTGTTGGAGAGTCTTTCATCATACTTCTTCAAAATGATTGTGGGGTCTTGCATTTTAAAGCATCTAATCGAACCTTAAATGAATCATAATCTGTTGTTCGAAAAAGAATAAGGCATGAGTTTAAGTGGACAATTATATCAGCAATCGTTATTGATTTGTTCTAATTTCAGTTGTTTCTGTGCAGATTGTGATCAGATCTTGTATTCAGTATGATCTCATGACTGGTAGATGATTTTTTTGATCATCTTTATGTTCTAAAATATTTAGAGAATGTGATCTCTGATTATTTTAGATCTCATTATTAGATGTGCTTCCTTTAAGTATTATAATTTTAAAAAAAATAATAATAAAAAAAATAAAAATAAAAAAAATAAAAATAAAATATAAAAAAAATAATAATAATAAAAAAATAATAAAAAAAATAAAAATAAAATAATAATAAAAATAAAAAAAATAAAATAATAATAAATAATAAATTAAAGGTGCGAAAGTATTCTTTCGCTAATAATTTCGCAAAGCGAAACTGCAATTTCGCTAGGTTGGCTAATAAGTTGTTAATGTGTTACCTCCTAGCAAATTATAGTTTCACTGGGCGAAACTGTAAATTAGCGAAATTACAGTTTCACTGGGCTCAACTGTAAATTCGTCAGACGAATTTATAGTTTCGCTGTCTGCGAAACTATTTGCTATATAAGTCATGTTTGCGAATTTTCTCTCATAATTTCGCACAATCGCTCAGTTTCACTTTTAGGGTTTATCCGTAACTTTTAAGGCGATTTTGACTTGTGTTTGTGATTTGTTCTGATTTTTCGTGAGATTCACTTCGTATGTGAGTTTCGAACACTGATTCACTTTCTAATCTGGATAAATAGTCTATTCTTAAGTTATCTAGATTGTGTCTCTTCGGTGGTTTCGCTGTTCGTTCAGCGAAACTACTAATTTCTCTGCGAAATTGAACGAAAGTTCACATCTTTTCTGCGAAACTGTAAAGTTATGTTGTCCGAGCAAACTTAACAGTTTCGCCATATCTTCTCTAATTTCGCAATGACTGATCTTTAATTTACACAGTTTCGCTTGTATTTTCTTATGTCAGCGAAACTTATTTGTAATAGCGAAACTAAATTAATATTTGGTGAAACTAATTGCGAAACTACTTCAATTCATTCTAATCTTGTCGAAACTAATTTTTGTTCTGCGAAAATAACAAGTTTCAATGAGCGAAATTATAGTTTCGCTTGTCGAAACTGTTTGTTTTCCTTGTCGAAATTGTCTTTGTTTCAGCGAAACTATCATGTCTTAGTGAGCGAAACTATTGTTTCGCTTGCCGAAATTGATTGTTTCTTTTGTTTTTGTTTTATTTTCTTATTTTCAGTATTTCTTATTCAAATTTATTTGTTGTTCTTCTCAGGTTATCATGGCGAATCTCAAGTTTGATGAGAGAAATAACATCACTGCCATATTAGACGATACTCTTCCAAAGGCGGCCGGATTTCGTGACTGCATTAGATGGCTTCAGAGATCACCCATTGCATATGCTATCTCTCACTCACCCACTATCTATGATCTTATTATTAGAGATTTTTGGAGATCAGCAGAATACAACACTGGAGGAGATGTACAGAGAATCACAGCTAGAGTGATTGATCATGATATAACTATTACTGCTGAGAGTGTGTCGAGGATTCTTAGACTAGAAGATGATACTGGTGATGAAGTGGATATGATGGAGTTTGAAGTATTCCAAGCTTTCAGACAAATGGGGTATGAGGGACCAGCTTTTGGTTCGAGGAAGGAGATTAAAAAGTCTTTTTTATCTAAGGAATGGAGATATATAGCTCATGTATTTATTATGTGCTTAGATCACCGTAAGGGTGGATCCGATGGACTTAATCTTGACTGGGCCAAAGCTATGGTGATATGTTGTAAAGGGGAGAAAGCAAACATTGCTAGACTGATCTTTGCATGTATGGCAGAGAATGTGATGGCTGTGAAGAAGGATAAATGTTTGTTATATCCTCGCTTTATTCAAATGATTATTGATGATCTTATTCCTGATGTTCCTAAACATGGTGAAGTCAAGAGATTAGTGCAGATGAACCCTCGGATATTTGCTGATTGCTGTGCTATCCGCCATGATTTCAGTGGTAAAATCACCCATCTCTGGGAAAATATGTACCCTCCAAACGCTGGAATTATATCAGACGGGTCGTTGAGTCTGAAAACAAAAGGACTGAGGAAACAAGGGTGCAACAAGCTGATGCAGCTAAGAAGAGAAAGATATGCAAAAGAGAAAGATTATGACTTTGAAGAAGATATAGATGCACAAGCAGAGGAGATAAGGGTGGAGAAAGAACGGAGATCTAAAAAGAAAACGGACTTTGTTGAGCCTGGACGGAGATCAAAACATCGACACGAGGGTTTCACAGCAAGGAAAGAGGCTAGTGCTGGTCTTGATGAGGATGTTATTCGTAGTCTAAATACTTCATTGGCCAATGAGTTGAGTATGATAAAGACTAAACTGACGAATCAGGAGATTAGGAAAAACAGAAGGATGAGGTAATTGAAGGAATGAAAAAGATGTTGGTTGACCAGAATAATTTGATTAAGAGATTGTTTGAAGAAATTTCTCAGATGAAAGCTGCTGCTGGCCTACCTAGTCAACTAACTCAATCTGAGTTAGATGATATGACTGATATATCTAAGTACTCATTCTTGAATATGGGTACTTCATCCAAGGTAGGAGAGGGCACTTCTGGAGCAGCTAATACTGAAGCAGGGGAACAAGAGATCCCAAGAAAAGATGCTGGAAGAAATGAGGATGATGATATTTTTGAAGCAGGGTTTGTTAACCTACAGTTTGATTTTGATAAGGATAGTGTAGGTGAAGAAGTGGTTGTTACTGCTACCACTGAGGGAATGTCTGATAAAGGAAAAGGTTTGATTGATGAAGTAGAGGAGGATGAGCAATTGGTTGATTATGATTCTGAACCAGAGTTTTATGAAGTAGATGAGAGACCACTGGTGTATGTTGCTAAGAAGGGAGATGATGAAGCTGATGTGTTTGAGATGGATAAGAGTGACTGGTTGGTGAAGGAGAAGGAGGCTGAAGAACTTACTCCTTTGTTTCAAAATATGGAAGGTTTAAGCAGGAAAGAGGCAGGCAAGAAGATAATAAGTTGGTGTTATAATCCTAGTTTAAAGATGTTTATGATTAAAAGAAGAGGAGGTCATATCAGCTACATGCACAAGAGGAAGGCTTTTAAGACCTTGCCCAAATGGGATCTGAGACGGTTGGCCACTTTTCCTTTGATTAATGCTCATTTAAGTGAAAAGGCAGTATTTCTTGAGAAGGTAATTAAAAATGGACTTAATGATAATTTTGCGTCATTTGGATACATGAAGGCTGAACGAAAAAGATCAAAGAAAGATAAAGATTGGGAGACTGGCAAAGGGAGGATTGCTTTGAGAGTCAACCACCAAAGACTGTAAACAGGGTAAGATTGGCTGATCCTCTTCCCCAACGTTTACAGGACTTTGAAAAGTGGTTTTATGATAATAACACTGGCGAGGCGGGGTGATTAGAGCCAAACACGGAAAAGAGTTTAGGGTGTTTGACCCGATGGAATTATTCAGCTTCAGTGATGAAGATCTCTTGACTCTTTGAGAAAATCATATTAAGGCTGGGGCAGGAGAGGAAACACGAAAAGAGGCAAGCTTGTTTATGAATGTGGCAAACAAAATACGAGGAGTACGGGCGGAGGTAAAGAGTTTGGCTGAAAAGGTGAGAGCACAAGATGACTTTGCCATGGATGTTCAAGACATGACCAGGTAGTTTGCTAGAGTTAGTGGTCATTCTGAGGAAGCCGGTGATGCAGGAACTAACCATGGAGGATCAGTGGCTGAAGCTTCTAAAGATGTTGCTGCAGGAGGTGATGAAGATAGCACAACAGCAGCAGAGGAAACCGGAGCCGACGAGTCAAATCAAGAAAAGTGAAGATAGTGAGGTCCAACCTAGGGGGAGTATTGAAGATTATGTTAGGTTGGACTCACTTTAGTATAGATGTTTACTTTACATTGTAATAGGACTTTGGTTAGTTTCATTTTGTATTTTGTTTGTAATTAGCAGTTTTGGCAGTCCAGCGAAACTGTGAGCGAATCTATACATTCGCTCACAGTTTGCTGTTTTGGTTTACCCGGCGAACTTGTGTTCTGCCAGGCGAAACTATAGTTTCGGCATGACAGTTTCGCTGGTAGCGAAACTATCAGCGAATCTATGACTGCTATATATACTATTGTCATTTCACTTTGTACGTGAGCTTGAAAAACCCTAATCGTGGAATTCTGTTGCAAGCTACCATTTCTAAGCAGTTACTTCATTGAAATACAATTGTGCTTGTTGTTATTGAGTGAGTTTGTTCATTTGAGTACCAATTATGTCTTGATTCATCATATTTACTTCTCAATTGTTGTTATTTGGATTGTGTGTTTGATATTGATCAAATTATCCTATCAATTGTACTATTCATCGATCACATGGACCAACACTTTCTTTACTTTTATTATTTATTAATGCATGCATTCTTCCTTCATGTTCCTCTTTCATTATCTTTCACTTTACGTTACATAATACTTTCATTTCATTCATTAACATTCAACGCAAATCCATGAGAAAGATAAACATACGTCATAACAAGGAACATAACATACACGGTCATCATCATCATACAAGGCAACATCATACATACATAACATACATCATTCATAAAAATGCAACATCATCATGCCCAACATAGCCTCTAAAATCTCAAAATTCATCTTACATGAACTTACGGGAACCTCCCACGTCAAAACTTACATCTGCACTTTCCCCCGAAAGTCAGTACATAAACTACTTTTTCCCCCGAGTGCATAAGCCCTACTTGGGCGTATAGGCACCCTTCAGTCGCATGGCCTTCCGGGAGACTGAAAATCATGCGAATGGACCAATGAGGATGAACACCTATGCGAATGAACACCCATGTGAATGGACCTAATGCGGATGGAACTAATAGGGATGAACTCTCAATCGCATGACTCCCCATGCGATTGACCTTCAGTCGCACTACTAGCAGGCGTATGGGCTCCAGTTGCACGACTCACATGCGATTGGACCTCAATCGCACGACTGGCATGTGTGTGGACTTCATTTGCACGAGTGGCATGCCATTCGGTCGCATAGCCCTAACTGCGCAGAATTTAGCTCACACCGAACCCAATCTGCCATTTTCGACCTCTAAGCTCATCCAAACCCATTCTAAGCCCCAAGCAACCATCCTAAACCTTAGGAATGCATACCACAACACCATTCAAGCATGCACAAGCCCGGAAGCAAACCCCAAACGCATCGCACGCAAACACAAACAAATAGGTCAGACACACACACATACAAAACGAGTTTTCAAATGTGTTCTAGCCCCAAAATCGACCAAAAACATTTAAAAGAGGGGTCCTAGAACTCACACAAACCACACCAAGAAGTAGAGCTTTGTTTGGACCCGCTACACGATGATTTTGCACTCTAGAATCCACCCGAACCAACTTTTTCTCTCTTTTCTCCCCTTCTTCTTCTCCTCTCTTTTCTTTGCTGAATTTTGGGTGTGGGGTGAGGGTAAGGGCTGCCCCTTCCCTTCAAATACTTCAATTCATCCAACTTTCTCTCATTGGCGAGTTTGGTCCCTCGACTTTGGACTTTATTTCTTTTTCTTCTTTCGTCGGCTTCAATATAATATCCGGGTGTTATAATACATTAACCAACGGACCACAAGCCCAGATATGTCTGTGGTCTTAGTTAATTCTTAAAACTTGTGATAATGAAATCCCGAAAATTTCCATATGAACTCTAATTTGATTTTGATCCAATTGATCATCCAAATGATGTTGTTAACGAAATCAAACATGGGGCTTTTGATCTCAGAATGAAACCGAATGTGAGTGTGGTTTTAATTACCTGGATAGATGTCGAAATGATTAGAACAAGAACAAAGAAAGTCGCGACTACATTGAAGTCGATTCAATATACAAATATTGTTATTAATCAAATTAACGTTGCATATAGCTTTTAGGGTTGATGTTAAGCAAAAGCCCTCTGCCAATTGTGTTTAATATTTCTTCGATCTTAGGTTTCTATTAGTTGTAGGTCGAAGATGAAGGTGATGATCCTATTTGTTGTTTGTGTGTTTGGTGAAAGAAATTGGTGGTTTAGGGTGCTTTTTGAGATCAAAAGGAAGGTTTCCCTTCAATTATATGGTTTTGATTTTGTCAACTATGTTCACACGGATCAAAGATTTGAATCGAGTATTTCGGTTTCGTTTCAAACGAATTAACCATCCCTTAATACGCATTAAAATGACACATTAGTTCGAAAATTAAGTGTGAGGGTTAAGAAACGGTTTGATTGCATTTAAATCCAACGTTTTGAGTGATTTGATGGTCCCCGGAGATGGTGGTTGGCAGCAAAGGGGGTCGACGGTGGAAGAAAAGATGGAATGAGAAAGTTACACCTTTGGTCCCTGCTGTTTTGCATGGTTGTTATTTTATGTTAAAACTTCTATATTAGGTTTTAAAAACTACAAATTAAACCCTGGACTTATAAAACCTAATTTAAATAATTTATCAAATCAATTATTTATTAACCTTCATGTAACACCCAGTTATTTTTAGAAGACTCAAACGAAGGAATTAAGTGAAGAAAAAGAAAGAAAAGCTATTTAACCCAAGTTGAGGGGTTAAAAGTGTCAAAAGGATAAAATGTTTGAAAAAGTGGGTGTAAAAGGTGATGGCCGCCCATGTTGTCTGCTTACATCTTTTCATTCGGATATTTCTAGAGAGAGAAAGTGAAGGAGAGCAGAAACTCTCAGATTTTGAAGAACCAGAGCTGAAAAGATCGAATTCAAGGTAAGAATTCATGTGTTTAAGATATTCTTAACTAGTTTCATCCTTGGTTGTATGCTTATGTGTGTTGTGTGTGCTCGGTTGTGTGTGTTTTTGGTGGGTTTCTAGGTAAACTTGTAGCAAACGGGTTTTGAAGGAAGTCTTACCAAGAGGCTGCTAAGGTGAGTTCTAGAACCCTTCTTTTACATGTTTTTAACTGATTTTGGGGCTGGAAATGCATGTATGAACATTTTTATAAAAATGAGTTTTCACCCGTGTGTTTATGTATGTATGTTGTGGGTGGGGTTTGATTTTGTGCTATGTTTGGGCTTATGATGTTATGGTTGTGTTTCTATGGCTAAGAATGTATGATGTAAGCTTAGAATAAGTTGAGAATGATTGGAGAGTTGATTGTTCTTCCGCATTGACAAATGCGGAAGACTAGAAGTCAATGCGGATGAAGAGTCTACTAGAGGAGAACTAAGTGTTCTTCCGCATTGACAAACGCGGAACACTAGAAGTGATGCGGACAAGTACTGCTCTTGCACATTGACAAATGTGGAAGAGTAAAGGAAATGCGGATGAGTAAGAGGAAATGCGGATGAACAAGAGGAAATGCGAATGAGGAAAAGGAAATGCAGATGAGTAAGAGGAAATGCGGATGAGCAAGAGGAAATGCGGATGAGCAAGAGGAAATGCGGATGAGCAAGAGGAAATACGGATGAGCAAAAGGAAATGCGGATGAGTAAGAGGAAATGCGGATAAGTAAGAGGAAATGCGGATAAGCAAAAGAAATATGGATGAGAAAGAGAAAATGTGGATGAGTAAGAGGAAATGCGGATGAGTAAGAGGAAATGTGGATGAGCAAGAAATAATGCGGCCAAAGGTCATGCGACTGGAGGAAATGCGGCCAAAGGTCATGCGACTGGAGGAAATGCGGCCAAAGGTCATGCGACTGGAGGAAATGCGGCCAAAGGTCATGCGACTAAAGCCCATACGCCCGAATCCCATGCGACTGAGGTTCATACGCATAAAAGTTATGCAACTGAAGGCTATGCGACTTAGAGTCCATACGCCTAAGTGTTCATTCACCCATAGTGCTCATACGCCCAAATAGTGCTCATGCGCCTTAAAGAACTTAGCCTACTTTCTAATTTTCGGGGGAATGGGTAAAAGTAGGCTTTCACTTGGGATGTTCCCGGGGGTTATGAAAGTTGACTTTTGAGGTCAAAAACGATATGATGGGCATGCATGATGTATGATGATGATGTTATGTATCATGTTATGCATGATGGTACATGTGATGTATGTTATGTATGCATGCTGATATGTATGATGATTTGCATGATCTTGTTTATGTTCCTAATTATGTATGTTTATCTTCCCGTGGTTTTGCGATAAATGTTAATGAATGAAATGATAAAGCATTATGTAACGTAAAGTGGAAGATAATGAAAAGAGGAACGTAATGATGAATGCATGCATTAATGAAAATGAAAGTATAGATAGAGAGGCATGCAAGCTATATGTACGGAGGTGCACGACTCTAAAATGTCGTAAGCTTAACTACGTATGGTTTAGCTAACCCTTAAGGATACACGCAGGGTTCCAGTCTTTGTGATTGACCAATGATTTGGTACATGGTTTATAGTGATTACTCACCTCGGTGCTGGTCTCAGGCTATGTGCGGTATGGAAGTCATTTATGATCTTCGGCCCACTACCCGAGTTATGCATAATGTTGGGGGTGTAGTATATAGTTGGTTTATAGTGATTACTCACCTCGATGTCGGTGCCATGCTATGTGCGGTATGGAAGTCATTTATGATTTTCGGCCCAGTACCCGACTTATGCATAATATTGGAGGTGTAGTATACAGTTGGGATCTTTGTTGCTTACCTCGGTGCTGATGTCAGGCTATGTGCGGTATGGAAGTCAATTATAATCTTCGGCCCAGTACCGCATTTATTTGGGGCATAGCTGATGACCCTGATCCAGATAATGATAAAGAATGTGGTAAAAGAAAGAAAGAGTTAACGAAAGAATGTGATGAACAGTAAAAGAAGATAATAATGATATTATCTATGTGTACGTACGATGTGTGATCACGTGCGATAGTAATAAAAATGCTTTAACGAATGAAAGGTAATGTAATGTTTTTATAAAACTAGAACTCACTTAGCAACGCTGACTTTTTATGCATTTTCCAGTTGGCAGGTGAGTATTGCTGAGGATGGCACAGGGCGGCTACTTGGCTCTGTTTGTATGGCATTCTTTTGTATAATGTTTTTGCATTGTAATGCGAACGAACGATGTTTTGTAATGAATGATTGTATTAACTTGCAAAAGCATTTATAATGAAATGAAAAGTTACTTAATGTTCCGATGTGATGTTTTATGAAAGTTAAATGTAATTATAGGTTTTATGTGTGATGATTGGCTAGCTGTAAGTGTCCAGGGAACGGGGCCTTATAAGTTGGTATCAGAGCCAAAGTTTAAGTGAAACGGGTAAATTTTCAAACTAAACCTTAACTTGAACTGAAAATAGGACGAAAAGGGAAGTGATGCTAGTCTAAGTAGCTGCGTGCCATCAGGTATTTTCGTAATGTTAATTGGCAATATGTGCGCATGTTATATGGTTTATGTGTTATTTGTAGATTTAGATACTGATCTGGTCAGGATAGGTAATGCTTGGGATATAAAGAGTAAAGTAAGTGGCTAATCACAACTGGCCACTGTAATTAGAGACTTACTATACTTGACATAAACTGAGTTGTTCCCTTGAATGACCGTCTTGGTGTTTGAATCTTATAGTGTGTGTTAGAGGATGGTCGGTGGTAGATCATCGAAAGCTTCGAGGGGTGGAGGTCGTGGTGTGCATGGTGCTGAACCGCAGCCCAAAAGAGGAAGGCCTAGAGCTGAAAAGGTGGTTCATGAAGAACCCGAGACCCCTCATCCTGAGGGCGGAGATGAGAGTGCTAATTTGAGAGCCTCAGTGAAGGAGGCGGTAGTGGAAGAAGTTCATCAGGTCATGTAGACGATCCTACTGTCTATGGTGACCGAAGTGATTAAGGCTGTACGAGAAGGAGAGAGAAAAGAGAGGAACAGGTCCTTGGGAGAACGGGAGCAACCAGAGCCTGAAACGGTTCTCTCTGATGATGAAGAGGAGGAAGAAGAAGAGCCTGCGCCTGAGACGGCACGAGTCTGTAATTATGGGGCCTTCCAGAGATGCAAGCCCCCAACCTTCGATGGTAAAGGTACTATTGGTGCTGCTCACCGGTGGGTGAGAGAGATGGAAGTTGTCCTAAACATTAGCGAGTACCGAGAGGACCAGAAAGTGAAGTTTGCTGCCCACTCATTTATGGACTCGGCTTTGTGCTGGTAGGACAATAATGTCCAAGTTGCGGGTAGTAGGGCTATCGAGAGGATGAGGTGGACAGAGCTGAAGAGGCTGGTGATTGAGGAATCATGTCCTCACCAGGAGATGGATAAGGTGGAAAGGGAGTTCCTGTAGCTGGAGGCGGGAACGATGACACATCAGCAACACACCACTAAATTCAACGAGATGGCACGTCTGGTGCCGGATCAAGTGACACCCTTGTCATGATAGATCAAAAGGTATATTCAGGTCTGCTGGTGGATGTCCGTAGGCATATTATCACTGTCCGACCGAGCACGTTTAGGTCGGCGGTTGACTTAGCGGGGAGGTTGTATGAAGAAAGAACGATGGTGGTGGCTGAATGCAGTAAGAAGAGTGGTGGATATCAGAATTAGAACGGAAAGTTGTTTGGACATGGCGGGGCCACTCCAAGTAACAAAGGTGCATGGGTGGATGACTGGCGTGTGGTCACATCCGGTGCAGGGTCGAGAAGGTGTGTCAGGTGTGGACGAGAACACACCGGGGAATGTAGATTGGGAACCAGTGTCTTTTTCCGTTGTGGAAGAACCGGAGATGTGGCGAAGAACTGTGGTGTGAGGAGGTGTTATTCTTGTGGTGAGGAAGGCCACATGAGCAGGGATTGCAAGAAGCTGAAGGCTGAAGGTTCGAGAGTGAAGAAGGCTAGATGAGAAGGGCAGAGGGCAAGTGCCAGAGCGTTCACGATGACGCAGGGGGAGGCTAGGACAAACCCCGATGTTATGTCAGGTACGTTTCTAGTAAACCAAACCTTATCCTTTGTGTTATTTGATTCTGGTGCTAGTAAATGTTTTATTTCTCCTTCTTTCTGTGTTAAATTGCCTATTAGTAGTAAGAATATATATACGCCCTTCGATGTAGAAACTGCCACAGGTAAGTCTACCCAGATGTCAAAGATGATAGAGGGTTGTGACATAGAATAGAAGGTCACAAGTTTCCTGTTAGACCATTGTGATGACCTTTGGTGGTTTCAATGTAGTTCTTGGGATGGATTGGTTAGCGGACTACGAGGAAAACATTGTGTGTCGTAAGAAGATGGTTCGATTAACAATGACTGACGGGAGTACGGTGACGGTTTCTGGTGATCGAGTCACGACTATTCCGAAGGTGATTTCGATGGCGGTGGTGGGAAAGTGCATGAGGCGTGGATGTAGTGTCTACTTGGCCTATGTGAAGGATGTAGACACGCCAACACCACAACTGACCTACGTACCGGTGGTGTGTGACTTTCCAGATGTGTTCTCCAAAGATTTACCAAGAGTGCCACCTAACCGTGAGATCGAGTTCCAGATTGACTTGATACCCGGTGCCCAACCTGTAGCTAAGGCACCGTATCAATTGGCTTTGACTGAGATGAAAGAGTTGATGGAGCAATTGCAAGAGCTGCTTGATAAGGGGTTCATTCGACCGAGTATCTTTCCTTGGGGTGCTCCGTCTTATTCGTGAAGAAGAAACATGATAGTATGAGAATGTGTATAGACTACCGTCAGCTGAACAAGTTGACAGTGAAGAATCGGTACCCTTACCATGAATTGATGATTTGTTTGATCAGCTCCAATGTGCCAGTTGGTTCTTAAGGATAGATCTTTGATCTGGCTACCATCAGCTAATGGTTAAGGAGCAAGATATTCCTAAAACAGCTTTTCGCACGCGTTATGGACACTACGAGTTTCTCGTTATGTCGTTTGGTTTGACCAACGCGCCAGCTGCTTTTATGGATCTGATGAATCGAGTGTGTCGGCCGATGTTGGATAAATCAGCGATTGTGTTTATTGATGATATCCTGATTTATTCAAAGAGCGAAGAAGAGCATGCCTGTCACATTCGGGAGGTGTGGAGACGTTGAGAATGGAGAAGTTGTATGCCAAATTCTCCAAGTGCGTGTTCTGGTTGCGTGAGGTTCAGTTTTTAGGTCATGTGGTAAATCCCGGTGGGATTATGGTGGACCCAGCAAAGGTGGAAGCGGAAATTTGATGGTTTATTCTGATGCTTCCTACTCGGGGATGGGATGTGTGTTGATGTAGAAAGGAAAGGTTATAGCCTATGCATCCCGATAGTTGAAAGTTCGTGAGGTCATTTATTCCACTCACGACTTGGAGTAGCAGTCGTGGTCTTTGCATTAAAGATATGGGGGCACTATCTTTACGGGATGAAGTGCACCATATTCAGTCGAGATACATAGGCCTTTCTGAATTATTGCTCAAGTAAGAGAGGTTGGAGTTATCAGAAGAGTTAAATGAACTTCATCCAACATTCCATGTATCTCATCTGAGAAAGTGTTTAACAGATGAGGATATGATTGTCCCACTAGAGGATATCGATGTAGATGAACGGCTCAATTATGTGGAGCAACTGGTGGCGATCATTGATCGTAAAGAGAGGAGGTTAAGGAATACAGTGGTTCCTCTTGTGCGTGTACAGTGGAAGCACATGAAGGGATCTGAGTCTACATGGGAGAATGAAGTAGAGATGAGACAACATTACCCATGATTGTTTGAGGAATAATAGGTTTTGAAGACGAAACCTATATAATGTGGGTGGACTTGTAACACCCGATTATTTTTAGAAGACTCAAACGAAGGAATTAAGTGAAGAAAAAGAAATAAAAGCTATTTAACCCAAGTTGAGGGGTTAAAGGTGTCAAAAGGACAAAATGTTTGAAAAAGTGGGTGTAAAAGGTGATGGCCGCCCATGTTGTCTGCCTACGTCTTTTCATTCGGATATTTCTAGAGAGAGAAAGTGAAGGAGAGAAGGAACTCTCGGATTTTGAAGAACAAGAGCCGAAAAGATCGAATTCAAGGTAAGAATTCGTGTGTTTAAGATGTTCTTAGCTGGTTTCATCCTCGGTTGTATGCTTATGTGTGTTGTGTGTGCTCGGTTGTGTGTGTTTTTGTTGGGTTTCTAGGTGAACTTCTAGCAAACGGGTTTTGAAGGAAGTCTTACCCAAGAGGCTGCTAAGTTGAGTTCTAGAACCCCTCTTTTACATGTTTTTAACTGATTTTCGGGCTGGAAATGCATGTATGAACGTTTTTATAAAAAATGGGTTTTTCACCCGTATGTGTTTATGTGTGTATGTTGTGGGTGGGGTTTGATTTTGGGCTATGTATGGGCTTTATGATGTTATGGTTGTGCTCCTATGGCTTAGAATGTATGATGTAAGCTTAGAATAAGTTGACAATGATTGGAGAGCTGATTGTTCTTCCGCGTTGACAAATGCGGAAGACCAGAAGTCAAGGCGGATGAAGAGTCTACCGGAGGAGAACTGAGTGTTCTTCCGCATTGACAAATGCGGAAGACTAGAAATGATGCGAACAAGTACTGCTCTTGTGCGTTGACAAATGTGGAAGTGTAAAGGAAATGTGGATGAGTAAGAGGAAATGCGGATGAGCAAGAGGTAATGCGGATGAGCAAAAGGAAATGCGGATGAGTAAGAGGAAATGCGGATGAGTAAGAGGAAATTTGAATGAGCAAGAGGAAATGCGGATGAGCAAGAGGAAATGCGGACGAGCAAAAGGATATGCGGATGAACAAGAGGAAATATGGATGAGTAAAAGGAAATGCGGATGAGTAATGTAACATCCCGTATTTTTCATTAAATTAAGTGTTAACTTTGCTTAATCTTGTAAGGGCCATTGTTGTCGTTAATGTAACTATGAGGGTTATTCATCCTTTAAATCTTTAATTTGAAAGTTAATAACTTAAACTATTAAATTGAACATAATAACATACTAATAGATTATGATAATAATAATAATAATAATAATAATAATAATAATAGTGATAATAATAAGATATAAAAGTTAACAAGTTAAAACTTAATTAAGTTCAAGTGGCCTTATTGTCAATTTAGAAACTTTGAAAATAAAGTTTGAGCATAAAATAATAAAGATTGAAATCCACAGGGACCATTTGTGTAAATCTTCAAAAGCCAAACCCCATGTCCCCCCACCGCCCGTTTTTCCGGCAAGTCCTCGGCCAAACCGTCGGCGACTCTCCAGCCACCCAAATCCATCAAATTTCGGTACTTCTTGATCCAAAATCGTTCCCAACCCTTTCTAGCACATGTTTCGAACCTGTATATATCAATTAAACATAGTTGAATGTTGGTTACAAAGTCCAATCGAGAGGATAACCGAAGCTTTTACTCTATAGCCGTTTGAGCATTAAAACCTAATAATAATCTAATTAAACTCACCTAAACAATCATCTAAGTAATCTTAAACGTTCACAATCCTCAATTTCACCTGAAAACACACGAGCAAACCGATTCAATCATTCACTTCGTTGGGAACTGCAACTTACTCGAACACCATCATCTGGACATCAAAACTCAAAATTGATGAGGGGCTTTTGGTCTAGTTCGTCACTCGAAGCTACCCTCAAGGTTAATTGGTTTATCATCAACGCTTACACATCATACGCCCATCTTTCGATCGCGACGAGTTCATCGTGTGTTCTTGTCATCATCTCTAATTAAAACGGGTATTTTTTTACATATACATACTCGTTTAATCATGGGGAACAAAAGCCCCATGGTTAACAATGTCCATGTAATCGATTAATGCTTTATTTTGGGATTTATTGAACCTAGGGTTCATGTGATTTGGGTGTGATTTGTATTAGATGTTTTTAAGTTTTGGAAACCAAGTTAAACCGCAGCCACGGCCTTTGGTTTACTGGTAATGCGAGCGCAGAATGGACTTGAGGTCCCGGGGACCCTCAATCCATTATTTTGTTTTCTTTTTCACAATTTTAAATATATAAAAACTTCTGAAAATTATTAAAAATGATTTTATAGACTTTGTGTATTTTTAAAGTCACGTTAGTAATTTCTATAAATTTATTTACTGAAATACTTAAACCCTTTTTATAAAAAAAATTTTATTCAATTTATTTTAGACTATAAAAAAGAAAAGAAGATGATGATTTAAGACTTTACATTATTATTGGTTCGAATGTTGTTCATATGCGATTAATTAAATCTTTAGTATTTAAAAAAATTAAATTATTATTATTATGAAAGATTGATTAAACTTATATTTAACCTGTATTTGCCATAAACCTTTTTATTTCTTATAATTAAATGCTCGACAACTATATTTTGTTCTTCATTAAAAAAAATCATTTTAACGAATTTAGTTATTGACCCCCCCCCCCCCCAAAATCAATTGAAACCCTAGCTTCCGTTGAATCATTAAGCTCTTTAGTAAATTTAATTTTGTAATTCATATATTGTTAGGTACCTTGTGAAGGTTTGCGTTGGAGCGTTTACTTATATTTCTTATTATTCATCAGTTCTATACGTATTTGATCATGTTACCTTATAATAATTGCACTTGTAAATTCGTTAGATTCATGTAAACTCTTGGCAAATCACTTATATGTTATGTTTAGTTGATCTTTGTAATTACCATGTATTGATGATTATATATACAATCATTAACTATTGCTAGCCTGGCGACATCATAGATTTATGGGACTGACAAGCCTGCTTGGTTAATCCAAGTACACTTAGCTAATCGTGTAAACTTGTAAACCGTCAAGGTTTGATTGTGCATCTGCCTTACATCCCTAGTTACTTTGTTCACTAACTTATAACATGAATTGCCATCTTTTATATACTTATGTATTGAAAACTATGGAAATCTCGCCAACATTATGTTGACCTTTTATTTTTAACATGTTTCAGGAAATGCGCAAGTATGATAGCCATCTTTGAAGCTTATTCACACCTAGGAATGGACCTAGATAAATAATGGATAAACTTGATGTAAGGCCCCGTTCCCGGAGACCTCACAGTTGGTCATTCATTGCACATAAAACATTATAATTACATTTGCCTTACGAAAACATTGCAATGGAAACATAAAGAAAAATAACTTTTCATATCATTACAAATGCTTTTGCAAGTTAATACAAGCGTTCATTTCAAAACATCATTTGTTCGCATTATAATGCAAAAACATTAACAAAAGAATGCCATCCAAAAGAGCTGAGTAGCCGCCTCGTGCCATCCTCAGCAACATTTACCTGCCAACTGAAAATGTATAAATGTCAGTGTTGCTGAGTGAGTACTAGTTTTATAATAAAACATATATTTCAATCGTTAAAACCATTCTTTACTTTCAATCAGAATCAAGCTATACTTTTCATTCGTTCGTGATCATGCATCATACGTACATATACATAATATCATTATTATCTTCCATTACATTCGTTAACTTCGTCCATTTATACATTCGTCCTTTTGATTCTGTTGTGACAACAGGGTCGCTCACCTCATTAACAAGCACAACTGTTTGCACGCTATCCGAGTCTGTTGCACCCATAGGGTCGCTCACCCCAATTGCCACTTTCATGATAGCACTCTATCCGAGTCTGTTGCAACCATAGTGTTGCTCACCGCATGGCAACTTCATGATAGCTCGCTATCCGAGTCTGTTTCACCCATAGGGTCGCTCACCTCAATTACCACTTTCAATGATAGCATGCTATCCGAGTCTGTTGCAACCATAGTGTTGCTCACCCCATGGCAACTTCATGATAGCTCGCTGTTCGAGTCTGTTGCAACAAATGGGTTCCTCACCTCAAATATGTGCTTGCAAGCCTTTCCTTCGTTCATTCGTCATTCAATAATGCATGCATTCTTACCTCATGTTCTTTTTTCATTATCTTTCACTTTACGTACATAATACTTCGTTCATTCATAACATAACACGTAAAGCCATAGGAAAGATAAACATTCATCATAAGGAACATAAACATATCATACAATCATACATCATATCATACATCACATCATCACAACATAAATGACTTCAAAAGTCCTTAGGCGCATGGGCACTATGCAAGCGCATGGACAATATGTAGGCGCATGGGAAAGACTTAGGCGCATGGGCAACTTTCAGGCGCATGGGCACTATGCAGGTGCATGAGTGCTTAGGTACATGGGGAATCCTGGACGTCTGGACACTTAGTCGATTTCAGCCCAATTCTAGGCGCATGGGTACTATTCAGGCGTATGAACACTTAGGCGCATGGGCCACTTGGGCGCATGAGCACTATTGGGGCGCATGGCCCTACAAAGTCGTACGGCTAACATTTCTAGTCGCATGGACCACTGTTCAGGCGCATGGGCCATACTTAAATATTTCTAAGGTAATCTTAGGCGCATGGATTACACTTCAATCTTTCTAAGGCATTTTTAGGCGCATGAACCTTATCTAGGCGCATGGACCCTCTGTTCAACCTGAATCCGGTATGTTTTCAACCCAATCATCAAACCCATCTGTACTAAGCTTAATGTGGCTATTCTAAACATGAACAACCTATAAGCATTCAAGAATCAACATCCAATCATGCACATTACATACGGGTAAACATACATAAGCTTTGAAAATCATTTTAATACATTTTCAGCCCCAAAGATGTTTAAAACAAATAAAACCGGGGTCTAGAATTCACCTGGTGCAACTTGTGTATTTCTTCCTTTCTAACCCTCTTGCAATGAGTTCAAACACCTAAAAACAACACCACACACACACACACCCGAGCACATACACAACACATAAGCACATAAACACATAACCTGGATAAAACCCGTCATAAACACATAAAAAACACGAATTCTTACCTTGAATTCATTCACTTCTTCTTCTTCTTCTACAAGCCGAGAGTTTTCCCCTGCTCTCTCTCTCTAAAACCGAAGAAATGTTGATGTGAGGTGAGGGTGGGCGACCATGCCCACCTTTACACCAACTTTTTCAAAGTTTTGTCCTTTTGGACACTTTTAGTCCCTCCACTTGGACTTTATTGCTTTTCTTTCATTTTCATCACGTTTTGTCTTTTTTTTTAAAGTAACCGGGTGTTACAAGTCCACTCCCTTACATAGGCTTCGTCCCCGAAACCTTTTATTCCTTGAACAGATGAGGATAATGCTGCCTCATCTCCTCCTCAGTCTCCCATGTAGACTCAGATCCCTTCATGTGCTTCCACTGTACACGCATAAGAGGAACCACTTTATTTCTCAGCCTCTTTTTTTATGATCGATGATTGCCACTGGTTGCTCCACATAATTGAGCCTTTTATCTACTTGGATATCCTCTAGTGGAACAATCATGTCGTCATCTGCTATACACTTTCTCAGATGAGACACATGGAATGTCGGGTGATCCCACTTAACTCATCCGGTAATTCCAACCTATAGGCCACCTCTCCTACTCGAGCAATGATTCAGAAAGGGCCTATATATCTTGGGCTCAACTTGCCTCGCTTCCTGAATCTGATAATGCCCTTCCAGGGTGAGACCTTCAACATAACCCGGTCACCCACCTGGAACTCGATCGGTCTGCGTCGTTTATCGGCATACGACTTTTGTCTATCTTTGGCTGCCTTCATGAAGGCTTTAATCTTCTCAAGCTTCTCAGTCTTAGCCTCGATTACCTCGACGCTCCCCAATTCCTTTTGACCAATATCACCCCAACAAACGGGTGCAGCATCTCCAACCGTATAACATCTCGTATGGTGGCATGCCAATGTTGGCATGATAGCTATTGTTGTACGAGAATTCAGCTAATGGTAAGTGCTCATCCCAACTTCCCCCAAAATAAATCACACATGCCCGAAGCATGTCTTCCAGTGTCTGAATAGTCCTTTTTGACTAACCATCAGTTTGGGGATGATAAGCCGTGCTAATATGTAACCTCGTCCCCATAGCATCATGGAATTTCTTCCAGAATTTAGATGTAAACCGGGTGTCACGATCAGACACAATGGACACCGGCACACCATGACGAGTTACAATCTCCTTAATGAGCAGGTCAGCCAACCTCTCAGATGAATATGTCTCGCGGATCGGTAGGAAGTGAGCACTCTTCGTCAAGCGGTCAACAATCACCCATATGGCATCGTACCCTTTCGGAGTACGTGGCAGCTTCATAATGAAATCCATGGTGATGTGCTCCCACTTCCATTCTGGTATATCCAAAGGTTGGACCTTCCCATACGGCTTTTGATGTTCCGCCTTCACTTGCAAACAAGTATGGCACTTGCTCACATACTCCACCATGTCACGCTTTATACCCGGCCACCAATAATCTTCTTCATATCTTGATACATCTTTGTGGCACTAGGATGAATGGAGTATCGAGTCTTGTGAGCTTCCTCCAAAATTCTCACACGTAGATCCTCGAAACGAGGAATCCACACTCGTCCAAATCGACTTTTAACACCAAGTGTGTTCTCACCCAATTCCCCAACCAGACCTCTCATTCTTTCAGAGTTTAGATGACCTTCTTTCAGTGCCTCATCCTGAAACTCCTTGACTTGCTTCATTACATCAGAGGTCATGATCAGTTGGTACGCCTTCACCGAATCGGCTCGGGCCTCTCCTTTCGGCTAAGAGCATCAGCCACCATGTTGGCTTTGCCCAGATGATAATGGATCTCACAATCATAATCTTTTATGAGCTCCAACTATCTTCTCTGCCTCATATTCAGGTCCTTCTGCTCAAAGAAGTACTTTAAGCTCTTGTGGTCGGTGAAGATGGTGCACTTCGTCCATACAGATAGTGCCTCCAAATCTTTAGTGCAAAGACCACGACCCCTAGTTCCAAGTCATGAGTAGGATAGTTGACCTCATGAACCTTCAGTTTTCGGAATGCGTAGGCTATAAATTTTCCTCTTTGCATTAACACACACCCCAACCCCGAGCAAGAAGCATCTGAATACACCACCAAATCTTCGCTTCCATCGGGTAACGAAAGACAGGAGCTTGAGTCAACCTCACCTTTAACTCCTTGAACACCTGTTCTTGAGCTTGACCCCATATAAACTTTACATCTTTTCGGGTCAACTTGGTCAGTGGAGAAGCGATCTTGGAAAAGTCTTGGATGAATCTTCTGTAGTAGCCCGTCAACCCAAGAAACTATGAATCTCGGATGGCGTCTTTGGAGACTTCCATTGCATCACTGCCTCCACCTTAGCTGGGTCCACCATAATCCCATCGGGATTCACCACATGACCCAAGAACTAAACTTCACGCAACCAAAACGAGCACTTGGAGAATTTGGCATACAACTTCTCCCTCCTCAACGTCTCCAAAACCTCCCGAATGTGACCAGCATGCTCAATCTTACTCTTCGAATAAATCAGGATATCATCAATAAACACAATCACTGATTTATCCAACATAGGCCGACACACATGGTTTATCAGATCCATAAAAGCAGCTGGCGCATTGGTCAAACCAAAGGACATGACAAGGAACTCGTAGTGACCGTAGTGCGTACGAAAAGCTGTTTTAGGGATATCCTACTCCTCACCTTCAACTGATGGTAACCAGATTGAAGGTCTATCCTTGAAAACTAATTGGCACCCTGAAGCTGGTCGAACAAATCATCTATTCTCGGTAAGGGGTATCGGTTCTTCACCGTCAACTTGTTCAACTCGCGGTAGTCAATGCACATCCTCATACTACCGTCTTTCTTTTTCACAAACAGGACCGGAGCACCCCAGGGAGAGATACTCGGTCTAATGAACCCCTTATCGAGCAGCTCCTACAAATGCTCCATCAGTTCTTTCATTTCTGTCGGAGCTAACCGATACGGTGCTTTGGCAACGGGTTGAACACCGGGTATCAGATCAATTTGGAACTCGATCTCGCGATCCGGTGGCACACCGGGTAAGTCTTTCGGGAATACGTCCGGAAAGTCACACACAACGGTTACATCAGATAGTTGTGGTGTTGGCGCGTCCACGTCCTTTACGTAGGCCAAGTAGGCACTACATCGCCTCATGCACTTTCCCGCCACTACCATCGAGATCACCTTCGGGATCATCGCGAGCCGATCGCCATAAACCGTCACCTTACCCCCGTCAGGTGTTGTCAATCGGATCATCTTCTTGTGACACACAATATTCACTTCGTAGTCCGCCAATCAATCCATTCCTAGGACTACATCGAAACCGCCTAAGGTTATCACGAATGGCCTAGGAGGAAACTTATGACCGTCTAGTTCTATGTCACAACCTTCTATCACCTCAGAAATCCTCGTAGACTTACCTATGGCAGTTTATACCTCGAAGGGCTCATCAATACATCTACTTTTAGTGGGAAATTTAGCACAAAAGGTAGCAGAAATGAAACTCCTACTAGCACCAGAATCAATCAACACAGATGCAAGAGTTTGGTTTACTAGAAACATAGCTGACACCACGTCCGGGTCTGTCCTAGCCTCCTCCCAAGTCATCGTGAAAGCCCGGGCACTTGCCTTCTGCCCTTCTCCTCCCGCATTCTTCGCTCCCAAACTTTCAGCCCTTGACTTCTTCCAATCCCTGCTCAGATAACCATTCTCTCCACAGTTGTAACACCTGCGAACCCTACAGTCTCTAGCCATATGGCCAGGCTTCCCACACTTGAAGCAGCTGTTTGATCCCCATTTGCATTCTCCTGAATGCTCCTTTCCGCATTTACCACACTTTTTCAACCCTGCACCAGATGTGACCACACGTCCGTCACCCACCTTCGCCACCTTATTGTTGGGAGCGGCTCCACCACGTCCAAACCGTTTCCCACTCCAGTTCCGGTCACCACCATCTTTCTTGTTCACTTCAGCCACCAACACCTCGTGCTCATCATATATTCTACCAGCCAAATCAACCGCCAACCTAAAAGTGCTCGGCCGGGCGGCGATCATATGCCTACGGATATCCGCAGGCAACCCCTGGATGTATCTCTTGATCTTTCGTGACAGTGGTGTAACTTGATCTGGCACCAGCCATGCAATTTCATTAAATTATGTGGTGTACTGCTGGTGTGTCATCGTTCCCGCCTCCAGCTGCAGGAACTCTCTTTCTACCTTGTCCATCTCTCTGTGAGGACAGAATTCCTCAATCACTAACTTCTTTAGTTCAAGCCATCTCATTCTCCCAATGGCCCTGCTACCCTCGGCTTGGACAATGTTGTCCCACCAGCACAAAGCCGAGTCCACGAAAGAGTGACTACCAAACTTAACCTTTTGGTCTGAGGCACGCACTGATGTCGAGAACAACCTCCATTTCCCTCACCCACCGGTGAGCAGCTGCAGCACTGCCGTTTCCATCGAAGGTAGGGGGCTTGCATCTCATAAACACCCCGTAGTTACAGCCTCGGGCCGCCTCCGGCGCAGGCTCCTCTTCTTCTTCCTCCTTATCATCAAGAGAACTGTTTCCGGCTCTGGTTGCTCCCGTCCTCCCGAGGACCTGTTTCTCTCCTTCCTTTCCCCTTCCCTTACTGCCTTGATCACTTCGGTCACCCGAGACGGTAGAATCGTCTGCATGACCTGATGAACTTCCTCCACCACAGCCTCCTAGACTGAGGCTCTCAGATTGGCGCTCTCGTCGCCACCCTCCAGATGAGGAGTCTCTGGTTCTTCATGAACCACCTTCTCAACTCTGGGTCTCCCCCACTTGGGTTGTGGTTCAGCACTGTGACCTCCTCCCCATGAAGCTTTTGAAAATCTACCACCGGCCATCATACGCACATTGAAAGATTCAAACACCAACACCATCATTCAAGGGAACAACTCAGTTTATGTCAAGTATAGTAAGTCCCTAATTACAGTGGCCAGTTGTGATTAGCGACTTACTTTACTCTTCATACCCCAAGCATTACCTGTCCTGACTACATCAGTATTTAAATCTACATACAACACATAACCACATACCATGCGCACATAAACTGGTTAATCATTACGAAAATACCTGATAGCACGCAGCTACTCAGATCGGCATCCCATTCCCATTCTATCCCACTCTCAGTTTAAGTTAAGGTTTATTTTGAAAATTTACCCATTTCACTTAAACTTTGGCTCTGATACCAACTTGTAAGGCCCTGTTCCCGGAGACCTCACAGTTGGTCATTCATTTCACATAAAACATTATAATTACATTTGCCTTACGAAAACATTACAGCAGAAATATAAAGAAAAATAAGTTTTCATATCATTACAAATGTTTTTGCAATTTAATACAAGCGTTCATTTCAAAACATCGTTCGTTCGCATTATAATGCAAAAACATTAACAAAATAATGCAATCCAAAAGAGCTGAGTAGCCGCCTCGTGCCAACCTCAGCAACGTTTACCTGCCAACTGAAAATCTATAAAAGTCAGCATTGCTGAGTGAGTTCTAGTTTTATAATAAAACATACATTTCAATAGTTAAAACCATTCTTTACTTTCAATCAGAATCAAACTATACTTTTCATTCGTTCGTGATCATGCATCATACGTACATACAAATAATATCAATATTATCTTCCATTACATTCCTTAACTTCGTCCATTTATGTGTTCGTCCTTTCGAGTCTGTTGTGACAATAGGGTCACTCACCTCATTAACAAGCACAACTGTTTGCACGCTATCCGAGTTTGTTGCACCCATAGGGTCGCTCACCCCAATTGCCACTTTCAATGATAGCACGCTATCCGAGTCTGTTGCAACCATAGTGTTGCTCACCCCATGGCAACTTCATGATAGCTCGCTATCCGAGTCTGTTGCACCCATAGGGTCGCTCACCCCAATTACCACTTTCAATGACAGCACGCTATCCGAGTCTGTTGCAACCATAGTGTTGCTCACCCCATGGCAACTTCATGATAGCTGGCTGTTCGAGTCTGTTGCAACAACTGGGTTCCTCACCTCAAATATGTGCTTGCAAGCCTTTCCTTCGTTCATTCGTCATTCAATAATGCATGTATTCTTACGTCATGTTCTTCTTTCATTATCTTTCACTTTACGTACATAATACTTCGTTCATTCATAACATAACACGTAAAGCCATAGGAAAGATAAACATTCATCATAAGGAACATAAACATATCATACAATCATACATCACATCATCACAACATAAATGACTTCAAAGGTCAACTTACATAGCCCCCGCGAATCTCCCAAGTCAAAGCCTACATTACACTTTTTTCCCGAAAATCAAAAAATATTCTAAGTCCTTAGGCGCATGGGCACTATGCAGGCGCATGGACACTATGCAGGCGCATCGGGAACACTTAGGCGCATGGGCAACTTTCAGGCGCATGGGCACTATGCAGGCGCATGAGTGCTTAGGTGCATGGGGAATCCTGGACGTCTGGACACTTAGTCAATTTCAGCCCAATTCTAGGCGCATGGGTACTATTCAGGCGTATGAACACTTAGGCGCATGGGCCACTTGGGCGCATGAGCACTATTGGGGCGCATGGCCCTACAAAATCATTCGGCTAACATTTCTAGTCACATGGACCACTGTTTAGGCGCATGGGCCATACTTAAATATTTCTAAGGTAATCTTAGGCGCATGGGCTACTGTTTAGGCGCATGGATTACACTTCAACCTTTCTAAGGCATTTTTAGGCGCATGAACCTTATCTAGGTGCATGGACCCTCTATTCAACCTGTTTCCGGTATGTTTTCAACCCAATCATGAAACCCATCTGTACTAAGCTTAATGTGGCTATTCTAAACATGAACAACCTATAAGCATTCAAGAATCAACATCCAATCATGCACATTACATACGGGTAAACATACATAAGCTTTGAAAATCATTTTAATACATTTTCAGCCCCAAAGATGTTTAAAACAAATAAGACCGGGGTCTAGAATTCACCTGGTGCAACTTGGGTATTTCTTCCTTTCTAACCCTCTTGCAATGAGTTCAAACACCTAAAAACAACACCACACACACACACACCCGAGCACATACACAACACATAAGCACATAAACACATAACCGGGATAAAGCCCATCATAAACACATAAAAAACACGAATTCTTACCTTGAATTCTTTCACTTCTTCTTCTTCTTCTAAAAGCCGAGAGTTTTCCCCTTCTCTCTCTCTCTAAAACCGAAGAAATGTTGATGTGAGGTGAGGGTGGGCGACCATGCCCACCTTTACACCAACCTTTTCAAAGTTTTGTCCTTTTGGACACTTTTAGTCCCTCCACTTGGACTTTATTGCTTTTCTTTCATTTTCATCATGTTTTGTCTTTTTTTTAAAGTAACCCGGTGTTACACTTGAATTATTTCTTATTTTTGCATTGTTTATTTTTTTATTTGAGACTTATGCTTATAATGTTACAATTGAAACTTATGATTATTATGTTTGGATTTAATAATAGCGTTATGTGGCTGTGAACGAAGGTAACTCTCACATCCCGATGTTTCCGCCATCAAGGTTGGGGTGTGACAGATTGGTATCAGATCCCATAACTATAGGGATTTAGGTTATTAGAAATGGTGACCTAGACTATAGCGTATGCATGAACCTCATAGAATTATATTTCTTTCTTGTAAAGTATATGGTTTGCATGCTACATAATGCTATGCCTTCTTATGTGCAACTTGATGCCTTAGCATAGGATTGCCTTATGAATGCTTAACATTGTTACCTGTCTTCCCTAAACTTATCTTTACCTCTTTGATTCTCCCTGAAAATGAAGCTTCTTAATCTTATTCTCGATGACACGTGGGATCACATACTTATTTTTAAGACTTGGATCTTTAGACTTTATGTCTAATCTATACAAATCTCATCATGGTTTTGATTTCATGAACCTGAGAAATATTGTGTGACACATAGACACCTGTATTCCAGATTTCCTGGTAAAAGGCTTTCGGGCTAAAGTAAGCATTTCGCATAAATCCTACGGGACTAGTTATGCTTACCTGGGGATTTTTCGGATGAGTGATAAACTATGGTCAGAATACACAAGTTTTTAAGGCAAATGGGCCAATTTACCTTGACGTGTCAACATTTCCAAATGGTAATGTGTTACCAAATGGAATCATTCCATGTACCTTACAAATCTTAGCTTATTATTGTTTAAATTACTATCCTTTGTTATCCTCATTCCTGTGTCTTTGAAATTCGAGCCTATACTTTCTAAACCGCGTGTTAATCTGGAAAGATCCTTCACGGTCGAAGTCGCTGATGGAAAATCTATCGTCGTTCACGTCGTAATATGTGATTGTACCTTGAGCCTTAACGAACACGAGTTCCCCATCGACCTTATTCCTATGCAACTGGGAAGCTTTGATGTTATTATTGGCATGGATTGGTTAGCCAAGCAATGTGCGGAAATTCTATGTTTTGAGAAGTGCATTCGAATTCCTTTACAGACGGGTGATACTTTGAAAGTCTTTGGGGAGAAATCATCCCAAGGACTCAAACTCATGTCCTGCATCAAGGCCTGAAAGTGCTTAAGTAAGAACTACATAGCTTTCATGGTGTATGTAGTTAATACGAAAGCCAAGGGTAAGGAACTATAAGATATTCCTGTCGTGTGAGATTTTCCCGAAGTGTTTCCCGAGGATCTTAAGGGATTACCTCCCGTGCGAGAAGTTGAATTCAAGATTGACTTGATTCCTAGTGCAAACCCTGTGGCTAAATCACCTTATTGTCTCGCATCGTCTGAAATGCAAGAACTAGCAAGTCAACTACAAGAGTTGACCGATAAGGGATTTATTCGTCCTAGTTCTTCACTATGGGGTGCACCTGTGCTATTCGTGAAGAAGAAGGATGGTTCATTCCTTATGTGCATCGACTACCGGGAATTCAACAAGCTTACCATAAAAAACCGATACCTTCTTCCTCGAATCGATGATCTCTTCGATCAACTTTAAGGAGCAACCCAATTCTCGAAGATTGATCTACGTTCTGGGTATCATCAATTACGTGTTCACGATGACGACATTCCAAAGACCACTTTTCGTACTCGATATGGACATTACGAGTTCATGGTTATGCCTTTTGAATTGACCAATGCACCTTCCGTGTTCATTGATCTCATGAATCGAGTATGTAAACCGTATTTGGATAAGTTTGTGATTGTGTTCATTGATGACATTCTTATTTATTCCAAGACGAAAATTGATCACGAGACGCACTTGCGACAAGTTCTCGAACTTTTAAAGAAGGAGCAATTATACGCCAAGTTTTCTAAGTGTGAGTTCTGGCTGGAAGAAGTTTAATTCTTAAGGCATGTGGTGAATAGCCAAGGAATTCACGTTGATCTTGCTAAAATAGAAGCCGTGAAAAAATTGGTGTGTTCCCACAACCCTAACCGAGGTTCGTTCTTTTCTGGGCTTAGCGGGATATTACCGTAGGTTCATAGCAATTTTTCGAAGATTGCTAAACCATTAACGGCGCTAACCCAAAAGAATCGACTTTTTGAATGGGGACCCAAACAAGAGGAGGCTTTCGAGACATTGAAATGCAAACTGTGTAACGCTCCTATTCTTGCACTCCCCGATGGAAACGATGACTTTACCATGTACCGTGAGGCCTCTAATCAAGGTCTTGGTTGTTCTCATGCAACGAGGCAATGTCATAGCATACGTGCCAAGGCAATTAAAGGTTCATGAAGTGAACTACACAACTCACGATCTTGGACTTGGTGTTATGGTTTTCACTTTGAAGATCTTGGGACACTATCTTTATGGGATGCAATGCATACTCTACACTGATCATAAGAGTCTCCAACATGTGTTCAACCAAAAGGATATCAACATGAGAAAAAGATGTTGGATTGAGTTGATTAGCGACTCTGTCTGTGACATTCGCTATCACCCTGGAAAGGCGAATGTTGTAGCCGACGTGCTGAGTGGCAAGGTCCACAACAAGACTGTCTCGCTTCAAGAAATCCGAGATCGAATGCAATGGTTTGATACGTTAGGAGAATTTGATATCGAGATTCATGTGGATGTTAACGAGGCTACTGTCATGTTTCAAGACATAAGGATTGATAGTGATCTCGAGTTATGCATTCACGAGGCTCAACAAGCGGCGTTAACCGACGAAGGGAAAGATGAAGATTTGGTGTTTAACATTCGGTCACAACTGGAGACAAAATCGAACGACATGTGGTACTTCTTGAATCGACTTTGGATCCTGAATCGTGATAACCTTCGACACTTCATTATGAACGAAGCTTATCAAAACCGATATTCCATTCATCTTGGCTCCGATAAGATGTACATGGACCTGCATGGTCAATGCTGGTGGCCTGGAATGAAGAAAGATATAGCGTCCTATGTTTCCAAGTGTCTGACATGTGCAAGAGTCAAAGCCGAGCACTAACGACCAAGTGGTTTACTTGAACAACCCGAAATCCGTATATGGAAATGGGAACATATAACCATGGATTTCATAACCAAGTTACCTCGTACTCCTTGTGGTCATGATAGTATATGGGTGATTGTTGACCGTTTGACCAAAACGACACATTTCATACCAGTACGAGATACATACAAAGTTTAAAGACCGGTTCGCATCTACATTGACGAAATTATGAGTCGTCATGGCGTGCCGTTGCACATCATATCCGACCGAGACACTCGTTTCACTTCGCACTTTTGGTCGTCTATGCAAGAACTCTTGGGGTATCAATTGGATTTAAGTACGGCTTACCATCCTCAAACTGATGGTCAAACCGAATGAACAATTCAAAACCTCGAGGATTTGCTACGACTATATGTCCTTGACTTTGGTGGTGATTGGGATACGCATTTACCACTCGCCGAATTTTCATATAACAATAGTCGTCACTCAAGTATCAAGATAGCACCATTCGAAGCACTTTATGGTCGTAAATGACGATCACCGATCCGCTGGACCGACATTGGTGAAAACTTCATCACTGGTCCTGAACTCATACAAGAAATGGCCGATAAAGTCTCCACAATCAGCAAGAACCTTGAAATGGCAAGAAGTCAACAAAAAAGTTACACCGATAAGCGTCGTAAGCCGTTGGAGTTCCAAGTTGGCGACATGGTTCTTCTTAAGGTTTCACCATGGAAAGGTGTCGTTCACTTTGGAAAGATTTGGAGACTGGCTCCAAGATTTGTAGGACCTTTCAAAATCCTGAAAAGGATTGGAAAGTGGCTTATAGACTCGAACTACCTTTCGATCTTAGTGGAGATCATACTGTGTTCCATGAATCAAATTTGAGAAAGTGTTTGGCTGACGAGAGTCTGCATGTTCCACTGGAAGACATTTAGATCGACGAGTTATTGCACTTTGTTGAGAAACTTGTTGAAATTATGGATCGCATTATGAAGAAAACTAGAACCACAACTACTCCAACTGTCAAGGTTTGTTGGGAGAATAATTATGGAGCTGAGTTCACTTGGGAGCGTGAGGACCTTATGAAGGCAAAATATCCGCATTTGTTTGCTTAGTTCATTCTTAATTTTTCGTTAAATTAAGAGTTAAGTTTGCTTAATCTTGTAAGGGCCATTGTTGTCATTAATGTAACTATGAGGGTTATTCATGTTTGTTTCCTTTAAATCTTTAATTTGAAAGTTAATAACTTAAACTATTAAATTGAACATAATAACATTACTAATAGATTATGATAATAATAATAATAATAATAATAATAATAATAATAATAGGAATAATAATAATAGTGATAATAATAAGATATAAAAGTTAACAAGTTAAAATTTAATTAAGTTCAAGGGGCCTTATTGTCAATTTAAAAACTTTGAAAATAAAGTTTGAGCATAAAATAATATCCTCAGCCAAACCTCCGGCGACTCTTTGGCCACCGAAATCCATCAAGTTTCGGTACTTCTTGATCCAAAATCGTTCCCAAACCTTTCTAGCACATGTCTCGAACCTGTATACATCAATTAAACGTAGTTGAATGCCGGTTACAAAGTCCAATCAAGAGGATAACCGAAGCTTTTACTCTATAGCCGTTTGAGCATTAAAACCTAATAATAATCTAATTAAACTTACCTAAACAATCATTTAAGTAATCTTAAACGTTCACAATCCTCAAATTCACCTGAAAACACACGAGCAAACCAATTCAATCATTCACTTCGTTGGGAACTACAACTTACACGAACGCCATCATCTGGACATCAAAACTCAAAATTGATAAGGGGCTTTTGGTCTAGTTCGTCACTCGAAGCTACCCTCAAGGTTAATTGGTTTATCATCAACGCTTACACATGATACACCCATCTTTCGGTCGCGACGAGTTCATCGTGTGTTCTTGTCATCATCTTTAATCAAAACGGTTATTTTTTTTACATATACACACTCGTTTAATCATGGGGAACAAAAGCCTAGGGTTTGTGTGATTTGGGTGTGATTTGTATTAGATGTTTTTAAGTTTTGGAAACCAAGTTAAACTGCGGCCACGGCCACGGCTGTTGGTTTACTGGTAATGCGAGTGCAGAATGGACTTGAGGTCCTGGGTTCGAACCCGGGGACCCTCAATCTATTATTTTGTTTTTTTTCACAATTTTAAATATATAAAAACTTCTAAAAATTATTAAAAATGATTTTATAGACTTTGTGTATTTTTAAAGTCATGTTAGTAATTTCTATAAATTTATTTACTGAAATACTTAAACCCCATTTATAAAAGAAAATTTTTATTCAATTTATTTTAGACTATAAAAAAGAAAAGAAAAGAAGATGATGATTTAAAACTTTACATTATTATTGGTTCGAATGTTGTCCATATGCGATTAATTAAATCTGTAGTATTTAAAAAAATAAATAAATTATTATTATTATGAAAGATTGTTTAAACTTATATTTAAACTTTATTTGCCATAAAACTTTTTATTTCTTATAAAAAATGCTCGACGACTATATTTTGTTCTTCATTAAATAAAAATTATTTTAATGAATTTAGTTATTGAAACCCCCCAAATATCAATTGAAACCCTAGCTTCCGTTGAATCGCTAAGCTCTTTAATAAATTTAAATTTGTAATTCATATATTGTTAGGCACCTTGTGAAGGTTTGCCTTGGAGCATTTATTTATATTTCTTATTATTCATCAGTTCTATACGTTTTTGATCATGTGAGTTTTTCTATACCTCTTTTTCATATTTTCACACTTTGGGGTGAAACATGTTACATTATAATCATTGCACTTGTAAATTCGTTTGACTCTTGTAAACTCTTGGCAATTCACTTATATGTTATGGTTAGTTGATCTTTGTAATTATCATGTATTGACGATTATATGTACAATCATTAACTATTGCTTGCCTGGCGACGTCATAGATCTATGGGCCTGACAAGCCTGCTTGGTTAATCCAAGTACACTTAGCTAATCGTATAAACTTGTAAACGTGGAAACTAGTAAACTGTCAATGTTTGATTGCGCATATGTCTTACATCCCTAGTTACTTTGCTCACTAACTTATAACATGAATTTCCATCTTTTATATACTTATGTATTAAAAACTATGGAAATCTCACCAACATTATGTTGACCTTTTATTTTTAACATGTTTCAGGAAATGCGCAAGTATGATAGCCATCTTTGAAGCTTATTCACACCTAGGAATGGACCTAGATAAATAATGGATGAACTTGAATTATTTCTTACTTTTGCATTGTTGATTTTCTTATTTGAGACTTATGCTTGTAATGTTACAATTGAAACTTATGATAATTATATTTGGATTAATAATAACATTATGTGGCTGTAAACGATCTTAACTCTCACATCTTGACGTTTCCGCCGTCAAGGTTGGGGTGTGACAAGTAAGAGGAAATGCGGATGAGTAAGAGGAAATGCGGATGAGCAAGAAGAAATGCAGCCAAAGGTCATGTGACTGAAGCCGAAATGCCCGAATGCCATGCGACTGAGGTTCATACGCATGAAAGTTATGCGACTGAGAGTCCATGCGCCTAAGTGTTCATTCACCCATAGTGCTCATACGCCCAAATAGGGCTCTTGCACCCAAAAGAACTTAACCTACTTTTTGATTTTTGGGGGAATGGGTAAAAGTAGGCTTTGACTTGGGATGTTCTTGAGGGTTATGAACGTTAACTTTTGAGTTCAAAGACGATGTGATGGGCATGAATGATGTATGATGATGATGTTATGTATGATGTTATGCATGATGGTATATGTGATGTATGTTATGTATGCATGCAAATATGAATGATGATTTGCATGATCTTGTTTATGTTCCTGATTATGTATGTTTATCTTCCCGTGATTTTGCGTTGAATGTTAATGAAAGAATGATAAAGTATTATGTAACGTAAAGTGGAAGATAATGAAAAGAGGAATGTAATGAATGAATGCAGCATTAATGAAAAAGAAAGTATAGGGAGAGAGGCTTGCAAGAAATATATACGGAGGTGCATGTAAGACCCCGTTCCCGGAGACCTCACAGTTGCTCATTCACAACATTAAAAGATTATAAAACGTACATTTGTTTTGCAGCGGAATTTAAAACTTTCATTAATAACTAAAAACATGTTTTTTCATTCATTATAACATTCGTTTTCATCTCAAAATACAATGACATGTCAAAATACAGATGCCAGCCTCAAAACGCTCCCAGTAGCTTATGCATCCATGCTTGCAACTCCTCAGCATCAACAAAATACCTGCCAACTATCATGCATACAAAAGTCGGCGACGCTGAGTGAGTTCTAATTTTATAATAAAACATACTTTTCTTTTGTTAAAACCGTTCTTTTACTTTCTTTCAAAATCATACTACACTTTACATTCGTTTGTGATCATACATCATACGTACACATAGATAATATCGTTATTATCTTCATCATTATGTTCGTTAACTTTCGCTCATTCAACGTACTTCATTATCTTTCACTTCTCTCTCTAGATCCGGTCAGACTATACCCTCTTCGTGGCACTCAGCCACGACTACTGAGGTCGAATGACAAGGGTCTGTATTGTACATTATTATGACAATTCATTAACGTTCATTTCACGCGTTCGTTCTTTCCATCATTATCTTTCTCATTCATCCACTCACGCCATACTCCCGACTCATGTTCGAAGATGGATACTGTGCCGGGGTCTGTACACAAACCCCCGACTCGTGTCCTAAGACTAACACAGTACCAGAGTATGCAACAAGGACCTCTATCGAGTCTGTTGCGTCACAGAGTCGCTCACCTCATAGGCAATCTCAATGATTGCACGCTATCCGAGTCTGTTGCAACAACAGGGTTGCTCACCTCATACATATGCTTGGCTTTATGCTACACCCCTGAAGTTATGCGTAACTCGGGTAACCATCAAATATTTCACCCCAAACATTATGGGTAGCTATCGCACACTACACCCCAGACAACATGGGTACTACACCCCCATCAAAATGGGTATATCACCCCTATCAACATGGGTACTACACCCCCCATCGAAATGAGTACATCACCCCCATCAACATGGGTACTACACCCCCATTGAAATAGGTACATCACCCCCATCGAAATGGGTACTACACCCCCATCGAAATGGGTACATCACCCCCATCAACATGGATACTACACCCCCATCAACATGGGTACTACACCGAAGGTCAGCCACAAAGACCGGAACCCTTGCATGCACACTTTAGGATTAGCTGAACCTCACACGGTTGAGCTTAAGGCATTTAGAGCCATGCACTTTACTACACTTCGCTTGCAAGCCTCTCACGTTCTCATTCATTCTTCAATTCATGCATTTATTCATTACGTTCCTCTTTTCATTATCTTCCACTTTACGTTACATAATACTTCATTACATTCATTAATGTGACACGGAAAGCCAAGGGAAGACATACATACATAATAAGAAACATACATATAAACATAAACATACACCATCACCATACATGCATCATCATACATACATAACACACATCCAACATAAGCCATCACATCATAACCAGGCCTATCTCCCTATTTTACCCCTTAACCACATAGAAAACCCCAAGTCCAAATTGGGCGCATGGGACCTTTTAGGCGCATGAGCATAAAAATTCTAAGTGTAAAATAGTCTGGGCGCATGGGCACTATTTGGGTTCTGCCCTGTTCAGGCGTTTTGCCACTATGCAGGCGCATGGCGCCTGTTCAGGCGCATCAACACTTAGCCGTTTTGACACTTTAGGCGCATTGGCACCATTTAGACGCATGGCCCACTCTTGGGCGCATGGCCAACACTTAGATGCATGGCCACTCATGCTGGGCGTATGGGCCACTGTTTAGGTGCATGGACCACCTCTGGGTGCATGGCCAACACTTAGGCGCATGGCCAATCATGTTGGGTGCATGGGCCACTGTTTAGGTGCATGGACCACCCCTGGGCGCATCAGAACATTCTAAAATATTTTCTATGCCACTAACATCACCCTATTATCATTCTAACACTATCCAAGCACAGATCTAACATACCAGGGGCACCTAAACATGTTAAACATCAACACTAACCCATAATCATACACTAAAACATACATACATACATACATACATACATACATACATACATACATACATACATACATACATACATACATACATACATACATACATCATTTCGAACATAAAGCTATAGACCCACTGTTACTTGAAAACATTCTCTTGGTATGCATAATAGCCCCAAACAAGTTGAAAATTAGTAAAAGAGGGGTTCTAGAAACTCACCTTGAGTAGCTTTTGAGCAACACCCTTCAAGTTCGAGACCCACCTTCAACTAAGCTCTTAAATCCCGAAAACAAACACTAAACACCAAGAACTTCGGTAAAGGACTCGAAACCCAGCTGAAACCGAGCTCATATAAGAGAAGACTCACCTTTGCAGCTGCTTCTTCCTCTTTCTCTCTCTAGAACCGAGAGCTTTCTCTCCCTTCTTTCTTCCTTTCAGCCGAATGAAGAGGGTGAAGAAGGGATGGGCGACCATGCCCCTTTAAACCTCAAAATAAAAGGTTTTGTACTTTGTACATTTTATCCCCCTCCACTTGTGCTCATTATCTCTTCTTTATGTTTACTTTTCTTTTCCTTTCGTTTAAATAAAAATTTGGGGTGTTACAGTGCATGACTCTAAAATGTCGTAAGCTCAACTGCGTATGGTTTAGCTAACCCTTAAGGATACACATAGGGTTCTAGTCTTTGTGACTGACCAATGATTTGGTATATGGTTTATAGTGATTACTCACCTCGGTGCTTGTGTCAGGCCATGTGCGGTATGGAAGTCATTTTTGATCTTCGGCCCAGTACTTGAGTTATGCATAATGTTGGGGGTGTAGTATACAGTGGGTTTATAGTGATTACTCAGCTCGATGCTGGTGCCAGGCTATGTGCGCTATGGAAGTCATTTATGATCTTCGGCCCAGTACCCGAGTTATGCATAATGTTGGAGGTGTAGTATACAGTTGGGATCTTTGTCGCTTACTCCGGTGCTGGTGCCAGGCTATGTGCGGTATGGAAGTCAATTATGATCTTCTGCCCAGTTCCCATTTGTTTGGGGCATAGCTGATGACACTGGTCTAGATAGTGATAAAGAATGTGGTAAAGAAAGAAAGAGTTAAAGAAAGAATGTGATGAACAGTAAAAGAATATAATAATGATATTATCTCTGTGTATGTACGACGTGTGATCATGTGCGATAGTAATAAAAATGCTTTAACGAATGAAAGGTAATGTAATGTTTTTATAAAACTAGAACTCACTTAGCAACACTGACTTTTTATGCATTTTCCAGTTGGCAGGTGAGCATTGCTAAGGATGGCACGGGGCGGCTACTTGGCTCTGTTTGGATGGCATTCTTTTGTATAATGTTTTTGCATTGTAATGTGAACGAATGATGTTTTGTAATGAATGATTGTATTAACTTGCAAAAGCATTTATAATGAAATGAAAAGTTATTTTAATGTTCCACTACGATGTTTTATGAAAGTTAAATGTAATTATAGGTTTTATGTGCGATTATTGGCTAGCTGTAAGTGTCCCGAGAACGGGGCCTTACACTTCATAACCTTTGTAAAACTTGTAAATTTATAATTTGATTTTTCATTTCCAATGATTAAAATTTATAATTACTAGTAAAACTTTATAAATTTATAAAGAATTATTTATATTTCATAGATTATTACAAGTAATTTAAATGATTAATTGCAGGATCGGTGAAGGGGGTCACTTACAACACAACAACACAAAAAGAAGAGTAACTAAACTTAATTAAACAGTGAACTAGATTAACCACAAGTAAGGACACTAAGAACACAAGTAACTAAGAGACAGAACACAAGAGCAAGATACACAAGTGTATGGTTTTCAAGATTGCAGTATATTGCTTTCTTAATGTTCTATTACAAGTGATACAAAGCATAAAAGAAAGTTATAAGAACATGAGATACTTATACTACATCCTACAACCAACCATACTATGAAAGCCAGCTAGATACAATTGACTAGACACAAAACAAAATCAATTGTAGAGTCAAAAGGCAGATTGCCTTTTGACTAGTGACTATAACATCCCATAGCTCATATCTTTATCTATTACAAAAAGAATAAAGTACATGAAGTAGAAAGTTACAGACTCAAGACCTCAATGTACAATTACCAAAAGCATTCTTCTTCAGTACTTATGCAGCATGCATGCAGAAAGACTTTGGTTGCTTCAACCTCTATGCATATTCTCTACAAACTCCCCCTAGGCTAATGCTACTAAAACATTTGAAGACTTAAGATATCAACATTCCTCATCAAGATAACCACCAGCCCTTTCTTCATAAGATGATCAGGATCCTTCAGACTATCAAAGTATCTTCTCATGTCAAAGAGATCATGCATAGGCAATTTAAATATATCTTGCCTTAGTGTAGACATTCTCAATGCCCTGATCTCTGATGACATGACACCTTTCTGGATTTTGTAGTGTATGTCAAGGGCAGGATGGGTCTTTCAGATGCTAGATGAGCTATTGGAATGGAGATGATGGAGCATCCTCTGGCTGCACATTCTCAGGATGTTCTGACTCATCCTGAGGTTTAGAAAAGGATACAGTCTTCTTCTTCTTTGGCTTTTGTTTAGAAGCCATCCTTTTTTTCTCTTTACAACTTTTAACCGAGAAGACTGGCCTGTAGTACCAGATTGATCTTCATTGTCTTTCTCAGTTGGGTCTTCCACTCTCACAGGTTCAGATTGAGAGTGAGGTTGACCCTGTCGTGGATCATAATGAAGCTTGCTGAGATATAACAAGAGGTCCAGGTTGTGTTGTCTCTGGTTGTTCAACCTTAACCTCCACTTCAGGTGGGGCTTGACTTGGAGGGAAATGTAAGTCAACCAGCTCTCCGCTCTTGATCTTCTACTTGATCACCCTGATATGCTCATCCATAGTGGATAGAGACATGGGGCCAAGTCTCCTTCCGGAGAATCCATACGCTTCAAGAAGTTCATCATCCTCTGCCTATCAGCAGACATCTTCATACTCTTTTGGATGATGGCTATTGACTTAGCAGCTTCTTCCCTTAGCTTTCTTTTGGTTGTCTTTCTTTCCTTGACTATCTCAAGTTCAAGTTGTTTGATATACTCAAACTTAATATAGTCATAGGACAAGGGAAGAAGTGCTTCTGCCTGATAGAGGCCTGTGGCACTCAGGTAGTTAATCATCTTGATCCTGTTTTCTTCTTTATCTTCCTGATATTCTTGTTGAACCACATCCTCATATGCAGGACTTTCTTGAACTGGGGTGAGTGTAGGAACATGCTTGTACAATCTTTTCTTTCTTTTATCTTCTTTGATATGTACTAGAAGCTCTACATCTACTGCCTCCTTCTTCTCCCTAGACCTTTCCAGGTCAACCAGTTCATTTAACTCCTCCAAGGGGAGAGAGATGACATTATCTATGTCATAATTCCTTTTCTGCAAATAGTTTATCCTGACTACCCTTAACTTATCATTCTGAGTATCTGGTCTGGGGGTAGCCCTGATAGAAGACTCCATGAGTCTTGAAGACTCAGCAGAGGAACTTTCTCCCCTCAGCTTCTTTTTCCCCTCTCTCTCCTCCTCCTTAATCTCCTCAGATATCATCTTTCTTTTCCCTTTGTCACTCACAGACCTTTGTGACTCAGGGTGGAGAGAGCTTTGGCCTTCATTGCTTGATGTAGCTTCTAAGCTCTGGCTAGAAAGAGGTTGAGAAGCACCTTCACCAGCAGGTGTCTCAAAAAGGGAATTGATCTCTGCAATAGTTTTTGGTGATAAGACAGGGATCTCAGATTCTACCACTGGCCTTCAGTCAAGGTTTCCCCTATGAAACTAATCTTAGGGTCTGCCTCAACATCTAGTTGACCGATGGCATAGCCTGATTGCCTTAGTCTTCTTTTGAAGCTGAACTCTGTAATATCCTGTCTTGGATTCTTTGAGCCATTCTGTCAGCTTGTCTTGATTGGCTTGGATTGACAAGTGGCATTGTGACTAAATCCAGACTTTCATAGAAGTTCAGGATGTGAAAGTTAAAGATCTCTTGTTGCCCTTGAACTCTAAGAAGGATGAGGGCTTTTCTATTGCTGTCATACCTCCACCAAATGATGTGATTGGAAGATGGTGGAGATGACATAGCCCTTGGTATCCCTTCCTCAAACAGACTCTATATTAAGGAGTCTATTGAGTCCATATCAATATGAACTTCAGGAAGTTGTTTAGTAGGCACAATTTCAAGTGAGGATGGTGAGTCCTCAATGTCCATACTCTCTGAAGAACTCACAGGTTATGTGGTAGTGATGACTTTCTCCCCTTTTTTGGTAGTATCACCCACTTGCATAGGTGAGCTGGGAGTTAGGTCAATCACCTCAACAGGTTCTCGTGTTCCTGTTGAGCTCCTTTTAAAGGTCTCCCAACTAGTTGTTCCTTAAGATATGAAATCTCAAGTTGCTGATCATTGACCCTGTTTTGCAAGGTAGTCACCTGAGATTCAAGGTGACTAACCTTGGAGACTAAATAGGTGCATGTTGTAGACAGTTGTTGCACTTTTAGTCTTAGATTCCCCTCATCTTCATCAGAAGAATCATTGGGGGATGAGATAATTGGAGCAAAATCCTCTATCTCATCACCAGCTTCAGGTTCTTGGCTGCTGGTTTTCCTCTGCTCACTGACAGACTCAGTTGAGAAGTCAATGGGCTGAGTTGCCATGGTTGAGGTCTTAATGATGTAATCACTTTCAAAAGTGAGAGTCTCTTCCATATGGACATCCTAAACATGTTTAGAAGTGTCCACCTCAGTTGTAGGTGACTGATATGGGATAGAGGTAGGAGATTCAGGAGCATTCATCTCTCTTTGAGTAGGGGAAAAGAAGAGAGAATCATGATACTCACTGAAACCTAGTTCTTCATTAGTATAGAAGTCAAGGTTGAGAATTGGCTAGTTGAGATCTAAAGGCTGGGGATGGTAACTGTCCCCTGAAGGTTGATCAACTAAGTGTTGAGACTCAGAATGATGGCTTAAGACAGTTTGGGTTATGAGCTCATCAGGCTGAGCATGAGGAACCTCAACACTGATCATAGAAGGAATGGGAGTGGTTTGCTCCTCAGGAGAAGTGGGATCTCCAGTGTCCACTTCTTCCTGTGTGGGTAAGTATATAGGGGCCTCCACAGACTGAATAGTCTGAGTAGGGGTTCATTTGTGTTTTCTTTGGTAGGTGAGGGTGATTTGTGGCTGTTTAGGTGGTAGGGAAGTAGAATGTGTGGGTTCAACACTAGCTGGTGCTGCTAGGTTGTCACCTTGAGCAACGAGCTCTAACATTTTTGGGAGCAGGGCTGTTTCTACCCCAGAGAATCCAACAATGGGCTTTCTCATTATTTTGAAGATGCCGGGCTTCATTTGTCCCAATTTAAGAATATTACCCGTTCCCCTTAACTTGAGCCCAGTTCATAGTTAAGAATGTCTTGAACATATCTAGGGAACATGTAATACTCTAAGGAGTCCAAGTTTGCAAGTAAGTTAGTATAAACAAACTGAGAGTACCTGAACTTGACTCCCTGAACCATCCCATGGACTATGAAGGAGAGATCCTTGGGAATCTGGTCCTATCCACCATGCTTGTTTGATAAGCTGTGGATAACTACATGGAGCAGGAATTTCCATTTGGATGAGACCTTCCTTTTCCTGAAGGTCTTGACAGAGTAATCTCCATTATATCCCATCTGCACAAAGGACTGGTGCACAACCTCCTTGGGAAAGAACACCTCACCTTCTTCATCATCTAGCTGAAGATGCATGTTTATGATGGTCGGAGTGATGAAGACTGTTCTCCCTTGCATTGTGGCAGACAGTGCCTTCTCCCCGTCCATTATGACCTTTTGGCAGGTCTTCCAGAGTTCTAGCAGTTGATCCTCAAAAAGAGGAGGATCAATGGTCAGGAGGTGGAATAGTTTGATAAAGCTAAGAAATGGCAAACCTCTGAGAAATATGAATCTTTCTCAGAGTTTAACAGAGCAATCTGATTATGTTATTTGTGTAACTGCATGGTAAAGTTTGATTCGTTTCTGTGAAGAGGGTTGGCCATTTTGAGGTAGCTTAAGGATGAAGAAAGAAAGAAGAAAGAAATTTTAGAGAGAAATTAGGGATTTTAGGTCAGGAGGAAGAAGCATATGATAGAAAGAGGGGGAAACCATTGGGTTTATACGTGAAAAAGGATTTTAGATAAAGTTTAATGAAAGAGGATAAACTTTGAAATCCAGATGTCGGTCCCACCGCTGAAAAAGTAGTTTAATTTTGCTCAAAAAGTAGTTTTCTTAGAAGTTAAAAAGCTTCCGAAGGTAAATTAACTTCGGAAGTTTTAATGAAAAAGCTTCCGAAGCTAAAATGACTTCGGAACATTTTCCTAAGAGTTGTTAAAATTTTGCTTCAGAAGAAAAATTAATACTTGAATGCTTTGTTCACAGAAGAACAAAGCTTCCGAGAATTAATTTGCTTCGGAAGAAAATGGTCCTTGAAAACATAAAAGTGTTTGAGAAAAGCATTTCAGCTTTGGAAGATATTTTAGAAATTTCTTTTGAAGGTAAATTTCTTAGACAGTTATTTCTTTTGAAGGCATGATTTTCTTCCGAAGATAAAAACATATCTTCTGAAGGATAAATTTTTTTTAAAAAATCTAAGGAAAGTCTTCAAAAAGATTTTCATCCAAAGGAAACAAGAGCTTATGAAAGTGATGAACTAGACAACTTAGGACACACAAACTTTAAGAAATTATAAGAATTAGTTTTAAAAAAACCTACTTAAAGTTGATCATCACAATAACTGATATTAGATATTTAAATCGCTGTTCATCAAAAGCTTTTGTAAACAGATCAGCATATTGTTCATTTGTGTGAACTTTGATTAGTTTAATTAAATCTTTTTCATAATTATCTCTCATTAAATGATACCTCATATTGATGTGTTTAGTCCTTGAGTGCTGCATAGGATTCTCTGTGATAGAAATAGCACTGTTGTTGTCTATGTGAATGGGAGTCTCCTTGAAGTTTAACCCATAGTCCAACATCTGATTCTGAATCCAAAGCACTTGAGCACAGCAGCTTGCAGCAGCAATGTATTCAGCTTCAGCGGTTGATGTAGAGATACATGATCGCTTCTTGCATTGCCATGAGACAACCTTTCCACCAAGAAACTGACATCCCCCAGATGTAGACTTTGCAGTCTTGTTGCAACCACCATATCACTATCTGTATATGCATACAGATTAAAGTCAGAATTCTTTGGATACCATAAACCAAGTGTTGAAGCACCTTTGAGGTATCTTAGAATCCTTTTGACAGTGATAAGGTGAGACATCTTAGGGTTGGCTTGATATCTTGCACAAATACATGTAGCAAACATGATATCAGGCTTGCTAGCTGTAAGATACATAAGAGACTCAATCATAGCCCTGTAAAGGTGTTCATCCACACACTCCCCCTCAAGATCAGGTCCAAGGGAGTGGTTTCTTGCTATGGGTGTCTTAGCAATCTTACAATAAGTCATTTTGAACCTGTTAAGTATGTCCTGAACATACTTTGACTGACTAATGAAGATGCCATCTTCAATTAGCTTCACTTGAATTCCTATAAAGAAATTAAGTTCCCTCATGGTGCTCATTTCAAATCTGTCCTTCATCAGCTTCTCAAAGTCTTTGCAGAGCCTTGGATTAGTTGAACCAAAGATGATGTCATCTACATATACTTGAACTAGCATCAAGTCATTTCCCTGTCCTTTGATGATAAGAGTTCCATCTATAGTACACCTTATGTATCCATGTTTGTAGAGATACTGAGATAGAGTCTCATACCGCTTCCTAGGTGCCTAATGCAGCCCATAAAGAGCTTTGTCAAGCTTGCAAACAAAATCAGGATGATCAGGATCTGCAAACCAGGTGGTTGTTTGACATATACCTCTTCATAAATCACTCCATAAAGAAAAGCACACTTCACATCAAGTTGATAAACCTTGAAGTTCTTGGTTGCAGCAAATGCCAGGAAAATCGTAACAGCTTCCAGTCTTGCTACAGGAGCAAAGACATCAGTGTAGTCAATCCCTTCTTCTTGTGTGTACCCTTGAAAAACTAGTCTAGATTATTCTTGATGATGATGCCTCTATCATCCTTATTGTTCCTAAACACCCATTTGGTACCAATGGTAGTCTTCCCATGAGGAAGAGGGCAAAGGTTCCAAACTTTTTGCTTTTTGAATTGAAGCAGCTCATGTTGCATAGCTTCAACCCAACTTCCATCCTTTAGAGCCTCCTCAATATTCTTTGGCTCCATCTGGGAACAGAAACAAGAGTGAAGACAAACATTTACTTCATGGGTTTGTCCTCTGTTTTTACCCCTGTGACAACATCTCTAATGATGTATGTGGTGGGGTGAGACTTGTGGATCCTTAGCAGAGGGATCACAACAAGTTGTTGAGAGAGATCTAAATTAGAGAAATTTGGATCTGTCATAGATGTTTCACCCACCACATCAACACACTTATAAAGAGAAACTTGATCCATGAGTGTGTGACATCATTGATGTTGTTATCTATGGAGTGGTTATCAGCATTAAGAAATTCCTGATCACTATCACCACCTCCATTGGTTTTTTCTACATGTGAGGCATCTCTATCTGGTTGTGGAGCCTTTGAGCTAGAATTTGAAGGCATCCCAGATGTATCAACTGAGTTTGTCACTGTAGTGATGATAGAAACCTCATTTGCAAAAGTAGTTCCACCTGGAGCTGCAGATGTGTTACTTGAAGGTCTTCTTAGCTCAAATCTTGGATTAGGATCACCTGTTGATAAGATATCTATAGATCCTGAAACAGTCTCATAAGATTTGTTAAAACAGTTGGTAACTAAATCAAGATCAAACAACCAATCAGGACCAGAACCAGCTACACAGGGTGTGTGTTCATTGAAAGTCACATTGGCTGACTCCTTAAAAATTCTAGTTCTAAGATTGTATACTCTATAAGCCTTAGCTTAGGAAGAGTGTCCAATAAAGTGTCCATCATCTAATTTCTCAACAAATTTAGCAATTTGATATTTGTATTCAAGATGGTGCAAGAACATCCAAATGACCTGAGAAAACCAATAAAAGGTTTCCTTTTTTGCCAAAGTTCATAAGGAATCTTGCCATGAGTCTTAACCACTAAAACTCTATTCTACACATAGCAGGCAGTGTTGACTACCTCTGCCCAGAAGGTGATGGGCAGCTTAGAGTCAGACAACATGGTTCTTGCAGCTTCAATCAGTGTCCTGTTTCTCCTCTCATCAACACCATTTTGCTGAGGAGTCCTAGGAGCATTCTATTGTCTTGAAATTCCCTTTTCATCACAGAATGCATCAAGAATTTGGTTCTTGAATTCAATTCCTTGATCACATCTTATGATTTTGACCTTGTGATCAGATTGGTTCTCAATCTTTAGGATGAAATTCTTCAGAATCTCAGAAGTCTCATCCTTAGTTCTAAGGAAAAAGACCTAAGTGAATCTTGTAAAGTCATCTATGATCACTAAACAGTAAGAGGTCCTTCCTAGACTCATTACACTAGTGAAGACAAAAAGATCCATATGTAACAAGTGAAGGGGTGTAGTGATGGAGTTTCTTTCCTTAGGCTTGTGAGATACCTTATGTTGCTTACCTTTCAGGCATGCAACACAATGGTCATCACTTGTAAACTCTTTCTTTGACATTCCAGTTACCAAATCATTCTTAATAAGTTTATTCATGTTCTTAAAGTTTACATGGCACATTCTTTTATTCCATAGGAAAGACTCATCACTGTTAGCTTTAGACAGAAAGCATGAAACTTCTCCCGAGGGAGATATTTCTTACAAGTCCATCTTGTAGATGTTTTCTTTCCTGGGGGCTCTAAGCAGGATATGCTAATGAGGAATAATCACCCCGGGCTTGAGAACAATGCACTCATGCTCAGTAAAGAGCATGTTATGACTCTGATCACAAAATTGGGATACACTCAGAAGATTATACCCAAGCTCCTTGACAAAGTTTACCTTTTCAATGCTAAGCTTACCATTTGTGACCTTGCCCCTTCCAGAAATGTAACTACCTTCATGTCCTCTAAAAGCAACTAGTCCTCCATCAATCCTTTCAAAGTTCTGGAGTAGTGACCTATTGCCTGTCATGTGCCTGGAACAACCACTGTCAACGATCCAGACATTGTTGTTTGTCTTGAGTTGTCCCTGCATAAAGAAAATGATTAGTTATTTGGAAACCCAAGCCTTACTTTTCTTGGGCTTACTAAGAGAAACATAAGGTAATGCAATAGTAATAGATCCTATGGTGTGCTAGGAGGATCTTGAGCTGTTGTAGATGGAGAATTTTTAGTCACTTGGTCTTTCTTAGACTTCCACACCACCTTTGGAAGCTTGGACTTGACCTTCAATACTTCGAAAGCTTTTAAGACTTTGGAAGTTTTGATGATTGAAACTTCGGAAGATTCTGCAGACACTAAAGCAGACTTCATTGCGTCGGAAGTATTCCTTCCTTCCGATACCAACTTTTCTTCCGAAGGCAATATTCCACTTTCCTTCTTCTTAGATTTGGAGCTTTCGAAGGAAACAAATTTTCCTTCCAAAGCTTGAATCTTCTTAGAACTCTTGGAAGTCCTTGTCTTGGTCATATGAAGAGTACCTTTAGGATTGTATGGACACTCCTTAGCAAGATGAGCAATACTTTCAAACATGACATACTTCATTTTCTTCTTCCCAAGAGCAATCTGCTGGGAACAAGACTGACTTTGGTCACATCCTTTCTCCACCCTCATCTTTGTAGATGTTGAGACAATCCTTTTGGGCTTAGGACTGTTCTTGGAGTTAGACGGTCCAGGTTATGTAGCAGTGATACACAACAAATCAGCCTTCTTTTGGGTACTGAGATGATTTGAACATGAACCAGAACTCTTAGCAGAAGAGTTTAGGTTGATGTCTTCAGTCTTACTACTTCAAACCCTATAGAGATAAAAACTTGGTTTTGCTTAGAGTCAAAAGTAGCCTTGATCTCTTGAGCCTTCCTTTCTTTTCTTTTGATCTTTCAGATCAAGTTCTTTCTCATTAACTTGGTCATCATAGTCTTCTTCTTCTACTCAGAAGGATAATGGCCCTTCTTAGAATCCTTTTCTTCACTCTTCTCAAATAGATTCTTCACTATCACTTCTTCATCCTCTTCACTCAAAGGATCTATGAGAGGAAGCTCATCTTCACAAGTTTCACACCTAGGTGATCTTACAGACAAGATTGTGTGTGGAGGAGCTATCTCATTTGATCCTAGTCCATGCTTGTTTTGATAGCGCAATTTGTTGTGCAGGGATAGGGATATCATGTTCTTAAAGGTCTCTTCTTCAAGAACAAATTTTTCTGCCCTGGCTTTGCTGATCACAAACTCGGCCTGACACTCAGCTTAGTTATGAGATCTTTAATCTGAGTCCTAAAATTTGTATGCTCATGTTTTAGAACTGAAATGATTTTCTCTAAGTCCTAATCTTTAGTTTATAATCATTTTCAGACTTTCTAAAATTAGCTTTTAAAATGTTCAATTACTCAATATCAGATCTCATTTCTAAGATGTAGGACCTATATCTGTTAACTTTAGCAATGCATTCAGGGGTACAGAGATGTTCCAATACATTGGCTTCATCATGATCTGCCGTCAATACTTGGTTTGGAGATGCATCTTCCACCTGAAAGCTGTAGTCAAAGCCTCATTCTTCAACAGCAACAGCAGCCTGCTGCTTTGGCTTCTCATTCTGGGAAGCTTTATCAGTGTAGTTTGGTCTAGATTGTGTTTGGCCACCATTAGTTCTTGGTGCCTTACACTCCCTAGCAAAGTGGCCCATCAAGTTACAATTGTAACACTTGACTTTGCTTTTATCCAACCCAAACTTTCCACTAGTTGCATTGCTTGGAAACTTCCTTCCAATTCGCTTGTAGAACTTCTTGGCTCTGAGAGTGAGAAGAGCCATCTGCTGGACTATTTCCATGTATTCCAGATCATCTGGATGGATACAGTCCAGGTCTTCAAGGGTGAACAGAAAGCTTCCATAACTTTTATCAGAAGACACAAAGGCTTGAGAAGAACTTGTCTCTTGGAATGGGCTTCCTTGAGTATAGTTCTCCCTTGGTGTCTCTAGGAAGGTGATGAAAGGACCCTTTGATGAGTTTTCAGGATAACATATGAGATGATGTTGTGGTTCTATGCTATCCCTTTCAACCACATGAAGGGCTGAACCCATTTGATTGTTGGAGTTGCCAGATGAACCTTGCATGTTCATCTCCATCTGGTAGCCACTGAGAATCCCATATAACTCTATCAGAGTGAGAGTTTTGAGATTTTCAGTCCTCTTGATCACCACATAGTAGTGTGTCCATTGCCTAGGAAGTGAGGACATGAACTTCCTTACAATGTCTCTGTTCTCAAGAGCAACTCCTCCATCCACAAGAGTATCCACAATCTCAACATACCTGAAGTACTGCTGAGTCATGGTCTCACCTACTTTGAATGTGAAATTTTCAAAATGCTGCTTCAGGAGATCCTTCTTGTTCTCCTTAGCTTCAGAGGAACCCTCATACATCAGTTTCAATGCATCCCCAGTTGCTTAACTGTTTTGTATTTATTGAAACCTCTGTATATAGAGATAGGAAGAGCAGTCTGAAGGCCTGTCATGGTCTTCCGGTCAATCTCTACTCTCTTTCTGTCTTCATTTGAGTAGTCAGCCACAGTCTTAGGGATCATACCACCACCAGTACCAGAAAGGGTGTATGGTATGTAAGGTTCATTCTCAACAGACTCCCATATTCTTGAGTCTAGAGACCTGATGAAACCTTCCATTCTTAGGCATCAGGTATCAAAGTCTTCAAGAGTGATCAGTGGGGACTTGTTCATGGTTCCAGTTTCCATAGCAGTTTTGGATATGGCTGCCATTTGAAAAGTTTAGTATTTATGAGTGTGAGGGATCTAAAGATGGTGAGATCTTATATCAAGAGCCTAGAATGCTCTGATACCAAATGCAGGACCAGTGAAGGAGGTCACTTACAACACAACAACACAAAGAGGAGAATAAACTAAGACTTAGTCAAATAGTGAACTGGATTAACCATAATATATGATACTAAGAACACAAGTAATTTAGTAAGAGATAGAACAAGAGAACAAGATACACAAGTGTATAGTTTTCAAGAATGCAATATATTGCTTTCTAAAGTTCTATTACAAGTGTTACAAAGCATAAAAGAAAGTTACAAGATCCTGAGATACTAATACTACATCCTACAGCCGACCATACAATGAAAGCTAGCTGAATACAATTGACTAGACATAAAACAAAATTAATTGTAGAGTCAAAAGGCAGATTGCCTTTTGACTACTGACTATGACATGCCATAGCTCACATTCTTATCTATTATAAAAAGGATAAGGTACATAAAGTAGAAAGTTACAGACTCAAGACCTCAATGTACAGTTACCAAAAGCATTGTAACACCCGGATATTTTCTTTGCAGCTGACGAAGAAGAAATAGAAATAAAGTCCAAAGTTGAGGGACCAAACTTGCCAAAATGGGAGAAAGTTTGGAAGAGTAGGGGAATAAGAGAGTAGGGCAGCCCATACCCTCCCCACACTTGTAAAATTCAGCAAAGAGGAGAAGAGAGGAAGAAAAATTTGTCTCAAGCTTGGTTCATGTGGATTCGAGCGTGACAGTTGAAGTGTAGCGGTTGAATCGAAGCTCTACTCGACGGGGTTGTTTCGTGTGAGTTTTAGAACCCCTCTTTTACATGTTTTCAACTGATTTGGGGCTGGAACACATAGTGAAACCCATTTTTGAAATGTGTGTTTGACCTGTGTGTATGTGTTTATGTGTGAAGCGAGTGGTGTTTGATTTTGGGCTTGTGTGTGCTTGGTTGGGGTTATGGTATGCATTCCTAAGGTTTAGGATGGTTGATTTTGGCTTAGAAGAGGTTTGGAAGAGCTTGGAGGTCGAAAATGGCAGATTGGGTTCGGGATGAACTACATTCTGCATCAGTTAGGGCTATGCGACCGAATGGCATGCGATTGGAGGTCATAAGGCCGAAAGGAATGCATCTGAGGTCCATACGCACGCCAGTCATGCGATTGAGGTTCATTCCCATGTGAGTCATGCGACTGGAGCCCATACGCATGCCAGTCGTGCGACCAAGGGTCATTCGCACGGGGAGTCATGCAACTGAGGTCCATACGCCTAGTTCTATCCGCATTAGGTCCATTCGCACAAGTGTTCATCCGCATTAAGTCCATTCACCTAGATGTTCCTTTGCATATCATCCATTCGCATGATGTTCAGTCGCCTGGGAGGCCATGCGACTGAAGAGTGCCCATACGCCCAAGTAGGGCTGGTGTACCCGAGGAAAACGTAGTGTATTTACTGACTTTTGGGGAAAGTGCAGATGTAAGTTTTGACGTGGAAGGTTCCCGTAAGTTCATGTAAGATGACTTTTAAGGCCATAGAGGTTATGTTGGGAATAGATGATGATGGCGTATGATGTTGTATGATTATGCATGATGTATGTTATGTATGTATGATGACGCCCTGTATGATGATGCTATCTGTTTATGATGATTTTCCTTATTATGTATGATTATTCTCCCTTGTCTTTACGTGGAATGTTAATAAATGAAATGAAAGTATTATGTACGTAAAGTGGAAGATAATGAAAAGAGGAACATGATGAATGAATGCATGCATTAATGAACGATGGAAGAAATGAAAGTCTTGCAATCCTTGTATGTCGGACACATCACATGTAGGGTGTTAGCCCAACGGTGTGTGGTTCGCTACCCCAGAAGGATGCACATCGGGGTCTTTTTTGTGATTGATCATTTGTATGGCACCATTATTGCTTACCTTCGGTACTACGGCCAAGGTGTTTTACACCATGACGGAAGGTCTATTATAGGCTTGGCCCAGTACCAGCTTTATGCATGACGGAAGGGTATAGCGCATGACAATGGTACACCTGAATTTCACCTTCGGTACTGCGTCAGGGTGTTGCACACCATGATGGAAGGTCTATGATAGACTTCAGCCTAGTACCATCTTTATGCATGACAGAAGGGTAAAATTCATGGTTTTGACGGAAAGAAAAGATGTAATGATGAACGAACAAATAAAAGAATGCATGTATGAATGAATGAAAGTTAACGAATGAACGATGAAGATAATAATCATATTATCTATGTGTACGTATGAGATATGATCACATGAAAGTAAAGATCGGTCTTAAATGGAAGATAAAGTATGTTTTATTATAAAACTAGAACTCACTCAGCAACGCTAACTTTTATGTGTTTCCAGTTGGCAGGTAATGGTTGCTGAGGATGGCACGAGACGGCTACTCAGCTCTTTTAGATGGCATCCATTTTTATAATGCTTTTGTGATGTAATGCAACATATATTTTTGTAACTTGATAACGGTGTATTGTTTTGCAAAAGATTTTATAATGAAATGAGATGTCTATTTGATGATTCCGCTGCGATGTTTTATGAAAGTCAAATGTATTTACATATTTTATGTGCGATGATTGACCAACTATAAGCGTCCTAGGAACGGGGCCTTACAAGTTGGTATCAGAGCCAAAGTTTAAGTGAAATGGGTAATTTTTCGAAATAAACCTAAACTTAAACTGAAAATGGGACGAAAAGGGAAGGGATGCCAATCTGAGTAGCTGCGTGCCATCAGCTATTTTCATAATGATAACCGATATTATGTGCACATGTTAGTTGGTATGTATTGTTTGTAGATTTAAATAATGATGTAGTCAGGACAAGTAACACTTAGGATATGAAGAGTAAAGTAAGTGGTTAAACACAACTGGCCACTGTAATAGGGACTTACTATACTCGACATAAACTGAGTTGTTCCCTTGAATGACCGTGTTGGTGTTTGAATCTTCAGTGTGCGTGTGAATGGCCAGTGGTAGATCTTTGAAAACTTCACGTGGTGGAGGTCGTGGTGCTGAACCGCGGCCTAAGAGGGGAATACCCAAAGTGGAAAAGGTGGTTCATGAAGAACCCGAGACCCCTCATCCGGAGGGCGGTGATGAGAGTGCCAATTCTTGGGGCCTCGGTGAAGGAGGCTGTTGTTGAGGAAGTCCATCAGGTCATGCAGACGATCTTACCATCTGTAGTGACCAAAGTTATCAAAGTTGTACAGGAGGGGAGAGGAAGGAAAGAAGTAGACCTGCGGGCGAAAGGAGACAACCCGAGATTGAAATGGTCCTCTCTCATGACGAAGAGGAGGAAGAAGAAGAGCCCGCGCCGGAGGCGACACGAGGTTGTAACTATGGGGCGTTTCAACGATGCAAGCCCCCTACTTTTGATGTTAATGACACTGCTGCTACTGCTCACTGGTGGGTGAGGGAAATGGAAGTTGTTTTAAATATCAACGAGTGCAGGGAGGATCAGAAGGTAAAGTTTGCTGCCCACTCTTTTGTGGACTCGACTCTATGTTGGTGGGACAATATAGTCCAAGCCGAGGGTAGTCGGAGGATGAGATGGTCGGAGCTGAAGAAGCTGGTGATCGAGGAGTTTCGTCCTCATAGGAGATGGATAAGGTTGAGAGAGAGTTCCTGTAGCTGGAGGCGGGAATGATGACACATCAGCAGTACACTACCAAGTTCAACGAGATGGCATGTCTGGTGCCGGATCAAGTGACACCTTTGTCACGAAAGATTAAAAGATACATTTAGGGCTTGCCATCAGATATTCGCAGGCACATGATCGCTGCCCGACCGAGCACGTTTAGATCGACGGTGGATTTGGCAGGAAGATTGTATGATGAGAGAGCCATGGTGGTGGGGCTGAAGGTAGCAAGATGGGTGGTGGTGATCGGAATTGGAACAGGAGGAGGTTTGGTCGGGGTGATGCCTCGATAGGTAACAAGAAGGCACGGGTGGACAACCACCGTGTGGTCACATCGGGTGTGGGTTTGAAGAAGTGTGGTAGGTGTGGAAAAGTGCATAGTGGGGAGGGCAGGCTGGGGTCGAACTTGTGCTTCAAATGTGGGAAGGTGGGGCACATAGCAAAGGACTGTCGTACGGTCCGGTGGTTTAACTGTGGCAAGGAGGGCCATATGAGTAGGGACTGTAAGAAGCCGAGGGCTGAGGGTTCTGGGGTAAAGAAGACGGGAAGTGGAGGACCACCAGCGCCAGGGCATTCATTATGACACAAAAGGAAGCTAGGACGAACCCTGATGTTGTGTTCGGTACGTTTCTAGTAAACTAAACTTTAGCTTCTGTGCTATTTGATTCGGGTGGCAGTAAAAGTTTTATTGTTGCTACTCTCTGTGCTAAGCTTCCTGCTAGTAGTAGACATGTTGATATGCCCTTTGATGTAGAAACTAGCATAGGTAAGTCTACTAGAATTTTCGAGGTGATAAAGGGATATGATGTGGGATTAGAAGGTCAAAAAGTTCTGGTTAGACTATTCGTGATGACCTTAGGTGGGTTCGATGTGGTTCTTAGGATGGATTGGCTAGCAGACTACGAGGCGAACATTGTGTGTCACAAGAAGATGATTCGTCTGATAGCGCCTGACGGGAGTTTGGTGACGATTTATGGGGATCGGGTCACGACGATCCCGAAAGTAATCTCAATGGCGGTGGCAGGAAAGTGTATGAGGCGTGGATGTAGCGCCTACTTGGCATATGTGAAGAATGTGGAAACACCAACACCACAACTATCTGATGTCCTAGTTGTGTGTGACATTCCAGATGTGTTTGCCGAAGATTTACCAGGACTGCCACCAGATCGAGAGATCGAGTTCCAGATCGATTTAATACTAGGTGCCCAACCTGTCGCCAAGGCACCGTATCGATTGGCTACGACAGAGATGAAAGAGTTGATGGAGCAGTTGCAAGAGCTGCTTGATAAGGGGTTCATTAGACCGAGTATCTCTCCTTGAGGTGCTCCTGTCCTGTTCGTGAAGAAGAAAGACGATAGTATGAGAATGTGTATAGACTAACGTGAGCTGAATAAGTTGATGATAAAGAACCGATACCCCTTACCGAGATTTGATGATTTGTTTGATCAGCTCCAGGGTGCCAGTTGGTTCTCAAGAATAGATCTTCGATTGGGCTACCATCAGCTGAAGGTGAAAGAGCAGGATGTTCCTAAAACAGCTTTTCGCACACGTTATGGTCATCACGAGTTCCTTGTTATGTCATTTGGTTTGACCAATGTCCCAGCTGCTTTCATGGATTTGATGAACCGAGTGTGTCGACCGATGTTGGATAAATCAGTGATTGTGTTTATTGATGATATTCTGATTTATTCGAAGAGTGAGATTGAGCATGTCGGTCACGTTCGGGAGGTTTTGGAGACGTTGTGAAAAGAGAAGTGTATGCTAAATTCTCCAAGTGCGCGTTCTGGTTGCGCGAGGTATAATTCTTGGGTCATGTGGTGAACCCTGACAGGATCATGGTGGATCCGGCGAAGGTGGAGGCGGTGATGCAATGGAACTCTCCAAAGACGCCCTCCGAGATTCGTAGCTTCTTGGGTTTGGCGGGCTACTACAGGAGATTTATCCAAGACTCTCTAAGATCGCTTCTCCACTAACTAAGCTGACCCGAAAAGATGTGAAGTTTGTGTAGGGTCAAGCTCAAGAGAAGGCGTTCGAAGAATTGAAGGCGAGATTGACTCAAGCTCCTGTTCTGTCATTACCCGATGGAAGTGAAGATCTGGTGGTTTATTCGGATGCTTCCTACTCAGGGTTGGGGGGTGTGTTAATGCAGAAGGGAAAAGTTATAGCCTATGCATCCTGACAGTTAAAGGTTCATGAGGTCAACTACCCTACTTATGACTTGGAGCTAGCAGCGTGGTCTTTGCGCTAAAGATTTCGAGGCATTATCTGTATGGGATGAAGTGCACCATATTCACTGATCACAAGAGCTTGAAGTACTTCTTTGAGCAGAAAGATCTGAATATGAGGCGGAGACGATGGTTGGAGCTTATAAAGGATTACGATTGCGAGATCCACTACCATCCGGGAAAAGCCAATGTGGTGGCGGATGCCCTTAGCCAAAAAGAAAGGCCCGAGCTGATTCGGGTGAAGGCGTACCAGTTGATCATGACCTCCGATGTGATGAAACAAGTTAAGGAGTTTCAAAATGAGGCACTGAAAGAAGACCATCTTAACTCCAAAAGAATTAGAGGTCTAGTCACGGAGTTGGGTGAAAACACACTTGGTGTTAAGACCCGGTTTGGATGAATGTGGATTCCTCGTTTCGGGGATCTACGTATGAAGATCATGGATGAAGCTCACAAAACTCGATACTCTATTCATCCCGGTGCAACGAAAATGTACCAAGATATGAAGAAAGACTATTGGTGGCTGGGTATGAAGCGTGATGTGGTGGAGTATGTGAGTAAGTGCCTTAGTTGTCTACAAGTGAAGGCCGAGCATCAGAAGCCGTATGGGAAGATCCAACCTTTGGATATACCGGAATGGAAGTGGGAGCACATCACCATGGATTTCATTACGAAGCTGCCGCGTACCTCGAAAGGGTATGATGTTATATAGGTGATTGTTGACCGCTTGACGAAGAGTGCTCACTTCCTACCGATCTGTGAGACATATTGATCTGAGAGGTGAGCGGATCTTTTCATCAAGGAGATTGTAAATCGTCATGGTGTACCGGTGTCTATTGTGTCGGATCGTGACACTCGGTTTACATCTAAATTCTGGAAGAAATTCCACGATGCTATGGGGACGAGGTTACATATCAGCACGACTTATCATCCCTAGACTGATGGACAGTTAGAGAGAACCACTCAAACATTGGAGGACATGCTTCGGGCATGTGTTATCGATTTTAGAGGAAGTTGGGATGACCACTAACCGTTAGTTGAATTCTCATACAATAACAACTATCATGCTAACATTGGTATGCCACCTTACAAGATGCTATACGGTAGGAGATGCAGAACACCCGTCTGTTGGGTGATATTGGTCATAAAGAGTTAGGGAGCGTCGAGGTAATTGAGGCTACAACTGAGAAGCTTGAAAGGATCAAGGCTTTCATGAAGGCAGCCAAAGATAGACAGAAGTCGTATGTTGATAAACAACACAGACCGATTGAGTTTAAGGTGGGTGACTGGGTTATGTTAAAGGTCTCACCTTGGAAGGGTATCATCCGATTCAGAAAGAGGGGCAAGTTGAGCCCAAGGTATATAGGGTCTTTCCGAATCATCGCTCGAGTAGGAGAGGTGGCCTATAGACTGGAGTTACCAGATGAGTTGAGTGGAATTCATCCGACATTCCATGTATCTCATCTGAGGAAGTGTTTAGCGGATGAAGATATGATTGTTCCACTGGAGGATATCGAAGTAGATGAACGGCTCAATTATGTGGAGCAACTAGTGGCAATCATCGATCGAAAAGAGAAGAGGCTAGGAGAGGTGGTCTATAGACTGGAGTTACCAGATGAGTTGAGTGGAATTCATCCGACATTCCATGTATCTCATCTGAGGAAGTGTTTAGCGGATGAAGATATGATTGTTCCACTGGAGGATATCGAAGTAGATGAACGGCTCAATTATGTGGAGCAACTAGTGGCAATCATCAATCGAAAAGAGAAGAGGCTGAGGAATAAAGTGGTTCCTCTTGTGCGTGTACAGTGGAAGCACAGGAAAGGATCCGAGTCAACATGGGAAACTAAAGAAGAAATGAGGCATCATTACCCATGTTTGTTCAAGGAATAATAGGTTTCGAGGACGAAACCTATATAAGTGGGTGGACTTGTAACACCATGATATTTTCTTTGAAGCCGACGAAAGAAGAAAAAGAAATAAAGTTCAAAGTTGAGGGACCAAACTTGCCAAAACAGGGAAAAGTTTGGAAGAGTAGGGGAATAAGAGGGGAGGGCAGCCCACACCCTGCCCACACTTGTAAAAATTCAGCAAAGAGGAGAAGAGAGGAAGAAAAAGTGGTCTCAAGCTTGGTTCGTATGGATTCGAGCATGAAAGTTGAAGTGTAGCGGGTTGAATCGAAGCACTACTCGACGGGGTTGTTTGTGTGAGTTCTAGGAACCATCTTTTACACGTTTTCAACTGATTTGGGGCTGGAACACATAGTGAAACCCGTTTTGAAATGTGTGTGTTTGACCCGTGTGTATGTGTTTGTGTGTGATGCGAGTGGTGTTTGATTTCAGGCTTGTGTATGCTTGGTTGGGGTTATGGTATGCATTCCTAAGGTTTAGGATGGTTGACTTGGGCTTAGAAGAGGTTTGGAAGAGCTTGGAGGTTGAAATGGCAGTTTGGGTTCGGGATGAACTGCATTCTGCATCAGTTAGGGCTATACGACCGAATGGCATGCGACTGGAGGTCATACGGCCGAAAGGAATGCAACTAAGGTCTATACGCACGCCAGTCGTGTGATTGAGGTTCATTCGCATGTGAGTCGTGCGACTGGAGCCCATACGCATGCCAGTCGTTCGACTGAGGGTCATGCGTATGGGGAGTCATGCGACTGAGGTCCATACGCCTAGTTCTATCCGCATTGTTCTACAAAAGCTTTTATTATGAATTGAGATGTCTATTTTGATGATTCCGTTGCAATGTTTTATGAAAGTCAAATGTATTTACATATTTTATGTGCGATGATTGACAACTGTAAGCGTCCGGGAATGGGGCCTTACAAGTTGGTATCAGAGCCAAAGTTGAAATGAAATAGGTAAATTTTCAAAATAAACTTAACTTAAACTGAAAATGGGATGGAAAGGGAAGGTATGCGAATCTGTGTAGCTGCGTGCCATCAGGTATTTCCGTAATGATAACCGGTATTATGTGCGCATGTTGGGTGGTTATGTGTTGTTTGTAGATTTAAATACTGATGTAGTCAGGACATGTATAATTTTTGAAATTAATATTTTTGGTTTTAAAAAATTGAACTTTAAAAAAACAATTTTTGAAATATTTTGTATTTTAAAAAAGTTTTATGTTTTAGAAAAAAATATAAGTTTATAAAAGTTTTGTTTATTT